>JAOXYF010000007.1:26130542-26159970 GCA_028565775.1 Sternarchorhynchus goeldii
TATATATGGAGATCCAGTCCAGTTGATAAGAAAAATGTACAAAAAAACTTCTCTGAGATCTTCTTGAGATGGTATTTTTGCAGCATTTATAAATAAATATTTATAGATTTGAATATGATTCCAGGTGAGTAACCAGGTGAGATATTCAAAACTGTAGTGAAGTACACAAGGTTTCCAGAGAAACAGGACATTTAGGACAGAGGTCCTTCATCAGCTGTGCAAGCAAAGTGCTTTAATTTGCTTACACAGCAAATGAAGAACCTCTGTCCTAAAAGTTCGGCTTCTCTGGAAACCTTGTGTGTGCTTATACATATGTTTATATTTTTGTTTTCTTCAATTCCACTCCCACATATATGCTCTTTCCTGCTCTTTTGTTTTTGGATAAAAGTTAATATACTTTGATTAATGTCTCATGTTGCTTCAGGATGTCTCAAGTAACCTTTCTGTTAGGTTAACTTCACTGCCCATTTGTGGAACATTTGCTACATAATCAAACTCTGGCATACTTTATGATGTATTTAAAAATATAAAAATAGGCTGCTAATCCTTCCAAAGTTTGTTTTTAATTACAAAAAAAGTACATTTCATATTTTTATAACTATAAAATACTTATTTCTTATTTTTATAAATATGAAATACCTTCCCATTAAGGTACTCAGTTGCTAAATTCAAAATGTGAGCTCATAATTGAAATACGTGGTTAAATTATATGCATGTGATCACTATCGATACTTTGCATAAGGTAATTTCGTATTGTTAATGGTAAATACAGACTCCACTAGAGTTATTCAGTTCATCGAGCACAGACTTTAGCCAAAGTTATGCTTTGAATTACAAACTGCCATTCCTATTAATAACGACAAATTCACATATATACATGTAAAATACGTCAGTTTATATGGGATTTAGCCAGAGCAAAACGGCCTAACAAAGACCTTTGGATAATTGTTGATAGGGAAGGGTTTTAATGAATTACTTAATCAACCCAGAGAAATAAGACAGATGCACACACACAAAATGGGAGAGAGAGAAAGTGTAATCATTAACTTCATGAGGTCGTCTAACTTCTTGGGTGCCATGTAGGGATTTGAACCGCTGTGTGAGTGCGTGTGTGCGTACGTGCGTATGCGCGCGCGCGTATCTGTGTGTGTGTGTGTGTGTGTGTGTGTGTGTGTGTGTGTGTGTGTGTGTGTGTGTGTGTGTGTGTGTGTGTGTGTAGACGGGGGTAAGGGGGCGAGGGGGAACGCTATGTCTAAGCTTTTGGTATACGCCCTTTTTCATCAGTCCGGGACAAGTGAGTGAGCGACAGCATCTCAGTCCCAAGAGCACCATCTGCCCAGCTTCATGAGGGGCTGGAAAGACCTGCCGGGACCGCGCATCAAAATGCAACGAGCACTGCTCGTGAAAGTTGTGACTATATTAATTTTTTGTTTTCTTCAGTGTAATTGCCAAGGTAAGCTAAATATTTATCTCACATATATTTTATGAAGCGTTGCTTACAACTAGTCTATGGACTAATTTTGTTATGAAGAAACTGCAACAACAATAGATTATAGTTAAGATGCCCCTAGCTCTGCGAATTGTAATTATCTTAATTATATTAAATGAAATGACATCACAGTGCAAAAACACTTGAACCTGTTACCACGTATCACAGATAGCAAGGCTGATCACGGCTTTTCATCTAAAAATAAACTTTCAATTCCTGTAGATATATAAGGCCAAAAACTAACGACGTAGTCATTTTGGGGAATATAGCCTATTATAAATTCGACGAGCTTCACTTATAGAATAGTGACGTTGCTTCTCCTGTAATGTTCGCGTGATTAGCCTATACCGTTATAATGAAGTTGAGAGTGGTCTTATGTAACAAATCGGGGTTAATAGCCTTTAAATTTTTAAAACTGCAGTGGGAAATAAATTTACTACAAAGAAAAACTCGTTGTCATCGTGTTACTTGAAAACAAGAAGCGCAGTTATTTCAAGATTATCAGAAACTTAAAGGTCCTTGACAAGTGAAGTTACAAATCAGAATGTTACTTAATCTCGGGCACAAAGCCTGCTTCAGACAGATTTGAAGTTCTCCTGGAGAACTTTTGCCTGAGCTTTGCCGTTGCTAGGTAACAGAGGCGAGCATGTGACCAGCAGACAATCGCTAGAGCACAGGCTGCTGGTACAATCTAATTCAAAACAGTTTTACCCGCTGTTTAATGTTGACGACCAGCCAGTATAATGTCTTGCTTAAATTGTTTATAGAAATTGTGTAGTGAATTTGGCGACTCCAGAGTTGCTTATGCAGTTGACAGTCGAAAACGTTCCAAGATCTTACAGTGCAAAACGAACCCCTCAAATTGTAATCTGCTTTCTTTTTGCTCAGCCTCTAGAGTGTAAGCTCCTTAGCATGGAGCAAGCAGCTAATTACACTGCAGCTGCCGCCGAAAGTGACCATTACTTTTCGTGCAACAGCAATGAATGGCAGGCGAGCCTTCCTGATCAAAAGTGTTTTTAAAATATTCTCTCTACTAACCTGTTGTATAAACTCTTTTTAATGTTACCGCTGAACAACAGGCAAATTTAACTTGACTCTATAGCAAGATAAGAATTTTAGATGGTAGTTATTAATAAATATTGTTTGAATTTGTTTGCATATCGTTTACACTTCCAGCTGTCTCAGCCTGAAATGCAGACTAGATTACTCTGACATAAAAATGACTACTGGGAATTCTAACCTCGAAAGACAGTCCAGATGCGTCCCTACACAAACCCTGTTGGATTACTGCTGTCTCATTTATTCCAGCACCATCAGTGTTTTTGGAATGAACATGAATCCAAAGGTTTATATTTGCATCAAAATGTATATATGTGGCCATGGTTGATCTCAGTCAGGAATGGTTTCTTTTAATCCAGCTGAATTGAGCATGCTTGGAAGGAAATGATCAAAAAAGGACTTTAATGGAGAAGGGCAGGTTAAGTTCGGTAATCCACTGAGCCTGCTCTCCAGGTCCCTTATGGGTTCAGCTGCAGAAGTGGTTACTGCCCCAGGTAAAACGAGAAGATGTAACACCGTGCTAGTTTGATCATTGGTATTAATTAGTTAATCCATTACATGTTATAACCCATCATGTCTGATTTTGAAACTGTTTAGGTGTTTCTAAGGTGCCTGACTTGGCACAAATTCCGTTGTCATATGTTCATGTCCATATGCAGTTACTTAGCGTTGATGATTGACATGCTCGTGTAAATGCTACTTGTTGCTTAATATTCACTGTTAAACTTAGTTGAACTTTCAAAACAAAGTTGATGATGGAGACATTTTGTAACTGTGTTAGTTTTTTTGTAGTTACCAAGTCAAGTAGGTGATGAATATCTAAACCATTAACCATCTACTTACATATTTTTTAGTTATCTATTTCTTGGTCTTTGTAATTATGTCATTTATTAATTGTAAACAAAGAGTGCATGAAAATTGGACTCTTGATACAAAAAACAAACATCAGGTTCCAATATGTCTGTAGTTTTTTTTAGATTCTTGTTTTCAAACTGAATTAATATGTAGGAAGTTTTTGAAAAGGCCTAGGATCAATTGCTTTTTTTCATTATCCTCTCAAGTAAATGTTTTGATCCTGCAATACAGTTTCTGTCATAGAAAAATGTTACAGAATACCAAAGAGTCAGTATTGATTTTTTATTTCAAGCAGTGTGAAATTACCTTAAATCTATTTTCCATTCTTTTGTGTTTCTGAAATATCACATATGTAGCAAGCCTTTTTTTCTAATGTGAATCCTGAAACAGTGAGGTTGCTGTGTGCTGTATGTGAACTGATGTTAATACATTTGGCATTAAAAAGGCTGTGACTGTAAGCAACAACTCAAACACAATCAAAGTTATGTCATTTCTTATGGTATGGGAAACTACAATGATGCATAACAACAATTTTTTTTGAGACACTTTAATTGCTTCTATGTATCTCATACAGTATGTAGTAGATTGTTGAGTTCAGCTTTCCCTTTTGATTTATTTTATCTATATCTAACATATATGTTTATCAGTACATTTTTAATTTTATAGGGTTTAACTGTGGGATTGGGGAGACCTGTTTTTCTCCAATAAATGACTTCCAGTAAATCCTTTGCTTTAATTTCAGGAGAGTTTTATCACTATGGCTTAATTGGCAGCCTCACTTCAGTTTTTCCTGCTCTCTGCTTTCCCTTCATGCCAAACCCCTTCGGTGTACCACTGGGCCCTTTCTCTGCTTTCAATGTAGCTGTGAGAGCCAAAGTCAGTTGTTAAGCGATCGACTGCATTCTGCCACGTCCATTTCCATATGAAACGGGCAGCAGCCCTCTGCTCTGACAGCAGTGCTAGCCCTGGCACTCTGCACTGCCTGTCTATCCCCCAACACATTCACCCGGGCTGCCGGGACGCACCAAAACAAGGCATCATTGATGAAAGAGGCAGCACCTCTCCCATGGTCCCCATAGGACTAGAAAGAGTTGTTGTGTGGGGGGGTGGGGGGGGGGTGCTTCGACAGTGGCTGGCAAGTGCCATTTTAGTTTTGTGTGTATGTGTGTGTGTGTTGTGTTTTAGGTAGGAGTGACAGAAGGATGGAGGAGGGTGGGCAAAGGAGAACTCTGCGGGGCTTTCTTTTTCACAGGAAGCTCTACTGTATTACTCCACTCTACTATCCATCTCCATAGGCCCTTTTGCCGTGCTGACACTTTCGGTTATGGGGCAGCAGCCCAGCCAGCCAGCCCATTGTGCCATTGTGATCTCACAGTGGGGTCTAAGCCTTTGGGAGGCTTCATTCTAATGAAAATTCCTCCGCTGCTGCCCTTTGTGGGCTGGTGGTGGGGCGGCCCCCTTATCTTTTCCCTCAGATAGTTTTGGGGATTCTTGCCTGCTGTGGGTTTAAGTTAGCTAATTAGAAAGGACATGGTCCCAAAGAAGAGGGAGGGGAAAAAAAAGAAAACACCAAATTAAACAAAACAGCCTGAGCAGAGGCATTAATAAAGGAAGAAAAAAAGCACATACCCCTTCAACAGCACAATTCTATTTGCATAATACAAGGCACTCTCCACACAATGACCAGTGAGGCAATCATGTTGGTATTCGTTTTTTGTCATTCTGAGTTCTTTTATTGTTGTCACTGTCTGAGTTCCATTTTTGTTCCTAAATTAAGATGTTCAAATAAAATCCTTTAGAGGCCTCCTCAGGAAATTACTGGGATAATTGTTAGTAAAGGGTTAATTTTCCTAAGTAAGGAACAGCTCCACACAGGATAGTACTGTTCAAAAAGCTCACTTCACTTTGCCTGTCACCTTTCCCAGAACTGATACTGTCAGGAAACACTGGCTTTATTTTGAAGGTCCCAGCAGATAGGTTTCTCTCTTGGCAAAGGTTGATGAAGCTGTTAACCTAATGTATAGAGCACTGAGGTTAGACATAAACTTGCTGTCTTTAGGAGTGGTCAGCAAAACCTGTCCTCTGAGCTTGCAGTTTAATATCTTCAATGATTAGCTGACTGACAGCGATACATTATAGTGCTGTGCAGTCAAGAATAAAATGGATTGCCCCAGTGCTTCACTTACGACCTAAATATGAAGTGTCTCCCCAGAGCTCCTCATTCTACCTTCCACTGGGCGGAGCTCATATTCTATCATTGCTGTCAAGATACTTAAATCCAGTTGTGCGACTTGTGTCAGTGAGCGTGTCCTGCTTCCCCAATACTTTATGTGCCAACTGTCTACCTGTGTGTTACAGACGCTGCTGAAACCTCCGGGATCATGTCCTCCTAACAAAGACCGCCTTTGAGCAAGCGGAGGCACAATTTTATCATTAGTAAACTGAGTAGGAAAAAGGCTGACTTCCCAATTGGCTGATGAAGGAGTTAAATTGGAAGTCCATTTGGCTGGCATGCTTTAAAAGTGCTGGGGTCTGGTGTGGCCTTGTTAATGTGAGTCGGGACCTCTAGATATGAGAAGGCCATCGCCATGCTTTTAGTGAAGTAGCCCCGGCACTGACCAGACAGCTTGCTGGCATGGGATCTATAAGCACCGTTCAGAAAGACCATTGACCTATGCATGATAGATACTTGGGTATCAATTGCTGTATAAAATTGACACAGTGATATTGATCAAGACTTACCAATTGTGTAAAATGCCAAGAAAAATCTCAATGTCAGTGTATGATTTACCTAATACAAGTCCTTGCTCTGGTTATTTTCCATCATCATGTTATAACCAGGGAATCGGGAGCTGTGTGAGCTGAATGACTACAAATTTGCAGGGGATTTTTCTTAGCTATTTGGGAGGGGAATGTCAAATGTTGACCCCAGAATGTAATCTTTTTTAGGAGTGTTTCCTTCCCTGCACATTCGCAGTTGTAATACTTTTCAAACATTTTGAAATTCATTAAATGCAAATCCTTTGATTAAATCTTGATTCAGTCCTAATTAAACAATGCAGTGAATGTTCAAATGATTTTTTAATGACCAGATCATAGCTGAGATTTGTGTATTTCATTAAAAAAATTCAGTGAACTTTACAAACTCCTATGAACAAGTTGAAATTGTCTATAATAATAAAGTTTTTAATAAAATTTGTTTTTCACTTAAAGTCGGTTAAAACTGACTACACCCTGTGCAGACCTCCCTTTTGTGATCTGATGCACTATCCACAGACTAAAAAACAAGATATTTATTTCTTAAGATCATGTTATTAATCAGTTTTGAACTCTATAGTTAGGATTTCCGTTGATAATTGATTTTGTTTATTTGCTTGGTTTGTTTTACTCACAGTAAATCTCATGCATTCATCCAGAGATAGAGCATTTGTGTCTAAGGGCAGCAAATGATACAACTCTCACCCACCAACCCCAGCCCCCAGCCACCTCCCTTCACCTAGCTTCCCCCTCCGGCTTTTGGAATTTGGGTGTAAGGGCTGTGGTACCAACTGGTACCACTATTTATCCCAATTACATTTCTGACAAGGAACAGCATGCACCATTAATCAGAGTGTCAGTGAGAGACAATCAGAATCGCACATTTCCTTTTTCTTGTTTTTTTCCAGCGGCTCTGATGGAGGGCTATTCGTCTGAACTATACTGCCCCAGTCTATATCTCTCGGTGCACGGCGGGGAAGGTAGAGGGGTGGTACCTTATCTCCCAAGATGCCACTCACAGGCCGAGATCAAAAGGGGGGGATTGGGAAGCGAACGGCGAGGGTTACGCAACCGTCTGCCGGCCGGCTGGCACGCTCTGCTCCGCTGGCTGTCAATGCTCTTAACTATGTGCTTCATCAATAGCAGCCTTCACCTCTGTGTACACTCAAAGAGGGCTTCTGTGTTTTCATAAGAGGAGTGAAGAGTGCCATCCATTTTCTCAATGTATGTTAATGGGGAGGGTCAGCTGACTTAGGTCTGCATGTGTGCTGTATATGTCGCAGGACTGCCGTTCACATTTGGAATCTGGTTAATACTTGTATTTTGCTTGCTATTGCCTATTATACAGTTATACTGTTATACTCTTATATAGTTATACTGTTATACTGCTATACTGCTATACAGTTATACTATTATACTGGCCCCTTCAGACCTTTTAACCTTTTGGAATGTATAAGTGAAATGTTATCCTTGATGTAGTTTTTACTTTAAGTTGACTAAGTTACTAGAATAGAAATGGAAGAAGAAGACTTGATTCGCATAGAAGCTGAGGTGGTGTTTCTGAGGGTGGTGTTTCTGAGGTGTTGTTTCTGAGGCGGTGTTTCTGAGGCGGTGTTTCTGAGGTGGTGTTTCTGAAGCGGTGTTTCTGAGGTGGTGTTTGTGAGGCGGTGTTTCTGAGGTGGTGTTTCTGAAGTGGTGTTTCTGAGGTGGTGTTTGTGAGGCGGTGTTTCTGAGGTGGTGTTTCTGAAGCAGTGTTTCTGAAGTGGTGTTTCTGAGGCGGTGTTGCTCATGCTTGTGCAGGTACGGGCTGCGAGTCGAGTCAGTTTCGCTGCGGGACGGGCAGGTGCATCCCGGCAGGCTGGCGCTGTGATGGCACTGCAGACTGCACGGATGATTCCGATGAGAGCGGTTGCCGTGAGTAACACCCCCTCTCACACCCTCGCAGCCGTGACGTGACAAGTGCTGACACACTTAACAAAAGGGTGATGTAAGAGAAATGTCATGAAGTTCAGTAATGGTGATAAGGAATAATTAGATACAGCAGGAAATGCTTTATTGCCCATACCAGGTTTATAGGTTGGCTGGTTTGATTTCAAGAGCGTCATAGGGTGCTTTATCTGAAAACGTAAAGTAATTATTTCAAATAGTGCGGCAAACAAGTGGAAATGTCAAATGCACTGTTCTGGTAGAGGCTGAACAACTTAAACAAACCTTGCATTTCACGTTGACTT
Organism: Sternarchorhynchus goeldii; assembly: GCA_028565775.1. Taxonomy (NCBI): domain Eukaryota; kingdom Metazoa; phylum Chordata; class Actinopteri; order Gymnotiformes; family Apteronotidae; genus Sternarchorhynchus; species Sternarchorhynchus goeldii. Next base: position 26,138,934 of record JAOXYF010000007.1, read on the forward strand.
GCTGAAGAAGTTCTGTGGGCAGGCCAGTCCTCTGCCAAAAGCTTAGTTAATTAACCAGGCTCTGTTTCTCTCAGCCGAATCGACTTGTGAAGCAGGCCAGTTCCAGTGTCTCAGTGACGGAGAGTGCATTTCACATCACTGGGTGTGTGATGATGAGGAAGACTGTGAAGACGGCTCAGATGAGAGACAGCACTGCCGTATGTTCTCTCTCTCTCTCTCTCTCTCTCTCTCTCTCTCTCTTTCTCTCTCTTTCTGACTCTTTGACCTCCATCCATTATCCACTGTGCACCTGCTCTCTGTCTCATTTTTTCATTCCTTATGCAAGCTGTCAAACGTTCTCTTAACCTGCCCTAATGCAGAGGCATGTAATTTCCATCATGAACAGTGAAATGTGATAGCCCTAGTGTGTGGGCCACAGGCAGCATCAGAACAGACTGCAAGTGAACACGCAAATCTCTGGTCTCATGGACGACATTCCTTAAGATGAGGACCACCCTGCACACACGTGTATTAAAAAGTTCTGCTTTGATCTCCCAGCAGCTGGCCGGACGTGTTCCAGTATGCAGTTCAGCTGCACAAATGGGGCCTGCATCCCTGGGGAGTATAGGTGTGACCACCTAACTGACTGTTCGGATGGGGCAGATGAGAGAAACTGCTGTAAGTCCACCATCAACGCGTGTGTGTGTTACCTTATTACAGGGGAATGGTTACCCCTCCCCCATTTCAGGCTTCTCTGGCATTTTAATCAATTTGTAAGATTAAGAGGCTCGGTGACTGACAGAAATGGCCACAATATGCTTCTTGTTGTCAGAAGTTGATTGCAGATTCCTTTGTGGATTAGTGGGAAACCTCATTGAATTGCTATTGAGCCAAAGGGTTGAGCCCAGTACATATTCACAGTAGTGTATAATCACTTACATTAGTCTTTAATAGTTAATCGTTTTTCTTTTAACAGCTCATCTTGATACCTTTCCTCTAGAAAAATCATGTAGGCTTGTCACTGTTACACCATAAGTAGCTGTATCATGTTACAGAGTAATTGTATTTAATGGAATGAGTGAGTGATGGCTGAACTCTCTCTCTCTTAGACTACCCAGAGTGCTCGGAGTTGAGCTGTGCTAGCGGGGCGTGCTATAACAGGAGCCAACACTGTGACCAGGTGCTTAACTGCCGAGACGGCTCCGACGAGGCCAACTGCAGTGAGTGTCTGGCCCTGGCAGGGAATTTACACACCCAAGAGTTTGTCCCCAGTATTTACATGATTTACAGAATTTACACACCCAAGAGCAGAGTTTGTCCCCAGTATGCCAGTGTTTTTATATCTCAGCTTGGTAATGATGCTTCTGCATTATAGGAGCACTGTAAGCCTGTGTAGAGATGCTGTGTTCTGATTTAACATTGGCAAAGTTTATGACCAGAATACACTAATTCATTTAAGCTACAACATGCAAAGAAAGAATACACTTTACAGAAAGACCTGCTTATTGGAATCTTATGAAGATATGAACGTAGATATGCTGTTCATATGGGAACCTGTAGAATCCATGTAGGTATGGTTGTAGAAGTTGTGATTTTATACTTTATGTAGGTATGGGTGTAGATTTTCTACTCTTATGGAGACCTTATGTAAATATGATGTAGATGGTCCACTCTACTCTTATAGGGGACCTTATGTAGGCATGTATGTTTTGTTCTTATGGGAACACAATGCAGAGTACACCCTTTACTTTTCTGCTTGCAGCCAAGCGATGCACTAGTGGCCAGTTCCAGTGCAGTAACGGAGAGTGTATCCCTCGTGGTTATGTCTGTGACCATGATGATGACTGCGGAGACATGAGTGATGAACAGAACTGCAGTGCGTGCATTACTGCTTTCTTTACCATTTATAAACACCAGACGAACTTTTAGTTTACTATCGTGTACTCAGATTAATTTATTATGATGCACTCGTGAAATGTCTGATTGTGAGTATGACACACAAAACATCCCGTACATTTACATTAACCGTGTACACTGGTTCTACATAAAATAGCACATGTGGTCTGGTCTAGTATACGCAGTACTACCTTGTTTTTTTCTTAGAGCTAATTTGATGCTCTCTTGTTCCATAGCTTACCCTACATGTAGAGGGAATTATTTCACTTGCCCCAGCGGACGCTGTATATACCAACTCTGGTTGTGTGATGGAGAGGATGACTGTGGGGACAGCGCTGATGAAAGAGGATGTGGTAGGTAATTTTCTCTAGTAAATAGATTTTCTCAGCCATTGGTGTGGTTGCTGTGTACAGTGAAGGCTCCATTCCTAGTCCTCCAGGCTGTTGATCTCAAGCCCTCCAAGGCTCTTTAGGGCATCTTCAGGTTGCTTTGAAGGACTTCTGCTTTAAGAGGCAGGGCTGAAGCCCCGACAGCTCCCACGTGACCCTTTCAGAGCAGTTACTTTGAGACCGGTTGCTTCTCATGATTTCTGAAGTGACACTTTTTCCTACTCGATAAAGGTCAAGGCGGACCGCTCTTCATTCCATGGTCGATAAGGTCCTGTCCTTGAAAAACCTCACACAATGTGTCTGTTGTTATCGAGCAGAGGCTTTGTCATATGCTCCAATCCACAGCTTCTTCTCTTGGAGCCCCTGTCCTTTTTGCGCAGAGTCGTGTGGTGAGGGTGTTCAGGTTGTGTACAGTTTTTCCCAAACCATGCTGTACTGTGATGATATGTCAATAATTCAGAAAACACACCAATGGACAGTTTTATTTCACATTGTGTTTTACGTAATTTAGTTACAGTGGTTTGTGATGTCCCTTGGTGTGGCCAACCATGGATTCTTTATGCTAATATAGACATTTGTGGTTTGCTACCTACAGATAATATCCATCATGAGTGTTACCCAGGCGAATGGCCGTGCCCATCGTCTACTGTTTGCATCCACATGGAGCAGCTTTGTGACGGGACACCTCACTGTCCTGATGGAGATGATGAGACCAATTCTACTGCTGGACGCAACTGCAGTCAGTACCTCTTTAAAGTAGTCAAAAATTGAAGGTTATTTTATAGTTTAAAGGTATAATAATTTGGGCCTTATATATTATTTTTCATATTTCATGGCATTTGGCTGACACTTTTATCCAAAGTTGTGACTGGATACATTTTGAGCAGTTGAGGGTTAAGGTGCCCAACAGTGGCAACTAAAGTTCTATGACAGTACTGACGAATTTACTGGATATTTCATATTGCTGCTGGTTAATCTAGACAGTTTTAGAGTCTAGTGGTTTGTTAGTGAGCTGATGTGGCGTCTGAATTTACCTCCTGTGCTTGTCAGGTATCTGGCGCTGTGCGTCTCTGAGCTGTGAGCATCGCTGCCAGGCTTCTCCAGAGGGTGGGACCTGTTCTTGTCCTCCAGGATACGTGGTTAGCAACAACAGCCGCTCCTGCATTGGTAAAATCATGAGCTTTCACAAGAAGTTTAAGTTTGCAATGGTTTAACATTCCACACTTTATGTAAACTACTGATATTCCATGCATTAAACTAAAATAAAACTTAAATAAAACATTTGTAACAGATAAATCTGGTATGCAATAATTTGACCAGGTGCTTCTTAATAGAATACTGGTCTCAGTCAGTCCTAAATTTTATCCACAGTATGCGCTTTGTCTTTTTTGTACTGTCTCCATGCTGCAGACTACAATGACTGTCAGGTGTGGGGTGTGTGTGATCAGCTGTGTGAGGATCGGATAGGTACCCATCATTGCAGCTGTCAGGAAGGCTATGTGCTGGAGCAGCAGAGATACTGCAGAGCCAACGCATCCTGTGAGTTACTCTGAAACCATAAATATAAAACAATAAATATATGATTTATGATACATAAATCTGCACAGAGCCAGCGTGTGTATATTTGCTTGCTTTTTTAAGCAAATTAAGTTTGAGAATTTTTGGAAGTATCTTCACATCCACCTCATATGTATAAAACTGGATCATGACATTTATCTTATATCTGAATTGTGGAACCTGGATACTTAATTAAAAATTAGACATATATATAACCCTTTAACATAGAAGAGCACATTCTCTTCCAGCAACAAAAACTTCCAAAGAGTAGTTTGTGCAGCTCTGTAGAAATATATAAAGTGAGCCCTGTCTTGCTTGTGATTCTCCCTTCACACCCACACCAAAGTTATTGTTTCTTATGCCTAAACTCCAGAGGTACACACACTGAGTTTCAAGTAGTGATGTGGAGTGGATACAGAAAGAAAGAACCAATAAACAAATCTGGAAAGAGTCCAACCCTCACTGAATTGTGACAGGATTGGCATCGTGCCTATACATTCCCAGTACATTTCCTCATCTAGTCTTCAAAGCTGATTAGACAGTAGGGGCTTCCTGGAGGATGAAGTGGCTCCCTCATCCTTCCCCTATCTATCTATCTATCTATCTATCTATCTATCTATCTATCTATCTATCTATCTATCTATCTAGCAAAATTTTATGTCTTAGAGTTATGTCAAATGGTATCTTAGAATGCTGAATCATATAATGCTATTGTGATTTAACTAAATCTATATTTTTTCTCAAATTTTCTCTTGCTGAAATTTATTTCTTCCAATTTGTATTTAGTTTACTCTAGGTCACTGCTGTTTACTGTAGTGGGTGGTTTCAGACAATGGAACCAATGGAACCATTTCTGGTTCAGACAATGAACCAGAAATCAGATTGATTTCTCCTCAGGACATTTTGGAAAAGTGTCACAGATTCACCAGCACTAACGTGTTTTGAAATTATGTCTGTTTAGCTGGAGTGGCATCCTTGCTTTTTTCAAATGGAAGAGACTTGTTGGCTGGAGACATTCATGGCCAGAATTATCGCACCCTGATTCACTCTCAGAACAGGGGAGTGGCTGTGGGAGTGGACTTCCACTACCAGCTACAACGAGTCTTCTGGACTGACACTATTCAAAACAAGGTAATGAACATCATGAACACTTGTGCTTCTGATATCTCAGTGTTCTATAGACCTGCTTAATTTTCTGTGGTAGACTTTTTCGGATCTGATGCGATGACCGTGTTCCTTATGGTTTTGTTGTCTTTAATAAAGACTGTGTTGTTGGAGGCTATCCATTTCACTGTATATCCCATTTGCATCCATTTAAAATCTTGGCATCTGACAAGGTATCTCAGTTTGCACTGTTTAATGAAAGGTACTTCATAGATACCTGAGGTGATAACCTAAAGTGACTGAGTGCTCTTGCTGTTACATTTCTCATTGATAACAAAGCTCTTCATTATTTTTGCTCCATCTTGGACATGCGCTACTGTTTCAGTTGCTATGCATGCACACCTCTCTCTTACAAACACACACACACACAGTGTACTCTGATCTCACCTTCACACCGCCTGGCTTCAGTCCTTGGCTAAACTTCCACGCTAGACCAGTCCATCAAAATGAGCGTGTGCCAATATGATTTCTGCCTCCCCTTACCCTTTCTGAGACCAGTGGAACAAAGCTTGTATAGACAAAAACGCAGCCCAGGAACACCCCCAGTACAGGATCAGCAGATCCGATGTTTGTCAATGCTCTTGAATTGTGAAGGAAGTTGGCCACCTGACAGCGGAAAGGGAATTTTTTGACTGATTCCTGTAGATACTGCTAATACTGTACTGATGGTAGAGCTGCTTGGCTCCTCTATGGCTGTACTCACTGGCTGGATCTGATATATAATGAAGTCTACACTTTTCTAATCTCTACCACATTTTTGATATGTTAGAAAATGCTTGCATATTTCTGTGCAATTTTATGTAACCCGAGAGAGTTTGAGGTGACCATGCAGTATTTGTTTTCTTTGTGTCCAGTCTTTTTTATGCATTCTTTGGCTGACTCAGAAGCCTTTGTTTGAGCTCTTGGCTGCTCTTTGGTTTTAACTCCAGCCATGGAGCTGAAAAGCATGGCCATACCAGGGCTGGGGATCTGTGATTAGTACCCCCAAGTCCAAGGAATGTCTGCATGCTCGAAGCAGGGGGTCTGTGTGAATGCCAGATCAGCGGACTCCATCCACAGCTTATGTTTCCGTTAAACGGGTCAGCCGAGAATCCCACTCCTGAGGACGTCTGGGTTTGGTTTCCAAACAGCAAGGCCTGAAAGAGCAGTGGTGCCTTTACTTCTGTTACAATGCCAAGTGGTCCACCCTGAGAAACCCATGCCATCTTGAAATCAGTAGGGCACTGGTTTCACAGTACTGTCCCTGTGGCACCACTTAAATACTCCTGGAAAGATAAGCTTGCCGCATGATACATATGTAAGCAGAAACCGAGCTTTATTATAAATGATTATTACACTAGGGGATACGGTACACATCTTGTCATAGACATTGGTTGGAATGAAACATATTTTATGATCCACTTACCATATGTCAATATGTATTGTATATTGGAGACACAAGCACAAAACTGCAATTAACTTTTTAATAAGGAACCATTCTGTTTTTTGCCCAGGTCTTTTCAGTAGACATGGATGGATCACATTTACAGGTGATCTTAAATGTATCGGTCGACTATCCTGTCAACCTGGCTGTGGACTGGATCAACAATAAACTCTATGTGGTGGAGGGCAGTGTTAACCGAATTGACATGGTGGACTTTGATGGGAGCAATCGTATCACACTCATTGCTGAGAACCTGGGAAACCCAAGGGGACTGGCCCTTGACCCAACTGTTGGGTGAGTAAGCAAAAGAAATGTCTCTTAGGTACAGTTATTTAAGTGACCAGTGCCCTCATTTGGGCATATGAAATTTGGGTATTTGGTAAATCACACAAACAGATAAGTTGGCAGGGTAAATAATGGTAAATGATGCAGTTGTGTGGAGAAGAGTCAGATGTGATCACACATGTTTGATGATGTAGGGTGACTGGGAAACAGCTTGAACAGTGAGAACCCACTTAAAAATTCTTCTATTAATATATATATTTTTTTTTTTTACTTATTTAGGACCACAAAATGTTGAATGATCGATTACAGTGTTGAAGTGTAGACATGGACTTTAATCATCACTGTGCAGTGACTCTATAATTCTAACTCTAGGTTTTGTAAAAGAAACCACAAAACTGACCTCAGATCAGCTTATAAGGGCATCCTCCATTGGCACTTCCTCTATCATCCTGTCTCTTTTCAAACAGGACAAAGTAATTAAAATGGAACAGCCATATACTATACTGGTGTAAAGGATTAGCTGGGAGTAATAAGAAATGGGGAGATGCACTGCAACCCAATATGGAATCAGGGCCAGATAGATCCTGCTAAATTAGGAAGTGACAATGTACTCAAGAACAGTGCGTTTGATAAAAGGGTTTAGGGTATTGATTTCTAATGCGTTATGCCTTTCTGAGGGTCTTATCAGTAAACTGATTCTTTAAAAAATTTAAGTTTAAGCATAACTAGCACTTTGTGTCTTGGATTCTGACTCACAAATGAGTTTCTTTTCTGGAAAAATCTCCAGCTAGTGCTTAGGGCTCATGTCCACAGTTCACACAAGGACCCCCCATTTTTAGTACTGTAGGTTGTGGTTGTGAAGTTTAGATGTTTCCATTTCAATTCTTTCTATAAATGTCTTTTATATACTGAATAAGGAAAGGAATACTACTATAATACTTATATTATGTTTTGTTTTAGATATCTTTTCTTTTCTGACTGGGACCCTCTGAATGGGGAGCCGGGTCTGGAGAGGGCTTACATGGACGGAACCAACCGCTATGGTATCATCAGGTCCAAACTTGGCTGGCCTGCTGGAATCACACTGGACATTGTAGCCAAGAGGGTGTACTGGGTGGACACCCGCTACGACTACATAGAAACCACCACATATGATGGCCTGCATAGGTATGCATGCATGTGGTCTAATTCCACCTGCATCTTCGTTTGGGTAACTGCTGTGTTTCTGCTTGCCATCACCTTGGTTAAGTGCTAATATTTAGACCTAATTAAACAAGGATTTATTTCCATACCTAAGCTTTCAGAAAGTCTTTCACAAAAGAACCTAATAAATCAAAATACTCAGTGGTCAGCTACTGATTCTAACGCCAAGTTAAGTAAATAAATCCATCGTCTGATTGCTTTAAAGGAAAACAGTGGTGCATGGAGGTTCGGTGATCCCTCACCCATTTGGCATCGATCTGTTTGAACATAATGTCTACTACACTGACTGGACCAAGATGGCTGTCATGAAAGTTAACAAGTTCAGTGACAGCAGCCCGCAAGTGCTCTATTCAACCTCACAGACTCCATATGGTGTGGCTGTGGTCCACGCTTTCAGGCAGCCCTATGGTAAGCCAATTAATTCAATTCAGTTTTATTGTACAGTGTTTCTTTATAACAGGCATTATCACAAAAACAGATATGTCTAACCCACTGAATATTATTAACTCATATAATATTATGTTATTATAAAGTGGCCTTGTGGTCTTTTATGTGTGTCTATATGAGAGTTTCAACCCAGAACAAATCTGGCTGTGATCATGTTTTTTTTAAGTGTTACTTCCACACACATTGGGATCCAATAGATATGTTATAGTTTTTAGTTTAATGTGTGTGCATGTGTGTGTGTGTGTGTGTGTGTGTGTGTGTTGACAACAGTAAGTAACCCATGTGGGACAGATAAAGGAGGTTGTGAACAGATCTGTGTGCTGAGTCACAGGACTGATAACGATGGCCTAGGGTACCGCTGCCGGTGCCGTCTTGGTTATGACCTGCACACCGATGGCAGGAGATGTGTGGGTAAGAGAAAGGCCACCTGCTCCTCCAAATCATCTAAGAAAGGAAAAGCTAATATTCAATTTAATTATACATTTAGCAGCAAATGTCATTTGCGCACATGAATTGGTGATAAAACAATTTCCAGGGTCTTCAACCTCACTGACTTGGTTTGTACAGCAAGATTAGTGTCTGGGGAGGACCAAAACAAAGTTCAGATGTAGCCTCATGTGGTTTTCATTCTAACACTTTTCACATGCCTTGCCCTGCACCTTGTCTTGCAGCTGTGAGGCAGTTCTTGCTGTTCTCCAGTCAGCTGGCAGTGAGAGGCATCCCCTTTAACCTCTCAACTCAGGAAGATGTTATTCTCCCCATTACTGGCACACCATCCTACTTTGTAGGAGTGGACTTCAGTGCAGAGGATGATTCAATCTTTTTCTCTGACACGGCCAAGGACATTATCTACAAACAGAAAGTGGATGGAACTGGTAAGCGACCTCAAAAGTGTGGGTTCAAAATACCCCAGCCACCACAAAAATTCCAATTTTTGCTTATTAATGATTTCTGAATACAAAATAAACCTTAAAATCCTGTAACCGTTGTATTAGCCTTCCTGATGTTACAAATTCATTTTCTTTACTGTGGAAAATTCTGGTGCACTTTTAGAAAATGCCTTAAACTTCTAGATTTGCCACCTTTCCCAGTGTTGTTGATAAATATTCTCTTATAATTAGCGTCACATTAGGAAACATTTTACTTTTACTTTTACTGTTATATTTTGCATGACATTTAGCTCGTGATACTGCAGAATTAAAATAAAACATTCAGCCAGATCTTAACAGAAGGGAGTGGAGAGCTTTTGAAGTTACTATGTGAAATATGCTCATGCATATATACTTATCCTCTATATATTAATGTTTTACCATTGCATATAAATTAATCCTCTTTGATCCCAAAAGAGAGGGAGGTACTTGCAGCCAATCGGGTCGATGGTGTAGAAGACCTGGCTTATGACTGGATATCAAGGAACCTGTATTGGACTGACCCACGCTACAGGAGTATATCAGTCATGAAAGTAGCAGACAAATCCCGAAGAGCCATTGTACGTAACCTGAACAACCCCAGATCTATAGTGGTACATCCAATGATCGGGTGAGTTTAAATGGATCATGATGGGTTTAGCTTGTTGGAAGTTAGGACTGGTGGTATTATCTGTCCATTATAAAAAAAATAATTTATCTTAATTTGTAATCGCAAAGTTTATCTTATGAGAAATTAAGTATTGTGACCTCAGGTCAGAAACCGTGTTCAAATGTCAACTGAAAACACAATTCTGTGTGCAAATCGAAGCCAGGAACAAGGCTCAAGGAGACTCATGTTCACCTTGGCTCTGTTTTTCTGGCCATTTGTATCCAGTCACACCTACCATAATGCAGGAGGTGCCCGCCCATTCATAGATTGTTCCTACTTTGAACCAGAAGCAGATAAAGGGACTCTTTATGCACTTGTAGTGGGACATTTCCAATGGCTTCAAAATCATAAGGTCTCAGGACCCAAGAGGCGAGATTAGCACTGCATGAAGGCTAGTATTGTAGTTTCTACTAAGAACTTGGCTTAAGAGAGAAAACCCTGCAGAGTTTTTGAGTGAACTGTCAAAACCTCTTAGCTTAAAAAACAAAAACAAATAGCCAACAGTTCTAAAAAATCATCCCTACATACATATTGTCGTTCTCACATGGTGGAGGGGTTAAATAATGGAAGGGCACAAGGACTGAAATGTGATTTGGGGTTTAGGTCTGTGTGTGTTCATGTTTGCTTCTATGTGTGTGTGCTTTTGCCAGTTTTATTTTCTGGACTGACTGGTACCGTCCAGCGAAGATTATGAGGTCCTGGTGTGATGGGTCACATGCCCAGTCAATTGTAAACACCACTCTTGGCTGGCCTAATGGTCTTGCCATTGACTGGAGGTGAGCCAAGTCATTAAACCATTACCATGCTCCAGTCAGACATGCTCAAAATGCAACAAACAGACAAAGACCCTTGTTATTTTGGATAATAAAAGAACAGTTACTTCCTGACCTTTAGGGCCTTGCGTTTTTACCATGTAGTCTGTTGGACATTTATTGTTTGTTCCTCTTAACGATAGCTAATCTCCTTAGAAACATGATCTGTTATAATCCTATTTCTTTGAACTTTATCCCAAAGCTACCCCTCTCTCTGTGTATCTGGCTCTTCTCCTCAGTTCCATGCGTTTATACTGGGTTGATGCTTTCTTTGATAAGATTGAGCACAGTAATTTTGATGGCCAGAACAGATTGTCATTGGATCGGATCACACAAATTTCTCATCCATTTGGACTTACTATTTTTGGAGGTGTGTTATAATTCTCAGAATCATTTTCACAATCATAATTATATTATCAAAAGATAGCAAGAGTAAACATATTATAATAAAAATGATTTTTGCAGTAATTAATATGATTACAATGAGATAATAAGTTTAATTATTTTATGACTAAAAGATGTGCATCATTACAATTAAAAATATTCCCTAAACATTGTAGTTTTGCTAAATTCTTATGACAGTGTATGTGTTTGCATCCTTAAATGTTGTGGCACCATGTGACTTACAGGGAGAAAGAATCTGGGATCAGAGGGTAAAATCTGAGATTAATGTATGTGCCTGTTGTAGGTTTTGCGTACTTCACCGACTGGCGTCTAGGGGGGATTGTCCGTGTGCGGAAAACAGACGGAGGAGACATGGTGACTATCAGACGGGGGATCAGCCACATTATGCATGTCAAATCTTTCAACGCAGACTTGCAGATTGGTGAGGAGAGCTTTCATCCATCTTCCCTCTCTCTCTCTCTGTCTCTGTCTCTCTCTCTCTTTCTCTCTCTCTTACCACACACACACACACACACACACACACACACACACACACGTTCACTCCCTCTTTCTTAATTCAATCAATGAATTCAACTTGTAAAAAGTAAGGAATAGGTAACTTTTAAAGATGAACTATGATAATTTATTTACGTTTAACATTTATTTACATTTTATTAGTAAAATGAAACTGGTATGGGTGAGCTTACAGTCTATGACATTGGTAAACCTACAAATTCACATTTAACATTTTTAGTTTTTAAGAAGGTCTGAGCCACCCCTGTGTCACATCATATTCATCTGTCACACATCTTCACTGTGGTTTCTCTCCACCAGGTTCTAACTTCTGTAACAGACCTTCAAACCCTAATGGAGACTGCAGTCACTTCTGTTTCCCTGCTCCTTACTCCCAGCGCGTGTGTGGTTGCCCTTATGGAATGAAGCTGTCACCCAATCAGCAGACATGTCTCGAGGATCCGTCCAATGAGCCGCCTACGCTGCAGTGCGGCTCCAACTCGTTCTCCTGCTCTAATGGGAGATGTGTCCCTCAGAATTACCGGTGTGATGGCATGGATGACTGCCATGACAACAGTGACGAGGCCAATTGTGGAGCTAACAGTAATACATTTATACCTGATATTGCCAGTTTTACAGTAAAATGCCAATAGCCCTTTCCCTCAGTATTTGCTTGTGCCTGGGATTAATAACATGAATGCTGACCCTCAACTTGTTTTTTTTTTTACTGTCATTCAGACAACACCTGCTCCTCCAGCGCCTTCACCTGTTCCAGCCACCAGTGTGTTCCCATGAGCTGGCGCTGTGACGGCTACAACGACTGTTTTGATGCCAGTGATGAGAGAGAGTGTCCTACTCAGGTCCCTGGCACGTGCCAGGCCGACCAGTTCAGCTGTGCCAACCACCGCTGCATCCCACGCACCTGGCTGTGTGACACCGATAATGATTGTGGCGATGGCTCTGATGAACTCAACTGTGGTAAGAACCTTCTGGAAGTTCTGCTGTGTTCATATACGAATGGTTACCAGAGCATCCACTTTCCTGATTGTTGTATACTTGGTTGATTGTTAGATGCTATAGGGACGTGTTACCCGGGTCAGTTCCAGTGCCCTGACCACCGCTGTATTGACCCAGCCTATGTGTGTGATGGAGACAGAGACTGTGTAGATGGTGCTGATGAACAGGGCTGTGGTAAGAGTCTTTTTTCTCCTGAAGCTCCTGAAAGTGCAATGTAGCCAAACAAACTGGATTGCTTATTTAAACAAAGCTCACTCTCTTTAATACTGTGATTTTATTAATGAATTATTACATGTTTTTGTCTTTGTGAATGCAATGCTGTGCTGCAGTATACAACTGCACTGGCTATGAGTTCAGGTGTGCCAATGGACACCAGTGTGTGAACGCCTACTACCGCTGTGATGGGCTTTTTGACTGCACAGATCGCTCTGATGAATCTGGCTGTCGTGAGTGCAGTTTGTTTTGTGATTCATTCTGGTGTAATTTATACAATTCCTTTACATTCCACAAAATCCTAAAATCCTGACAATTAACATGCTATGAAGTATCCACCATCAATTTCAGCTTTAATAAAAAAATATTCTGCTGTGTGCTTTCCCCATGTAGCCACCAGGCCACCCGGCATGTGCCACCACGAGAGTGAGTTCCAGTGCCAGTCTGACGGAAGCTGCGTCCCAGCCGCCTGGGAGTGCGATGGCCACCCGGACTGTTCGGACGGCTCAGACGAGCACCACGCCTGCCCCCCGCGCACCTGCCCCACCTCGCTCTTCCGCTGTGATAACGGCAACTGCGTCTTCCGCAGCTGGCTGTGCGATGGAGACAATGACTGCAGGGATGGCAGCGATGAGCGTGACTGCCCCACTCCGCCGTTCCGCTGCCCTAGCTGGCAGTGGCAGTGCCCGGGCCACAGCGTGTGTGTCAACCTGAGCAGAGTGTGTGACAATACGCCCGACTGCCCGAATGGAGCAGACGAGTCCCCCCTCTGCAGTAAGTCAATCACCCAATGGCTTGCAGAATAACTTTAGTCTTGCTCTATGGAAAGACTCGGGTGTGTACTACAATCAGCTTGCCTGCACTGAAAAACTGGTTAAAGGTACAGCTTCTGTCAGCAAAGTGAAAAAACACGCAGTTGTAGGCACAGCTATATTGTTTTACTGTTTATCAAATCTACATCACCTTCCTTTATTGTAATGAGCAGTTATTTATACAGCTTTAAGCTACACTCCCCAAAGTATAAGCTAACAAACTGCAATCAGCAGATTCAATGAATCAATCAGCAGATTCAATGAATCTCTCAATTCATTTGAAACTTTTGAATCACATATTTCTTACTGATGGAATTAAATCAAGCTTCTTGATAGTCTGATTAATGGATTACTTGATGTGCTTTTATTTCTGAATGATTTTGAATTGTTTTTAGTATGATTTTGTATTGTTTGGTAAAATTCTGAACTCTGAAATCATTGTAATTAATGGTAGTTTTTTTGTGATCTGGTAGATCTGGTATTACTCCCTGTGTTACATAGTATATGGGTTTGAATTATGCCTTTGAAAAACTTCAAGTGTTTCGAATCCTGCATGTGTGGCTGTGATCTAGTAATTACCTTTAAAGTGATCTCTGATTTCCCTTTTCCATGCACCCTTCACTGCTCTCAGATGAGCCTTTACCAGGTAGGCCAAATCTTCAGTCTCTCTCACAGTCCTCTGCATGTAGCACTGATTTACTCTCACTGTGCTCACTACCTCTCTGATTTTACACAGTGTTATTAAACCTACACAGTGAAACAAGTCTAGTGTTGAACACTAAATGATATTGTACCATGAATGTAATATGAAACTTTTGTACAACTGTATTAACTGGCATTGACACATTGACACAGTGGCACAGAGGGGGCATGTGTAGACCTTCACTCACAATTTTAATGAGAAAACGCAAACAGAAAGGGTCAAAACCAGCACATACAAAAGGGAATCCAGAATCAAAAGATACAGGAAGGCAGAAGAACCAGGCAAAGAATGGAAAAAAAAACAGAACAAACCAGATCAGACCAGGATAAACAGAATAAGAGTAGAACGCTTGGCATGCTTACACAAGTTTGGGCAATAAGGGAAGCAATAAAAGGGAGGTAGGTATGTGGTATATAAAGGAAACGTCAAACAGGGAAGAGGTGTCGTCAATAATGAGATGAGGCGGATCTGGGTGTTGCATGCTGGGACTTGGAGTCTTCTGGGTTAGGCAGCATGACAGTATAACTATATTAGCTGGCATTTTAACTGTCAGACTATCCATAATATTGAAAATGTCCTCAAAATGGAACAAAACTATATACAACTGTTATAACTAGCACTTATGTATTGGCTGTTCAAGAACTGTGTTTTTTTTTGTCCTCTGCTTTAGATCAGGAGAGTTGTTCAGACAACAACGCAGGCTGCACTCATGGATGCATCCAGGGTCCATTTGGGGCTCAGTGCACATGTCCAGTTGGCTATCAGCTGAGCAACGACTCAAAGACGTGTGAGGACATAGATGAGTGCAACCCTCCTGGCCTGTGTAGCCAGCATTGTTTCAACGAGAGAGGTTCCTTCCGTTGTCACTGTGAGGATGGATACATGCTTGAGGCAGATGGACGAACGTGCAAGGTCTCAGGTGTGTGCGTGTGTGTGTGTGTGTGTGTGGTGTGCGTGCTTAAGTGTGTGTGCATGTGTGCATATCTAAGCAAGTGTGATTATCTAAGCAATACAGAAAAGAAAAGAGAAATATTTCACTGTTAAAATCGGGTTATATACAAGCAGAGCTTATGCGATTTCTGGCAGGGCAGATATTAGTGGAGTGGAGCCATGCTTAATCTGAGTGGAGCTGCTGTCTGCTGCTCCCTCCTGCTCCCTGCCCTCTGATCTGATTACTACAGATAAGACAAATAACATATATGTCAGTCAAAAACTTTCACATGGGGTAATTAGGTCTTAATCACCAGACAAAGAGTTGTTTATAAGCTTCTCCCACTAACATGGACCCATCCACCAGAGAGATAACCTGCTGAAAGATGCTGCCATTTGATATGCCTTCTTTTCTACTCAACAATATTTTACCACAGAGCTCCTTTTTGTGCTTCTGTGAGGCACATTCATTGTCGTTTGCATGTTGTAACACCCGGGCTGATAGCAAGGATGTCGAAAAATGTGCCTTTGTAATTCTTTGTATAACAGATGTGCTTTTCCCAATCTGACAGGATCTCGAGAGGCTGTTCTGCTGGTGGCCAGTCGTAATCAGATTATATCTGATGACATCATCTCACAGCCAAACATGGTGCGCTCCCTCGTCAGGGATGGACGCAACATTGTGGCGGTTGATTTCGATTCTGCGACGGATCGTGTGTACTGGTCTGACACCACCCAGGATCGAATATGGAGTGCACATAAGAATGGTAGTGACAGGATAGTGGTAAGGATTCAGGAGTACGTCTGTAGGAGTTTGAATACTTAAAAAAAGCTTCAAGATATTGACACAAACAAACACTTTTTTATGTAGATATAGTTATTGGAAGAGTTCTTGCATTGTCCCACAACACAACTAGTACATCTGATGACCTCTCTGTACACTTACAGATCTTTGATAGTGGTGTGACAGTCACAGAGAGTCTTGCAGTTGACTGGGTAGGTCGAAACCTGTACTGGACAGACTATGTCTTGGAGACCATAGAAGTGTCCAAACTGGATGGTTCCCATAGGACAGTGCTCATCAGTGAGAATGTCACCAACCCCAGAAGTCTTGTGCTGGACCCCAGGAATGGGTAAGCTCTTTTATATACAGGTACAATGATTTTACAAACTGCTTTGGCGGCATATTTGTGCTGTTAAAAGGGAGGAAAACACTTCGTATTTTTGAATGTAGTGTGTACAATGTAAAAAATTACGTTTACAAATTACTGACCACTTTATTGTGTGTTATGCTACATTAGCACTTAAAGGGGACCTATTATACTCATATGTCATGTTTGTCATTATATTTACTATCGTGAAATTTACTCAATCTACCATGTAATTTGGGCTTTGTAACTTTGTATTTACATATACAACAAGCTATACACTAAACACTGAAGGAAAGGGGAAAAAAATAGAAAAGCATGATAGGTCCCTTTAAAAAGAATGAATAAAAGCTAAAAGCTAATTCTTCTGTGGGTCTTAGTGTTCATCTCATGTTTTGGACGGACTGGGGGAGAAACCCTCGCATTGAGAGAGCCAGCATGGACGGAAAGCTGAGGACCACCATCATCAGCAACAAGCTCTACTGGCCCAATGGCCTGACCATAGACTATCCCAACAGCCTTCTCTATTTCGCTGATGCTTACCTGGATTTCATCGACTATTGCGATTACAATGGGAACAACCGGAAACAAGTTCTGGCCAGCGATCTGGTGAGAGATTAATTTGTGTTATTTACTCGTGTGTATTTATTTGTGCTCTTAACCCATGTGAATAAAATTCACCTCTTGTTTCTCAATAAAAAGGTACTGCAACATCCCCACGCAATTACCATTTTTGAGGATTTTGTGTATTGGACCGACAGATATGTCAACCGTGTGATTCGCGCCAACAAGTGGCATGGAGAGAACCAGACGGTGATGCTGTATAATCTGCCCCAGCCTATGGGCCTGGTGGCAGTGCACCCGGCCAGGCAGCCAGCAGGTATGACTCAGCATTTTCAACAGCCTACTTTTTGTTTCATAAGCCATAGTGGAGTCCCAAACGTACAGAACACAGGGGTTTAAGGTGTGGTGCACGGGTAATTTGCTTTTAATGTTTGTTTAAAGGGCAGTGGTCCTTTGTGTAAGTAAATTGTTTTCTATTTGGGAATTTCTTATGAAATGTTACAGCTGGATGAGCTGGATGACCATCAAATGCAAATGTGCAAGTATGTCATACTGAGTTTTTTGCTTCTAACCTTGTAATTTTTTGATGTGTGTTTTCTGACTGCAGGGATTAACCCGTGTGCAGTGAACCCCTGCACCCACATCTGCCTACTGAGTGCATCTGGCCCCAGGTTTTACTCCTGTGCCTGTCCTTCAGGCTGGATACTGACAGCAGACCAGCTCACCTGTGTTAGGGGTATGACGTGTAAAACCGAGAAAACAACAATGCATTTAAGTACAGCATGGCCTAGTTCTTATCAAATAGTGTGGAAACAAGGATCTAATGCATATTATTTGCTTTTTTTTATTTTGCACTCTTTATGGGTGTGTCTTTCACTTTGGCCTCACTCTGGTTAATCTCCTTTTAACTGACTGAATGGAGTAGTCTTGAGGGACAGAGGATTTATGTATTTCAGGAGAAGCACATCTTGTCAACAGCATCCCATTTTCAATTTGCCCCATGATCTCTCCTTCTCTGAGGGCAAATATTTACAATCAGAAAAGCTCTTAGCTCAGCTTATGGTTATGGTTGAGCACAGACGAGAGAGCTTTAATCTTAAATCCAGTGGGTCCTCTTTGGGGCAACCATCCGGCAATGCTCAGGTTTCAACTTTTGTCAGCAGTGTCTAAGAGATGAATGATTACCCTGGATGTAGAATGAGTGAATGCCCACTGATCCTAATCTCTGATGACACAGCAAAACTTCAGGGAGAGCTTTCACCAAATCCTTTGAATACAGACCAACCATGTGGAAATCTTTCATAATTCTGGCAACCGATAGCACACACTACACCAGTGTTCCTAAGTGGTGCCTTTATTCACTGAATTATGTTAGGGATGTATATGTTAAGTCATGAATAGCCCTGGCACTATATGTGAATACAAACTGCAAGTGATGCATATTTTATTGAAATCAAACCTGATGTATGATATGGTATTTATTAATACTCTCTTACAGTGAATGATCCTTTCCTGGTGGTTGTTAGGGACAGCATCATTTATGGTATCTCCCTCAACCCTGATGATAAGGGCAATGATGCCATGGTACCTGTTGCTGGGCTGCAAAATGGATATGATGTGGACTTTGATGATGCTGAGCAGATGATCTACTGGGTTGAACATCCTGTAAGCATGAGAAATAAGTTCTGTCATTAACCACAAACATGAGTTTATTATACTGCGTACAGTTAATTCTTTATTTAGCTGGAATTGAGATTTACCTTTACACCCCCAATTACCCTTGACCCTTATGTCACCTGTGAGTCTACAAAATAATTGAAAGTGTTACCTCAAATAATGTGCTGTTTTTATTTAATTAACTAATTAATTAAAATAAGTCGATGATTTATTTTCCTATACAGGGAGAAATCCACAAGGTCAGGTCAGATGGCACGAACAGGACTGAATTTGCCCCAGCGGCCATCTTGGGGTCTCCCGTGGGACTGGCTCTTGACTGGATGACTCAAAATCTATACTACACCAACCCATCCTCACAGTCCATAGAGGTGATATAGTCTTGGCATCTTACCGGCAAACATACATTTAAGACCTCAATTCAATCCAAGAGCCATTCAGTTTAGGATTTATAGGTAATTACATCTGTAAATAATATGTTGTGTCTGTTTCATCATTTTTTGGAACTATTTGTTTAGGTGCTGAGGTTGAAAGGAGATGTGCAGTATAGAAGGACTCTCATCACCAACAATGGTACTACAACTGGTGTGGGCACCCCCATTGGCATAGCAGTGGACCCAGCACGTGGGTAAGGCCCAGTTTAACTGTGCACTAGCACTAACACTGATATGCTGAGCCTCAACAGTCTCTTAAATCACCAACTTAGTACACCGATGCACTACCAGGAGTCAGTGCCTGTGGTGATGTTCTCTTAGTCACGTGTCACCAGTTCAAAGGGTGTAATCCCAAACCTGTGCTGAATGCAATTATGATTTTTAAAAAATCTTTCTGGGTGTTGTCTCAGGCAGACTGTGTTAATGAGTGTCTGTGGATTGTGTGCACCATGTGCTGTGTTCCAGTAAGATGTACTGGACAGACCAAGGCACAGAGAGTGGAATTCCAGCCAAGGTCGCATCTGCTGACATGGACGGATCTAATTCAGCTACTCTTTTCACCAACAACCTGGAGCATGTGGAGTTTATTACCATAGACATTAAAGAGAACAAACTCTACTGGGCCGTCACTGGGACCGGACTGGTTAGCTGCGACTACTCCTGCCAGCATTTAATATAAAATATTTTTGTTGTTCTTGATACGGTTTTATAATTTTTATAATATATCTGAGCATGTCTGATTTAGAATGTTTCTATTGCTGTTCTAAACCTCAAAACAGATCGAGAAAGGAGATGTAGATGGAACGAACCGCATCACCGTGGTTCCTGGTTTGTCCCACCCCTGGGGCGTGGCTGTGCATGGACCCTACCTCTACTTCACTGACAGGGACTTTGAGGTGATTGAACGCGTGGACAAAGCCTCAGGATCCAACAGAGTCGTACTGCGTGACAACGTGGCTGGACTGAGAGTGCTGAAAGTGCACTACAGAGAGAGTGAGTGACAGTTATTACAAATTATTACGAATCTGTTATCTGTGGTCTTTTTTTGCCTTATGAGACCTTCCCCAACCCTCGCTGATTTGTGCCTTTCTCTGTAAATCATCTTATCTGGGATAGCCATGTGGCAGTTACCAGGAAGGAATGGCTTTAAATGCGGTATCACATTACCGGTTTGTCTTCACTGCCTTGGAAGGGTGGTGGACTTTGTGTTGGGAGGTATCAGTGTTCTTTTGTTGTGTTGTCAATGGACAGGTTCATTTCTCTGGCACTGAACACTGAACACTGCTTTTTGTAGAGCTTTGTCCATTTATAAACAGGAGAGGCAAAGGCTGGGTTGAAGCAAATACTCACAAATACTCACATTTGTAACAGTATTGCTGTAAATAGTTGTGAAATTTTTCACATCATGGAAATGCTCTGTATTTTAATCAAAAATATATTTCACAACGTTATAAGAGGTTGATTGATTAGCAAGAGATGGACATATGCATATGAAATACCACTCTTTCTCTCTCTCTCTCTCTCTCTCTCTCTCTCTCTCTCTCTCTCTCTCTCTCTCACTCTAGCTTCTGCAGGCACCTCTAACGGCTGCAGTAATAATGTAGGCGCGTGTGAGCAACTGTGTCTGCCGCGTCCTGGAGGCCTCTTCTCCTGTGCCTGTGCTACAGGTTTCAGACTCAGTGCTGATAACAGGAGCTGTGCCCCGTACCAGTCCTACGTGGTCATATCTATGCTCACTGCCATCAAAGGATTCAGCCTGGAGGGATCAGACCATTCTGAGGCAATGGTTCCTGTGGCTGGGAGAGGTGGGTGTTGAACATCGCTGAGTGCATAGCAGTGATGGCTGGTTTACTGTTTACTATGTACTAGCATAATGTACTAGCATATTCTGGTATATAATAGATGTGTATAT
>JAOXYF010000007.1:26160070-26173580 GCA_028565775.1 Sternarchorhynchus goeldii
TATAGTGCAAATAAATTTAAAGCAAATTGTTTATTTAAAGATGATTGTATGGTGATGGAGAATTATTTAGATTTTTTAAGTATAAATGGGGAAAAAAATCAGATTAAAGCTTGAATTTTTACTTGTTAGTCTGGTCTATGCACTAAATTTAATATGTTGAAAAGCCTACAGGGCTTCATTGTAACAATCTGCAATGTGTTGTTTTCTGCACCGCTTTGAATCTGCCAACAACTAATATAGCCGGTGCAGTAATGTTTGTGCTTGTGTGTGTGTGTGTCTGTCCTGTAGGTCGAAATGCTTTGCATGTGGATGTGCACATGCCTTCTGGGTTCCTGTACTGGTGTGACTTCAGCAGCACTGTTGCCTCTCAGAATGGGATCCGCCGGATCCAGCCAGACGGATCTGGGTTGCGTGGCATTGTTACCTCTGGGATCGGCCGCAATGGAATCCGAGGCATCGCTGTGGACTGGGCTGCAGGTGTAGACGATGGTTTTGACCCTCTGCTGTGCTTTGATGCTGGACTGCAATTAAAGTATATAACATGCACTGTTGTAGCAGACCGTGTACCAATTGCCTGTACCTACTCCTGCATGTGATTCTGGCAGCAGCAACTGATATGAAATTCAAACATCATTTTGTGGTTTGTACAGAATACAAGGAATATTCTGGAATGGTTCAAAGGTCAGAGTATGTAGGGTTTGTGTGCTGGTAGATCCAGTGCATAATGACCTTAAGCAACCTTTCAGTGAGATGATGGTACTCAGCTCCTATAGCTATAGACACATATTTACAATGATCAAAACAACCCCCCCCCCCCAAAAATAGGATAATAGTTCTAAAAATTCCAAATATACACTTTAAGCCAAAATATCTGATTGAAGCAGCCTTTTGACTGTTGACAGATTATTTTATTTATCTATTTATAAGTATAATTATGATATTCAGTATTTAAGACAAGGAACTTACTTATGAGGCAGCACTTTGGACATTACAGGCTTCAATTAATGGGATGATCAGTTTGTATAATACCTTTTCTCTGTATTTTGACAGGAAACCTGTACTTCACAAATGCCTTCTTGACTGAAACATACATTGAAGTCATTCGCCTTAACACCAGTTACCGACGTGTTCTCCTGAAGACCCAGGTGGATATGCCTCGACACATTGTAGTGGACCCCAAAAACAGATACCTCTTCTGGGCTGACTATGGCCAGAACCCCAAGATTGAACGAGCTCACCTTGATGGTACAAACCGGACTGTACTGGTCTCATCTGGTATCATCACACCCAGGGGACTGGCCCTAGACCACTGGAATGGATACATTTATTGGGTGGATGACTCATTAGACATGATCGCCCGGGTCCGTCCTGATGGAGGAGAGACTGAGATTATACGCTTTGGGAGCCGGTACCCGACCCCATATGGTATCACAGTGTTTGAGAATAACATAATCTGGGTTGACAGGAACTTGAAAAAGGTCTTCCAGGCCAGTAAGGAGCCAGGAAACACTGACCAGCCAACAGTGATCAGAGATAACATTAACATGTTACGAGATGTTACCATCTTTGACCAGAGGATGCAGCCTACATCATCCCAGGAGCTGAATAACAACCCCTGCTTGGTGTCCAATGGAGGCTGTGCTCATTTCTGCTTCGCCCTGCCTGGAACCCAGACCAGAAAGTGCACCTGTGCCTTTGGGAACCTGGCTGTTGATGATATGAGCTGTGTGGTGTCCCGAGATGATTATCTCATATACACCACAGAAAGCACGGTGCGATCGCTTCGGCTGGACCCTGAAGACCACTCGTTGCCCTTCCCCGTGGTCAATGTGGCCCGCACATCTATTGCTCTGGATTATGACCTACTGGACAATAGGCTCTACTTCACCCAGAGCTCTGGAGCAGGACAGAGCAAGATCAGTTACATTAGCTTGTCATCTCCCAGTTCATCTGCTACCGTGGTTGCTTCAGGTACTGTGGGCCTATATTTTTTTCTTTTGTAGTGTGAACACGTTTTATGCTTTGTGTTTGGATTATTAAGAAATTATCTTCTAAAAGTCAAATAGTAATTATTGACTTTCTCATAATTAACAGAATGATGATAACTATTTTCTATGATAGCTATTTTATTTATTGTTGGTGAATGATGCAGTATGTCTTCTATGTATGTAGATTTAGGTGCACCTGATGGTATTGCCTATGACTGGATCAATAAGAGGATTTATTACAGTGACTATGTCAACCAGACCATTAACTCCATGGCTGTGGATGGCTCTCAGAGAACTCTCATAGCTCAGGTGCCCAGACCACGAGCTATTATGGTGGACCCATGCCGGGGGTAAGTATTCCTTTCCTTTAACATTCTGTTTCAATAATGTTTATCAATAACTCTTTTCAACTTCTTAACTTTCTATTCAACTTAACTTTCAACTTTACCCAGCATGTATGTTCCTTAATTTTAATGCATTCCTTCATATTTTATATATTAGGTACATGTACTGGACTGACTGGGGAACCAATGCTAAGATCGAGAGAGCAACTCTTGGTGGAAACTTCCGGACTGAGATAGTTAACAGCAGTTTGGTTTGGCCCAATGGGCTTACCCTAGACTATGATGAAGAGAGACTCTATTGGGCTGATGCCAGCCTGTAAGATTTTTTTTTTTTTGCATCTCTTGCTATATTTTAATATTGACTTACACCTCTGATATGCAGTAGGTCTAAGAATGTGAAAAGCAGTATCATTCTTTTTTTCTTTTTCTTTGCTAGTGATCACTTATTTTAAAATCACTCATGAACGTCCAGTGTTGTTAGTGTTAAGATAATCCTTTAAAATTGTGTTTTGATTTGTGTGCAATCAGACAGAAAATTGAGCGCTGTTCTCTTACGGGGTCCAACCGCGAGGTCATTGTAGGAACAGCCATCTACCCATTTGCCATGACTGTGTATGGACAACATATCTTCTGGACAGACTGGAACACACGCAGTATCTACAGAGCCAACAAACATGATGGCTCGGATCAGAGGGTCATGCTCCAGAACCTTCCATCCCGGCCAATGGACATCCATGTACTGTCCAACAGCAAACAGCAGCAATGCAGCAGCCCGTGTCAGCAGTTCAATGGAGGCTGTAGCCATATCTGCACTCCAGGTGTCAAAGAACTTTCAGGCTATCACAGCTACATGTAGATACTACATTAGGAAAATTGTTAAACCCCATTGATAACCAGTAATAGTTTAACTTTCTTATTTGATGCAATGAAGGGGAGGGCCTTTTTGAGTTCAAAGTAAGGGGTGATGTCAGACTCAAAAGCACCATAGCCATGTTAAGCCTGCAATGTTACTGGTAATTGAGGAATGAACAAAACCTTTTACTGGCACCACAAACCTGAACTTTCTGTACTGTTATTTTTCCCAGGGCCCCATGGGGCTGAGTGTCATTGCCCATCTGAGGGCCGTTGGTACCTGGCTGACAACAAATACTGTATCCCTGACAATGGCACACGCTGCCTTCCCGGGCAGTTCACCTGTATGAATGGCCGCTGCATCCGTGCACAGTGGAAATGTGACAACGACGATGACTGTGGAGATGGCAGTGACGAGCTGGAGAGAGTCTGTGGTAAGTCGGGCTACTGATGGTGCAGCGCTGTTTCATGGAAGCCAATCCTTGGCCAAACCTTCTTTATCTCATACCTCACATACTTTCTGCTGTATGAATTACACTCATGTTAAGACAGTGACTGTTTTGAGCTCATTGCATTTATTGCACTGAATACTCATTTAACTGGAATTCTGCTTACAGCGAGCAGCACAATGTTTGTTCCTGGAATATGTGTGTGTTTGTTTGTAATGGGTTCTCTCTGGTGTTTGTAAGCATCTGTCAGTTCATCTCTCAGCTCTGCTCAGCTGTGTGTTCCTTGTGTGTTTTTCTCAATATTTTTAATTCCGACTCTTCATGCTTTGCTCTTGCTGTATCTCTTTGCTTATGCATTTGCTGCCACTTGCCATTCGTTGATTTCTGTAATTTAATCTTTTTTCTCCAGGATCCAAGAGTGATTTCGCTTTTGGTGTGTATAATTATCATTCTCTAGTCCCCTCTTTTAGACATAGACATACCTGTCTTTAATTTCTTCCACCACTGATTACTAATCATTAAGAACAATGCATGTTTCCTTTTGCATGCAGCCCCACAAGTGGCAGCGTTTATTTCCCTGTCAGGTAAAACCAACTGTTTGAGAGCTGTGGTATTTTATCGACTGAACTACTACTAAGTACCTTAGTAGTTAAACTCTGGATGCTATAAAAGCAGTTGCTTGTTCCGTACATGCTTCAGGGAAAGAGTAGATATCGGAGCTCAGCACAAAACTAAAATTTGCTGCTTATGGTGGAGCAAGTTTCTTTTTCTACAGGAAAAGCACAAGTCCACTCCAGAGCTTTGTTCTCTACTTCAGGACACTATGTAGGACTTCTTTCTAGTTGTGTTGCTTGTTCTAAAAAAAAATCCCCCTGTGTCTTCTTCTGGTTGTGATTGGAAGCCTTTCACACGTGTGAGCCCACTATGTTCACGTGTGGAAATGGCCGGTGTGTGCCATACCACTACCGCTGTGACCACTACAATGACTGTGGTGATAACAGCGACGAGGCGGGATGCCTGTTTCGCCCCTGTGATCCGGACACGGAGTTTGCCTGTAATAACGGCCGCTGTATTGCACGGGAGTATGTGTGCAACGGAATCAATAACTGCTATGACAACGGAACGTCTGATGAACGGAACTGCGGTAAGTGTGTTGGACAGTGAGGTCTCATCACCTGCTGTCTCATAAGTCGGTTTAATGAACGATTCGGATGTGCTCAGTTTCACACCTCACTTTAACAGCAAATTTACACTGTTATACAAGCTGTACACTGAGTACTTTACATTGTATCGAAGTGTCATATCTTCAGTGTTGTCCCATGAAAAGCTATAATAAAATATTTACAAAAATGTGAGGGGTGTACTAACTTTTGTGAGATACTGTGTTTCTTTAATGCGGTATCCCTTAGATTTCCCGTCATTTACCGTAACAGTCTTAGTTACAGTCACATTTAAATACTAATCATTTGCCGCTACATTTTGACTTTTACTCTTGCCTCTTAGCTGAAAGGACCTGTCAACCTGAACACACTAAATGTCAGACCACTAACATCTGCATCCCACGCTCTTACTTGTGTGATGGGGATAATGACTGTGGAGATATGAGTGACGAGAGCCCCACACACTGTGGTGAGTTTGCTGTTGGAAGGGGAGCATTTCTTAAGCGATGTTCTCTTCGTCTCAGAAGGTCTCAGTTTAGATTCCTAGGTTTCATGGTAAATTGGGACTGAGTTTATTTTCGTGAACTATTTTAATTTGTTTAATTTAAGTATGTTTACTGAAATCTAGCATATGGCTTTTTGTGAAATGTGCAGACTTGTAATGGGGTTTATTAAGGGGTTTAGGTGAAACACTTTAATTAATTTGGCACGAGTAAAGAATTATACACAATTTACAGGAATGGTACAAGCCACAGTTGTGGCTTTCTCTGCAGTTCTAGCTTCATAAATGTCCTATCATGTAGAAATGTATAAATCAACTAGGCAACCTTCTCAAAGGGAGTTAACTGCCAACATAAGCATGTTCTGACTAAAACTCTCCATGTGCTTCACGCCCCTCCACCTGCCCCCACTTTCCGCCCTCCAGCTACATCCACATGCACCCAGAATGAGTTCCGCTGCTCCAGCGGACGCTGTATTCCAGCTCACTGGTACTGTGATGGGGGAACCGATTGTGCAGATGGTTCTGATGAACCCTCCACCTGCAGTGAGTTGCACACAAGCTTTTAGTTGCCATCCAGAACTGTTGCATAGTGTGTGCGTGTGTGTGTGTGTGTGTGTGTGTGTGTGTGTGTGTGCATGTGTTTGTGTATAGGCTAGCTAAACACTGTGCCTAAGGCACACAGGGCATCCTTCAACAACCTGTCACCCATTTCTCTAAGGCAACAATGGCAAGCAAGTATGTGATGAAAGTTGTACGAATTCTGCAGAATGAGTGGTGGGGAAACGAGCCACAGGAAATCCAAACTTGCAGACTGAAAAGACTTTCATAATGTTTAAACTCTCTTTACACTATATATGGCCACTCTCACCCCCTGGAGTCAACAGAAGACTAGCATCTTGAGATGGACAGAACACTTCAGAGGCCCTATCAACCAACACAGTTTTATAGATGATTCCATCATAAATGATTTGCCTATATGCCATCCTATCCCTGCTCTCAGACGCTGTCTACCTTCCCTTGAGGTTCTCACAGTTGTTTGCTTTTTTCTCAAGAACAATAAATCCCCTAGCAACGACAGCCTCTCTGCTGAGCTGCAGAAACAACACTCTTCGCAACAACACTCCACAAATACATTACCAGTATCTGGGAAAGTGAAGACATGCCCCAACAATGGAGAAATGCAAATATCACTCTTTACAAAAACTAAAGGTGGTAAACCAATCTGTAGCAACAGCAGAGGAATTTCCTTTCTTTCTGTAGAAAGAAAGGAAAAAGTGCTACCATTCACAAAACATTCACAGTCATTATCAACCTCTCTGAAACATCTTAAAATCATTCTGCTATTTCATGATGGGATGAATCAGCTATACACCACTTGCAATTTAATGTCTGAGCAGTATTCTATCTGAGGAGTGCTGTGTCGATCAACAAATGCAAAACAAACATCAGCTGTTTTCCTAACTTCAACCCAGGAATTTGGAGAATAAGAATCTCCAGAGCACCCTGTGGAGTGCGTTAAGGTCAGCTGGAACATTGTGGGTGTTCAGCAGGTGGGAAGAAGAAAAGATGAAGACTTCACTAAAAATCTGGAATAAATCCTGGAGGGCACTGCTGCACGGGACCAGCATCACAGTCATGTACAACCAAGGATACTTACTACTTCTTCCCACTATATATGCCATATCTGCAACAGAGACAGCAGAGATAATGTAAGAGTTGATGGATAGCAAGCATGTGTGTGTGTGTGTGTGTGTGTATGTGTGTGTGTGTGTGTGTGTGTGTGTGTGTGTGTGTGTGTGTAAGGCCTGTGATCAGTCGAGCCACCTATTGTCCGCCACATTCTTCCCTGTCGACACTCACTAATGTTTCCGTCATATGCACCTCCCCTCTCTTTTGTTCACTGATAATGAAAATGCACGTCTCTGGCTTTTGTTGGAAGACAAAGCTAGTGTTAGGAATGCAGCACCCCAATGCTTATTCTCAGAGAGAAAATTCACTTTCTAAAGCTCCTAAATGTAAACCCTTACTGACATTTTCATTGTCCAACTTTTTCCGGATGAGACGGCGAGATGAAGTTATGGGCTGAGATCTTCATCTCGGTCCAAACTGACAAAACATGAGACGCTTCCAGTTTCATGCTGCTCATTGTTCAGACCCGGGTTGTGGCGATGTGCGTTAACCCCACAGCCACCATGGTGAGGACCTGCAGCTCGGATCAGTTCCAGTGCGATGATGGTAGATGCATTGCATCCTCCTGGATCTGCGATGGAGACAATGACTGTGGTGACATGAGTGATGAGGACCAGAGGCACAGCTGTGGTGGGCATTCCTCTCCTGTTTCTTCTCTCCTGATTAGCATTTCTCATCTCTTCCCTCCCTTTATGTCTCTGTTTGTTATCTGTATTGTTACCCTGAGTAAGTTTCTCTTATCTTCTTTCTTTTTCTCTATTGGTTCTTTCACCCACCTGTTTTTCCTCTCCTCTCCTCTCCTCTTGTTGCCCAACCAGATAGCTCAGTATGTATTCAGGAGGGCATCTTTAGTGTGAGCCTGCAGGCCAGAGCCTCAGAGTAAGGAGGCCACATTCCTGATTTAATTTGCCTGACTCGTTGCTTTGTGGCAATGTTTACTGGCTGACTCACTCTGCATCACAGCTATCTGGTATGGTCTCTATCCAGTGTTTGTGCCTACAATGTTCAGGCTGGAGCAGAGGATCCAAAAACTGGAAGACCAATGTTCATTTATTTGGGAACTGAAGAAATGAAAGTGATCCTGCACTGTGAAATTACTTTAAATGTTGAAATACATTAAGAAGATAGAAGAGTTTCAGAACAGAACAGTTGGCTATAGTGCAATACACTTTAATGTACACCAGAGCCACTCTCTTAGTCTACAGTTTGCTGTAATGTTTATAAAATACAAGGCAGTCTTGGATGTAGACCGGCTGCATTTTAGCATGGGGAAGGTACATGAAGGCTTGCTTGTAAATATTTGAATCGTTTGCTCAGAGAAACGTATGTTCCATGTAACATTGCCTCTAACATAGTTTGTTTGTAACGTGCAGCTAACCGAAGCTGCTCTCCTCTGGAGTTCACCTGTGTGAACAACCGACCGCCACAGAGGCGGTGTATCCCCCGTGACTGGGTGTGCGACGGAGACGCCGACTGCGCAGACGCCTACGACGAGCACCAGAACTGCACGCGCCGCTCCTGCTCGGCTAGCGAGTTCACCTGCGGCAACGGCCTGTGCATCCGCAGCTCCTACAGGTCAGGCGCTGCCGCTCCACCTTCGGGTTGGACCTTCAGTTTCCTGTTTACGTTCACGCATGAGGAATAGAGGATCACGTTAACAAAGCGTCTTGTCTAAGTTCAGTAGCGCTGGTTATGCATTGTATTAAAAGCACTAAACTTTGAAGAAATACATGATTGTGTACGATGAAGGAAAGCTAGGCTATTTACACATAAATATAATACGGCAAAATACAACGGAAAGCTTGGCAGGGAAGTTATGCTATTGGATGCGTTTGGCACTGTAGGTGTGACCGTCGTAACGACTGTGGGGACAGCAGTGATGAAAGGGGCTGCGACTACCAGCCCTGTCAGCAGCACCAATTTACGTGTCAGAACGGCCGCTGTGTCTCGCGCGACTTTCTGTGCGACGGCGACAATGACTGTGGCGATGAGTCGGACGAGCTGGAGCACCTGTGCAGGACCCCGGCCCCGACGTGCCCGCCCGGGAACTTCCGCTGCGACAATGGGAACTGTGTGCCGGCTAGCCAGGTGTGCGACCATAGCAACGACTGTGTTGACAACAGCGATGAGAAAGGCTGCGGTAAGTGGAACAAATCAGTTCACACAACAGGACAGAGCAGTTGCACGAGAGGACAGTTGACCATGAATCTCACACTCTGCCTAGAACCTACTTTATTAATCATTTCATTAAATTAATCGTATGCCTTTACTTTGAGCAACATGATAATACCATGTAGATCAATACTTCTTTTTCTGTGAGGAATGTCATTTGGCTGTGACTATATTGGGCATTTTTATTGGTCTGCTGTCATGATGCTTTTGATGCTTCTGTCTTAAGGCATCAACGAATGCACAGACCCCTCCATGCACCACTGTGATCACGAGTGCACCGACACCCCCACCAGCTTCACCTGCACCTGTCACCCAGGTTACCGCCTCATGTCAGACAGGAAGAGCTGCGATGACGTGGACGAGTGTTCGGAAACACCCAGCGTGTGCAGCCAAATGTGCGAGAACACATTGGGCTCGTACGTGTGCAAGTGCGCCCCGGGCTTCCTGCGTGAGCCCGACGGCCGCAGCTGCAGGCAGAACAGCAACATCATCCCATATCTGATCTTCAGCAACCGCTACTACCTACGAAACCTGTCCACGGACGGGGAGGCCTACTCCCTCATCCTGCAGGGCCTCAGCAGCGTGGTGGCCCTGGACTTCGACCGCGTCGACAAGCGCCTGTACTGGATCGACGTGAGCCGGCGAGTGGTGGAACGGATGTTTTTCAACGGCACGGGCAGAGAGGTGGTGGTGAACGGCATGCCGCACGCCGAGGGCCTGGCCGTGGACTGGGTGGGTCGGAAACTCTACTGGGTGGACAGTTTTCAGGACTGCATTAAAGTGTCAGAGCTGGATGGGCGGTTTGTTAGGAAGCTGGCAGACCACTGTGTGGATGCTAATAACAGCTACTGCTTTGAGAATCCAAGAGCCGTCACAGTGCATCCAAAGTTCGGGTGGGTGACTGATATTTCAGCATTATTTATATAGGATCTTGTAGTATCTTGTTTTCCTGTGGATTAGGGTGGTAAGATTTGGTACTAATGCTGTTTTGTTTTCAGGTATGTGTACTGGACTGACTGGGGAGATAAAGCTTTCATAGGTCGTGTTGGTATGGATGGTAACAACAAGTCTGCAATAATAACCACTAAGATTGAGTGGCCCAATGGTCTTACCATTGACTACACCAATGACATGCTCTACTGGGCTGATGCTCACCTCAATTACATCGAGTAAGACATGCCTCTGACTGCTCTACAAGATATATGGGCCATGTCTAAACCACTTTCTTTGGCTTTTCTTCTTGGGCTATCCATTGTTCTAACAATTGGCCTGTGTTTAATTGTTCCCATTCTTAGGAGAGCATTTGACATATTGAATAGATGCCAGTGTTTGAAAAATGAAGAATTCTTTCGATGTCTGTAATTCAGCTCTGCCATGTTCACTATTCGCAGGTACGCCGATCTAGATGGCCGTCACCGCCACACTGTATATGACGGGGTGCTTCCTCATCCGTTTGCCGTAACTGTGTTTGAAGAGACGGTGTACTGGACAGACTGGAACACCCGCACTGTAGAGAAAGGCAATAAGTACAATGGCTCCGGGCGCCTGGCTCTTGTCAACACCACCCACAGACCCTTTGACATCCATGTTTGTCACCCCTATCGCCAGCCCATAGGTAAGCCCAGGACAGAGTAATGCAAGAGGAGTGTAATCTTAAGGCCTTCCGCTTACTTGCATCCTCTTAGAGCTATTATACCTCTTATCTCTGATCATTATCACTTCCTTTAAACTGCTACTTAAGCCGTTTTAAGGTGGTGCCAATATTTACACAGACAGACAATGCAGCAAGTGTTGTCTCTTCTTCCCCTCTTTAGGAAGAGAAGAAATTCAATCCTTTTTATCAAACCTGTATACTGCCAAGACAGATACCATGAAGTATTTAGATAGGCTTTTTTTTTTAAGATGAGATGTGCCTTTTTTTTTTGTAGGCGACTGGCCAAACCCTCGTTCTCTGCTTATCTTCTGTAGGTAGATGTGGGATAACACCTTCTCTGCCTTTTTGCAGTAACCAATCCCTGTGGACTGAACAATGGGGGTTGTTCTCACTTGTGTCTGCTGAAAGCTGGTGGGCGGGGCTACACCTGTGAGTGCCCCGACCACTTCCTGACTATGCAAATAGGAGGCGCAACCCGCTGCTTACCCATGTGCTCCAGCACACAGTACAGATGTGCCGACATCGAACGGTGAGGTGCCTTGAACCTCCGAAACCTCTGAAACCTCTGCTACTGTATAACCTCAGTTCTGTTCCGGGGAACTGTATTCTTCATGAGCTCACAAACGTCTGTACTTGATTGATTGTCCCTTGCCCTGTCTGTCCACTGTGTAGCTGTATCCCTATCTGGTGGAAGTGTGATGGACAGCGCGACTGCAGGGACGGTTCGGATGAGCCCTCTACATGCCCTGTACGCCACTGCAGGCTGGGGCAGTTCCAGTGTAACGATGGCAACTGCACCAGCCCTCATTTCTTGTGTAACTCTCACCACGACTGCCCTGATGCGTCAGACGAGGACACTGTGCTGTGTGGTACGGAAGAACCTTAAACTACTGGGATTTGGATGCTGCAAATACTGTTTGGATGTTTCATTATTATGTAGTTTTTTATTATAATTTGTGATGGACAAATATCCTATAACTGATGTACAAAAGTTAACATACATTGAAGAAAACTGCAAAAAAAACCCATCTAAAGGTCATAACAGAGATGAGTTTACGTCATTATTTAAAAATATATTCCATCAGTTGAAAATGGATCTTAACCACAATGCAGTGATTACACAGACGTTATTATTAAAGTGAATAGTTTTCAAAGAGAACTGATGAGCTCGTTGCCTCTCAGCCACCCACCAGTGTGAGTCACACCAGTGGCAGTGCGCTAACAAGCGCTGCATCCCGGAGGCGTGGCAGTGTGATGGGGAGAACGACTGCGGCGATGCCTCCGACGAGGAGCCCTCGCACTGCTCCGGCAGGACGTGCCGGCCCGGACAGTTCAAGTGTCGGAACGGTCGCTGCATCCCTCAGAGCTGGAAGTGCGACGTGGACGACGACTGCGGAGACAGCTCGGACGAGCCCATCGATGAGTGCAGTGAGTGTAAACGTTCAAGTTTTGTCGATTTGGTTGGGAATAGCTTTTATACGCGATTTTATATGTGATACAGACAATTTTAGTGCATGCTCATCTCATAGTCAATGCTCTGGTTTTACGTTTTATGGTTTCTTTAAAGAAAAAACAAATCCCTTTTGAACCCACGCATACGTCTGGCTAATATATTTACAGAGGCACCTCACCTCCACTGTTTGCATTCATCACATCGTAGTTTACGCTGCAGTGCGTTGCTGATTGATTTGGTGACATGTTTGTAGTGGGTCCAGCATATCGATGCGATAACCACACTGAGTTCGACTGCGTTACAAACTACCGCTGCATTCCTCGCTGGGCTGTGTGCAATGGACGCAACGACTGCAGGGACAACAGTGACGAGCAGAACTGTGGTGAGTGCACTCACTGTTCTGTTCGACAGCTTCTCCGGCTCTTAGTAGAGAGGAAGACTTGCTGCTGGACGATTTATGGGGCCTCCTGCAGAAGTAAGAATAAACAAAGTGTCACAGCTGATTTACGGGTCAGTCTCTAGACTCAAGGGTCACTTCCTGGGGAATTTTATTGTTCTCTCACATAGGTGTGATTTTCCAAGAGATAAATCTAGAGAGGGCCCTTTGGACACTGCAGGGCAGCATAAAACAGTTTTCTTCACTTAAGCGGGTACCTTATGCTGAGATTATGCCAACATGGTGCCAAAATAATGAACTGCACTTGACACTGTTAAACCAGATTATATAAAAAACGGTGGTGTTCCTATGTGCGGTGATGAGATGATGAGGGGTTATTCATCCTTGCACACTCCCATAGTGCATTAGCAGAAGAACCTTGACTGGATCTGATGAATGAGTCTTCTTTGACCTCTCCCCTTAACCCCTCTGCTAGTCTGAGACTGCAGCTTAGATTTACGAGCGGTAGAATCCGTGTATGTGTCTGGGAGACTATACAGCTATATCAGCATTAGGCACCAGTGTAGACTTATGTGTGTTAGTCAATATAGTGGGAGTGTGTATGAATTGGTTGTTCTCAAATGTTTTTAATAAGATGTATATGTGCATTTATGTGCATGACAGCAGTACTTATATACATAACTATATAAGTACTACGAATGCATGCCAGCTGTCAGTCTAGTATGAGCTGTGTCCTGTGGTTTAACCCCTCACACCCACACAAACACACACAGATACACACACATACACACACACACACACACACACACACACACACACACACACACACACACACACACACACACACACA
>JAOXYF010000007.1:26173680-26225989 GCA_028565775.1 Sternarchorhynchus goeldii
CACACACACACACACACACACACACACACACACACACACACACACACACACACACACACACACACACACACAAGACCCAGTCCTCCCATGTCTTATCAGCTCATGCTGCTCCATTAGTGCCATCCTGCACTCAGAGGAGAGATCTCCCATATCTAAGTGTAAGAATGCAGAATACACCACTTTGTCCAGGTGGGGAACCGCTAGAATTCTACATATGTGTGTGGTATGTTGTTGGAATGTATGTGTGTGTGTGTGTGTGTGTGTGTGTGTGTGTTTGTGTGCGTGTTTGTGTGTATGCGTGTGTATATGTAAAACGTCTTCATATGTCTTTTATGAATGTGTGTGTGGTATTTTGTGGGTATGTATGTATTTGGTTTGTGTGTGTGTGACTGTGTGGCAGTGTCTTTGCGTCTCTTCCTGTGTCTCCTCTCCTCTCCTCTCCTCTCCTCTCCTCTCCTCTCCTCTCCTCTCCTCTCCTCTCCTCTCCTCTCCTCTTCTTTCCTTTGCTAGGTGGTGTGTCTGTTATGACTCACTGGTCAGGGGTGGAGATACTCCCATCACATCCTAGCTGTAATTAAATCCAGGGTTCTCTCTCTCCCTTTAAAGATCAATGCTGCAGTTATCATCATTTCTTTATTAAACTGCATGCCACAAAGTGATAAAGAATGTGTCATTTGTCAGGTCCGTGTGTAGACCTACATAGTCAAACTGGAGTAGATGAATATTGGTGTCATTATTCAATTAATAACTTTTTTAAGTTTGTAAAAATATCTTTATATATGCCTTATTTGGCATGAAGTATGTTAAAAATATATGTGCAAGTTATTATATTTTTGTAAATATGCTGATATGGCCAAAGAGGATGTGCTTATCTGATTAAATATAGTTCATGAATTAATAGCTCATGTGGATATGCATGTTGTGTGCAGCCATGTTTGCATATATGTCTGCATGAGTAAATGTGAGTTAAAATCTGACCTTTGCGTTGTGTGTGTGTGTGTGTGTGTGTGTGTGTGTGTGTGTGTGTGTAGAGGAGCTGACCTGTGACCCGGCTGGAGATTTCCGCTGTGAGAACCACCAATGCATCCCTCTGCGTTGGAAATGTGACGGAGACAATGACTGTGGTGACGGATCTGATGAACGTAACTGCAGTGAGTACCTTGTATGGCCTGTGGTTGGTCAAACAACTCACACTCTGTTCTGTGATCTAGTGCTTGATTTTAGCTCACATTTTGGACTATGTCAGCACATTGAAAGGTGTCTCCTCCAGCGAGGTCTGATAGGTTCTGTTTAGCTATCTCTCCTGATAGTCACTGTAAGCTTGAGGTAAGATGCGTGAGGTGTGCAGAGGTAGCGAGAGACAGCAAAAAAAAAACTTGTAGGAATAGTAAAACACAGTAGAGGGGGAGAGAGAGAGAGAGAGAGAGAGAGAGTTACTGTTCCTACCCTTGTGAATTCATACAAGAAGAGAAGAGGCTGTGTCATGAAGGCTGAGATGGGTTGAAAGAACAGACGATGCCTGTGGTAAATCGTTGAATAGCACATTGAAAAAAAGCACAGATTTTTTTCTGCACTTGCCTCTTCCCCCCACAAAGCAGCTGCCGTATTGCTGTGTGAAGACTTACTCCCTTAATGAATTCAGCTATGAACTCACCTCAGAAAAATGGCCGTATGAACAGAAGGCTGCTCTGTAGTGAGCTGTTAAAAACAACCTGTGCTCATCAGATAACCCTTTAATCCTTTAGTACAGGAAAAAAAAACAACATTCATATTTCTTGTCAGTATCAATATGTTGTGTTTGAGAACAGTTCTGAGTAGAGTTTTGCTATTGTACATGGGGTCCAGGTGTGAGTGTATGTGTGTTTTCCTTATCATTTTGAAATTCAGTTTATAACCTGTAGCTTTCTGAAGACAAGAAGACACGGAAGCAGAATATAGATATAAAGAGAAGCAACAAAATGGGACTCAGACTGCAACTAATGAGCAGTGATCAGATTACTTCAGTCAAGCTCAGAGACTGAAAGCATGCCTGCTGCAAAATTTACATATGTGTGTGTGCTTCTGTGATTGACACTCCTTTGTGTGTGGCCAGGCCCGCGAGCATGCACAGAAAGCGAGTTTCGCTGTGACAACCTGCGCTGCATTCCTGACCGCTGGCTGTGTGACCATGACAACGACTGTGAGGATAACTCTGATGAAAGGGACTGTGGTGAGCAGAGTCTTTTGTCTGTGTACAGACACAGCTGTTGCTACGTCACTCCCAAACCTTCCTCTCCACCACTGAGGAACAAACGATCTTTTGCCTACGACGAATTAGCCTTATTTGCCATGTAACTTGTTACAGAATTATTGCTGACTCACTGTGCTACGTTTGAACTTTTGAACGCTTTTGATTGTTGGTGTTATCATTGCCACAAGTATTGATACATTAACCATAAAAGGGTCAGTTGTAATGATACAAAATCCACCACAAAATACACTCTGTAGTTGGTTTGGGTAATTAAATTCATAAGTATTGATACATATTGAAATGGTCTGTAGTGTGAAATTCATTTTGTGGGTGTTAACTCTATAGTTCACTGAGTCTTTAACAGGTCCAGACTCTTATTCCAGCTTAGTCATCATACACCTTTGCTTGCTTTGTCATGCAGTCCTGTGAACGTTCTGGGAGAGAAACACTCTTCCAACCTTCCATCTCAGTGAAGGCTCTGTCCACTCACATCCTCTTGGAAATAAGGCAAATGGCACAGCTGAGACTCCAACCTCAAACCCAGCTGAGGGATCAGGCTGTAATGCTCCTTTGCTGTTACTGTGTAACTGTGTAACTTTGCTGTAACTGTGTTTTTAGAGTTGCGCACCTGTCACCCTGGATATTTCCAGTGCGACAGCGGTCACTGCATCGCTGAACGCTTCCAGTGCGATGGTAATCCGGACTGCTTAGACTTCACTGATGAGATGTCCTGCCGTGAGTTCTTCTCCCCTTCTCAAAACAGATACAGATGGATTTACAATTATACTAATATGTAATTACAGCACCCTCCTGTTTTTTATTAAAAAAACAAAAACAACCCACCTCAGGCAATTTTTCATCTATTCCTCAACAATGTTGACAGCTCTGATTATTAGAGTGCTACTTCCTTCCCCCTCGGCCTGTGTGTGTGTGTGCTCACAGCATCCTTGTCCTTTGCAGCAACCCGTTACCCGAACGGAACATACTGCCCTCCCTTCCTGTTCGAGTGTAAGAACCACGTGTGTGTCCAGCAGCACTGGAGGTGTGACGGGGACAACGACTGCGGGGACGGCTCAGACGAAGAGCTGCATCTCTGCTGTAAGAGAACCTCCATCAGCTTGCCAATTTTAACGCTTTTGCTCATGGAGTGGAAATGCTAAACACTGAAGCTACGAGTATAACTTCCGTCCCCTTGTCTTCTCAGTGGACATCCCCTGCGATCCTCCTTTCCGGTTCCGCTGTGACAACAATCGCTGTATCTATAACCACGAGCTCTGCAACTCTGTGGACGACTGTGGAGACGGAACAGACGAAAGACAGGAGTATTGTGAGTGCGAGCAAAGGGCCACGTTTATATGATTTATTAAAACCTCAATTCATTTCTGTGTTTTTATTATTTAACTACATGAACATGAATAATAATATGCATTATACTGCTAAACCTGCTAAAAAGTTATAAATAGGACAAACACTTTAAAAGCACATACTCAAGGATCTTCTCTTGGCATGAGTGTTAGAACTCAATAAATTTGTTCCTGCATTTCGTACATGCCCAGCTTCTTAGTCTGCAGAGCAGAGGAGATATCTGTGATAGGTCATCATGGTTTTCTGTTCCGCTTTCAGGCGTGACTCCCACTCAAGGACCCTGCTCTCCTGACGAGTTTAAGTGTGGGAACCGACAGTGCGTTCCTCTGCAGTACGCCTGTGATGATTACGATGACTGTGGAGACCAGACCGATGAGCTGGGCTGCAGTGCGTAAAATTACACACACAAAAACAAACACCCCCTGGTTCTGCATGCACTCCATCAGGTTTTCTCACCCTGCCCTCCCAGTTCATGAACCCATTTTGAATCCATTTTATCTCAGCATGAAAGCATCCCTGTGAGCACCAGGGCTATTTATATCTGACCTGTGAGAGCTTAGTGTGTACACTAGTGGGCGCCCTTGCTCCATCCTGCAGTTTGGTTCCTGTCTATATCTATATCTTGATGCAGCCAAGATTGAAGCCTCTTTTAACAACAGCTCTGTAATCAAGAATGTATTCTAATCAGTAAAACTTTGCTTCTCTGCCCAACAACCCGTAAACAGTCCCGTTAGTCTCGTTATGTGTCATGAACATCTGCATCTTTCCTTCTCTTTGATAGACAGTGGCAGTGGGCGTTCTTGCAGTGAAAACCTGTGTGAACATAACTGCACAGAGCTGGTTGGAGGAGGCTTCATCTGCTCCTGCAGGCCAGGCTACAAAGCCAGCGAGGGGGACAGGAACTCCTGTGATGGTACGTGAACCAGTCCACTTTCATGATAAAAAGGTAGATGCAGTAAGATCAATACTCATTGAGAGCATAGAATAACCCAGTTGGGGCTATTTCAAATTAAAATTGAACCAAAGAAGAGAGGGCAAGTTGGTTTAAATATTGAAGCTTTAAATATTTATGGTCAACAGATGCTTTGTATTTTTTATGGTTTTAAATGCATATTTGTAAAACATTAGCCACCCCTTTCATGAACTGTGTCACAAGTTAACAGTACAGCAAATGTTGACTGATAAATCACTTGTATTATCGGGGACCATATATATAGTGTATTCATAATGACGAATACTTTCCCTCACACTGCAACACAAAGGATTGTTAGCCATGGTGTATCCTGTGGTGTTGACTGTGGTGTATCCTGTGGTGTATCCTGAGGTGTAACCTGTGTTGTTGACTGTGGTGTATCCTGTGGTGTAACCTGTGGTGCTGACTGTGTCTATCTCTTCAGATGTGGATGAGTGTGAGATCTATGGCACTTGCCCTCAGCTGTGCAGGAACACTAAGGGCAGTTACGAATGTCTATGTGCTGATGGGTTTCGCTCTGTCGGACCGCAGCATGGAATCGAGTGTGCTGCAGAGGGTGGGTTCCCAAATTAGCAGCAAATCAGCACTCAACGTTTACCTTCCCTCTTTATCTCCCCACTAAATTGCTCCTGTTGTCTCTCTTTAAATTACTTTTATCCTCCACATCTTTTTTTATTTTCTATCTCCCTTTTCTTTGTTTTGTCTCAAAGCTCCGTCTCTCTGACACTTTTGGCATGAGTCGCCCATGGCTTGCTCACTGGGGGCTTGGACTCGGACATTTGTAAAGCTGCTTTGAGACAACGTCTGTTGAGACAACTTGAACTTGAACTTTTATTTTGCCTCTTTGTCTCAGGCAATCCTCCGGTGTTGCTGCTACCTGACAACGTGCGCATCCGCCGCTATAACCTGTCGTCTGAGCAGTACTCGGACTACGTGGACCACGCTGAGCACATCCAGGCTCTGGACTACCTGTGGGACCCGGAGGGCCAGGCACTCAGTAAGACCATCATACTCAGTGACACGGTTCATCAATGAGGCTAAATACATCATCTACAGGACAAGCATTTTCTGTGATGAAGTATTTATTCAGCCCAGTCCAGTCAGTTTCTGTTACTTGAAGTAATTTCTTAATGAAATCCCTTCATGATCTTGGCTTATGTAATCGGTGAAACTGTATGTTGTATAGGCTTTGCCATATTCTATATAATTAAATACTTATCTGTTCTCAGGCATTGTGTACTGGACAGTTTTGGGTCGTGGTGGTCAGTTTGGCTCCATAAAGAGGGCATATATGACCACATTTGATGACCATGGCAATAATCCAGTGAAAGAGATGGATCTCAGCCTTAGATACCTCTCCTCCCCTGATGGCATTGCAGTGGACTGGGTTGGACGGTACATAAATTTACTTTTTAAAGTCTTTTGTGTTTTGTCCGTGTTCAGTTTGGCATTTTGTTTTGGAATAATAACCATAACCAGTTTCAGGTAATGTAGTTTCTCACATATATGCATTTCTCTTGTTATGTCTTTTTTATATTCTTTATATTTTATTTTATTACATTTTATTTATTTTCTTAAAATTGTTATTCTTTTATATTTTAGACACATTTATTGGACAGATGCTGGCACCAATCGGATTGAAGTGGCCAAACTGGATGGGCGGTATAGAAAGTGGCTTATCCATTCTGATCTAGACCAGCCAGCTGCAATAGTCGTCAACCCAGCTCTTGGGTAACAAACTTCATGAGTTTTATTATTTTGTTACTATAAACCATACCTTGTGACTGCATAAGAAATTGTTATGCATTTATGTGATAGGGCAACATCCTCACACAGTGTTTGGCATGTGGGTATGGATTCTGTGACAATACAAGATGTTCTTTGTTAGTCCTCTTAATCTTCCATGTTTGTTGTTTTGTCACTTAGTATGATGTACTGGACTGACTGGGGCAGGAACCCTAAGATCGAGGCAGCATGGATGGATGGACAACACAGACAGGTGCTGCTGGATG
Organism: Sternarchorhynchus goeldii; assembly: GCA_028565775.1. Lineage (NCBI taxonomy): Eukaryota > Metazoa > Chordata > Actinopteri > Gymnotiformes > Apteronotidae > Sternarchorhynchus > Sternarchorhynchus goeldii. The sequence goes on from JAOXYF010000007.1 coordinate 26,180,261, forward strand.
AGGATCTGGGCTGGCCTACAGGACTGTCTGTGGACTATCTCAATAGCAACAGGATTTACTGGTGTGACTCCAAAGAGAACATTATTGAATCAATGAAGACAGATGGAACAGACAGGAAGATCATTATGTCTGGAGGTCAGACTTCAAAGTTCTTTCATACATGAAGATTACAAGCGTCTATGTCAAATATTCTAGTTAATGCAGTGATCTTGCTTACAGATATTGGGAACCCCTACAGTCTGGACATCTTTGAGGGCCATGTGTACTGGACAACAAAGGCCAAGGGTGAGGTGTGGAAGGCTGACAAGTTTGGGAAAGGGGGTAAAGTGAAGGTGTTGACCATAAACCCCTGGCTGACACAAGTTCGCATCTATCAGGAGCACAGATACAACAACTCAGGTGAGAGGCAGTTCAACTGGTGATTAATCTGCAATATAGGGTCACCCTGATTGTCTTGGTTAAATAGAAAGGGATAGACATGGTATACTTTGTCATGTATATTTTTGCCAGTACATTGATTTCCACCAAATATTTGACACAAACCATATGTTACATTCTCAAATGATTTTAATTGGTTTGGATTTATGTAACAGTTGCTCAGTGCAGTAATTCTCTCTGGGCTTGCGTCTCAGTGGCGAGCCGCTGTAAGGACATGTGCAGTCACCTTTGTCTGCTGCGACCTGGTGGATACACCTGCGCCTGTCCACAGGGTTCCTCGATGCTCATCTACAGCCAGAATGAATGTGACGCAGGCAAGATACACATTTACCAGACACATGTATAACGGCTGTCGCTGGAGTTCTTAATCTTGCTAGTTCTGTTACTGCTAGTTCTTAATGTGTTGTATCTTGCAGGTGCCTGCAGTGCAGGTTTAACGTTGTAAATGGCTTTTCTCCTTGCAGCCATAGAGGTAGAGGTGACCATGCCGCTGGCTTGCAGATGCATGAATGGAGGAACATGCTACACTGATGATGCTGGCCTGCCCAAGTGCAAGTAAGTCTAACCACAGAACACAGGAGCACACTGAACAGTACTATCAAAACCTTTTTTTACTCCAGCAAATGCTACACTGAAATAACAAATGGGAAAGATGTTATACTTTGCTATCCATTACTCCAACTAGGTGTCCTTATGGCTATTCTGGAAGCTACTGTGAAATGGGCAAGTCCAGAGGAGCCCCAGCCGGAACAGGTGACAGCAGTGTGATCTCTTCCCAAGACCAGTGATGCAGTGCCCTTTGAACTATGTTTCTTAAACATTAATAAAGTCACTTATTAGCATATTCAAGGTTTAAGGGCTACAGGACACATGATTCACTATTCATCAGCTATTGGTTTGCATCGTTTGTGTACCTTGTGTGGGAACATATTTCTCTGTAAATATTAGAGAAACATAATTTTTCATCATAAAGGGCAAACAAACATTTCGTTTGCAATAGAATGACTGCAATCCTGATGTGCAGACAAGTTAATAGACACAACAGCTCACTAGACTTTTCTCCCCCCCATAGCTGTGGCTGTGTTGTTGGCAGTAATTATTATTCTGCTATGTGGAGCTCTAGCTGTTGGTCTTTTCCTCAACTACAGACGTACTGGCTCACTCATCCCCTCGTTGCCCAAGCTTCCCAGGTACTCCATCATACCTTTTCCCTCAACACATGAATATCTTCTGCTATAAGAAGCTTCTCTAAGAACCTTGCCTGAGGAAAGGTTCAGAAGGAGCTATTGCCTGTTAAGATTAACTTTCATGGTGATTAGCCTGGGAAAAAAAGAAAAGAAAGTATTATTTGTCACGCTTATAAAAAAAATATTGTTCCTTCTTTGTATATTAAAGTATGAGCTAAATGCACTTCTGAGCTCTGTGTGATGTCTCACTCTCTCCATTTCAGCCTGAGCAGCCTGGTTAAGTCAGGAGACACAGGAAATGGTGTCTCCTTCCGCTCAGGGGACAATGTCACGATGGACCTGGAGCCCCAGACTCTCAGAGTGTCAGTCATTGACAGAGCCATGCAGATGGTAAACATCAACCACTCTGTCTCAATTTAACACCGAGTAGACCTGAAATGCATTGTGGGCAAATGAAGGTGCTTAAGTACAAGCTGTGAAATCCCTGGTTAAACTTTTAACCCCAGTTTTAATGTTTCAAGCGCAACCCTTGCTGTCCATTACCTGGTTAATCTCAAGGAACTGGAATAGTGTGTAATCTTCTTTGTATTCATCTACAGAATACATATTTGATCAAAGTAATCAAATATTTCCAAAAAGAAGGTAGGGTTAGGCTGTGTGAAACTGGATGTGATTATTTTGATTATTTTCCCCTGCTGTCAGGATGAGAACTTTGCAGATTCAGGGAGGCAGCCGGTTACCTTTGAGAATCCTCTCTATTCGACTGCTGCAGGCATGTCAGCTGATCCTGCAGTCATACAGGCCACACAGGTAAACCAAACAGCACAGATACCCTCGTGCATTTTGTAGTTTTAATGAAACGTTCCGACCCATCATTGTCAAACCGAAACAACTGAGCAAGGTGTTTTGCTGCTACATACAGGTGACTGTAAATGTAAGTGGAGATCAGGCAAAGAACAACTTTGAGAATCCTACGTACCACGCACAGCAGCAGGCAGTGGACGTGAAAAGATTTCCAGGTGTTCCAGAGAAGACACAGGTGAGAACAGACCGGCGAACTAAATATATCAAGGCTAGAGTTGGGTTGTTTTTCTATTGCTCATTTATGTTACAGGAGTCCAAGTGGAGCTTCTTCAAAAGAAAATTGAAACCAAGTACAACATTTGAAAACCCAACATACTCAGAGGTAATAAATATACCTGTGTATGTATATACCATTCTTAAACTATAAAGTCTTCATCTGCTTGATCAAAAAGAGGGACTTAAAACCAGTCTCCCAGAGGAGCAGTTCAACTAAACAACGTCCTCAATGTTGTCTTAATTTAGATGCAAGATGAGCAGGCTGCTGTGAGTGCAGAGGGCGGAGCCTCAGAACAGCCTGCCCCCTTTGTTCCACTGCCCACGCCCATTAAGCAGGAGAAGCCCAGCATGTACTCCCCCACAGAAGACACCTTCAAAGACACAGCCAACCTGGTCAAAGAGGACAGTGACATATAACCATCCCCCTGTTCTGCTATCTCTCTCTCTCACACACACAAACACCACATAAAAGAAGAAATACAAAGACATGCTAACCCTCTTTAAAGAAATTTTATTTTTATATGCTGCCTGTGTATAAAAAAAGAAACAATTATTTTGAGGAGACTACATTTGTATAACCCTCAGATAAAAGTCTGTCTAGACTATGCCTTCTGCTGTTCTGTAAGCCAATTCATGTTTTATGATTTTTTTTTATCATTGTGATGTACTATATGTATATCTTTGCACTGATGCTGCTGATGGTAAATGTTATGGATATGTTGTACATTTGTAAATTTGAAAAATAAATTGTTGGTAATATTGCTGGTGATAGAATATTTTGCAATATATTATTCTTAGAGATACTTAGAAAATTATTGACGAGGAACAATGTTAAACCTGTAAGTAAGACATACTGAACTCTGATTTATTGCAAGGACTTTACAGCTTCTTTGCATATAACTTTTTATCAATATTTTCCACAGTAATGAAGAACATGTATCATATCTTGCATATTTATATACCTCATCTGTGGACTGACCAACACAACAAAAGAGAGCATCACTGTTTGGTCCACTACTGGCAATCAACTGAATGATTTTATAATATTAAATATGTCAATATTAAATAAAACTATCATTTGTTGCAGAAGACTTATCCCAGTACACCCGTTAGCAAAAGATTCAAACAAAATAATTGTTGTTTCTTGCAGCCAAAAAGAATCATTACAAATAGAAGACCTTAAAGAATTCAGTCTGCAAATATCTGGCAATTGTACTCTTTGTTTTCTGGCATTGAGTCTTGAAATGTAACAAAACTGTTCTTGCAGGTTTTGGTATGGAAAGCTGTAATAACGGAGAAAGTGACTGATAATGAAACAGAATAACAGTCATTCACATAAATGAAATGGAACAGAGTGTTTTTCACCTTTGCCCAGTATTCCAAGCAGAGGAGCAAACATTTCAACAAAGACATCATATAGCAATGATTTAGATTCTGAATCCGCAGCGATACTTGAAATTACTTTTTTAATTTGTGAATTCAACTCAACTGATATTATTCACTTTTCATCCTATGTGTTGAACTGAATGATTTCAGTGGACTTTCATTGGAGTTTTTACAGCTGAAGTATATATTTGTATTTGATTTTTTGGTCCATGCCAATCATTTTCTGATGGCTAATTTGATTAAACATACAAGGAGTAAATTCTTATATTATTGTATAATTATGTATAATAATGAAAGGAAGATAAAAACATTTTGTTCATTGAAAGCAACTGGAAATCTGATAAAGGCTGCTGAAAATTAAATAAATGTATTGTTTTCTAACACCTTTTGGCTATACTAGTTTGGTAAAATGTTTAGTGCAATTATTCATTTATTTTGTAAATGGTGTTTTTTAAAGCTTGTAATTATAACCTATTTACTGTAATTTATTGTAATTATAACCTTATTACTGGTAAAATTGTGATAGCATTTTGTACTCAGGACATACACAGGACATACATATTGTAAACAGGGCATACACAGTATGACATAACCTATGCAGTGGATTTTTAAAGGCCATTTTATGTAATCCAGGCTTTATAACGCTCACTTTCACACCAAAATGCTGCATGTCTCTCCTGATTTGAAACAAAACACAAAAAGAGAGACTGAACATGGAACACAAGGAAGATGAGATGTATCTCACAGATAAACTATTAAAAGTACATAAAAAGACAGAAAGAAAACGTCAGAAATGTTCATTTGCATAAAACAGAAGGAAGGAAACATTCATTTATCTCCTGAACAATTACATCAGCTTTGAATTTACTGGATGCTCACACTGGGACAACTTTATCTCTCAGGCAGGCTATGGTTATCTATTATTTACATCTCTGCCTCTCCATTTTGTTTAGAATAGTCATTTGCATTATAAATCTGCACACCATACCTCAGTGCATCTGAGAATGCCTGCATACCCCATTTGGACAGCCAGTATTCTCCTCCGATGAAGGACAGCTGGCCCAGTATACGAAATACATTCACATCCCTACCTTTGGACTTCTTCAGTTCAGCCAGGAAGTGCAGAATCACATCTATCAGTTCAAACATCTAGACTCTGCTTAAAGTCTTCTGTCTGTAGCCAGTCTGTGGGATCAGTGGGAAAAAACCCATTCAGCGTTATTAACCAAACCCCAAAGTCCTACAGTATAAACAACAAAACACAAAATGTAATATGGTGGTGCAAATCTGTCAAACTACGCCTCTGTTACAAATTTAAAGTGTAGTTTACAGTCTTGTTTACAATGTTTACAGTCTATGTAAGAATAACTAAAACTATTACATAGAGTCTAAACAGAACTCTATTGGCAACACATGCATCTGTGGTCATGAAAACTGATCAAACCATCAGCTAGAAACAGCTTATCGAACAGAGAGTTTCATTTATTACACAATTACAGCAAATGTGTAAGATTTGCACGATGTCTTAAAAGCCACATCTTATTGACATTTATGACTGCAGAGGCTTTAAATGGTAATTCCTATAGTTCCAAATCAAATACAAAGTAACTACTGTGGAGAACCTTCAAAAAAAAAATCTGGAATGCTGTCATTATCGTCAGAGATCCAATCAGCCCTATAGTCCTTCAACGCTTTGGTTTTACTCAGACAAAAAAGAGCAGATTTATGAGTTGGTATAAGGGCCGCGTGGTCGTCAAAAAGCCTGTATCTCTATTTTATCTTTACACTGTGCTTGACTCATGCTGGCACCCTGTACCTCCCCCTGAACTGTCCATCTCATCTCTCTCTGGCCTCATGATGCACGAACTCCACCATGCTCCTGATGCTTTTGCTGTCCGTTACATTGAGCAGAACAGTGTTCAGCCTGGGGGAGGTTGCGCTGCTCAGGCTGGAGGCACCAGGTTCCATTTGACACGCGATTACATGAAAACCTTGATGATCATGCTACTGTGCCATGAGGTTACCCAACCCACTATCACACCCAGAGAAAAGGATGTACCTTCTATTTACATCATCAATTTTAAGGGAGACGCTTATGTACCAAGAAGCATCAATAACCGCTATCATTTCCAACGCACATGACGATACTAAATTTGAAGTGCTTACCTGAAAGGCAGATAATTTTCAAAATACTTCAAGTTAGGATGGATTTAGCTGAACATTACCAGCATGACGCAAAGTGACTGACTTCTCCCCTGTACAAGATTGAAGATGATACCTACAGAACATCAGGAAGCATTATATCATTAAGACAAGCTAGGGTATGGTAAGATACTAAAGGCCAGCATTTTAGCTTGGAGAAGACTTGGCCAGTAAGGCTTTCTATCTCTTTTTTTTGTTATTTCAGGTATTTAGGTACACACAGTTAATGTTCAGTGGTATGCACAGCACAGACAAATCATGTTAATGAAGAATGGTTAACCTATTCCACGTACACCACCTGGTGGTTAGCATGTGCATGAACATTGAATCTGGTGTATTTGCGGATATTCACCAAAGTACATAGATATCTAGCCTTTTATGCTAACCTTACACCAAATGATTTATCAAATTATTTTACTGTTGCAAACAAATTCCTAAGACATGGAGACCTTAGAAACTGCAGTTCTTTTTTGGTGTTTTAAAGAACAAACCAATGCACACACAAGGGTAACTTGCCAAAAGGTTTCTGCTCCACTGTTCAGCAGCTTCTCGTCTTGTATAGATTCCGATGTGCAAAATTAATCTACAGTTTTTAGATGACAAAGGATGGAAAAGTCTTTTCAAAGTCTTCAAGTGTATGGTTACCATTACATGACTAAAGCTGTTCTCCCTGACATAAACAGCAATTTATGGCAACTTATACATTATGCAAGCAATTAGGCTAAAGTAATTATGAGAAATGAACTGTTTTTAAACTTTGGTCAGACCCACTCCCTTCCTGAGCATACAGCCAGGGACTGCATACTGCAGTTGACTCAAAGATCAAAGGTGTCATAAAACCAATGTAAACACATCCCTAATGACCGTATGATAAACCCTCAACCACATTCATTCAGTCCCTTTCGAATCTTTTGTGGTGAGCATATTCTATTCAACCTGTTGCATGCTGATTGGATACAATTACGAAGCTTAGCTCAAATCCTATGAATAATCCTCTGAAGTAAATTACCGAGCACAAGATACATACCCAAGCACAGTAACAAAGGAAATTGGGCCTATTATGAGTCTTTAACTGACATCGATCCATGTAGTCACTTCCATAGTCATCTTTAACATCTTGAGGCAGAATAATACTCTGAATAACATTAACGTCAGTCATGTTCGTTTTGACGAATCCAGGTTCAATACACAAAACCTTAACTCCAAATGCTGCCATGTTTATCCTGCTGACATCCAATATCACACTATGTCCAAATTAGAGGTGCTTGGCTTGTGTGTTATGGCAACATGGAGAATGTAGATCAAACGGAGAGTGTTGTTTAAAAAATTAGACCTCTTTCTTTCTTCATTCTAAAAATAGATTTACTAAAACTCCCTTTTTCCTCTTGCCCCAAACTTGTAAATCGTGACTAAGAATTTCTCTTTTCAAGAACTTCTCTTAAAATTGTAACTTTAATTTATTCTTATTTTCATTCATCTCAATATTTTATTTCTCTAAACTTAATTTCTGTAAACCATTATTTTTCTCTTTAAACATTTTGTTTCAATATAACAACTTCTAGTAAATTCTTTAATGTTTTTGCTATTTTCTAGAACTTCCAAAGGTGATAGATCTCGGATGGTACTAAGCTTTAATCTCATGTGAAGCACTTTGAATTGCCATAGTGTATAAAAAGTACTATACAAACAAACTTGCCCTGCCAATATCTGGCAATAACTTTTGGGGCTCTTACCCGTTTTTACCAGCAATCTGTTAACACATGTCAGTGCAATGCTTCTCAAAACAAAAGCTCACCTCAGGTTGTCACTGAATGATTCCACTCCATATTTTGAGATGGAGTACAGCCCTCTAGATGGACTTATCCTTCCAAACGCACTGGCCACATTAACCACTCTGCCCTTAGCTCTCTTAAGGGCAGCACACTCAGAGTTGCAGAAATGACACCAATTAATTTAACATTAATCATGTGCTTGAAGTCGTCAATAATCAGCCAATCATTGGGCGTTGATGGAACAGAAACTCCTGCATTGTTTTCTACAGCCCATAGACCTATAGCATACACTCACACACAAACATACAAACATATTACTGTGTTTTTTAATGACTGGTTTTTACATACAACATTGCGTGTGAGAATTGCATGTGTGTGGTGCCGAGGGTAGGATTTTTTTTACCTCTCTCTCCCACCAGTGTTTTAAGGAAGTCTGTTGCTTTGCTGATGCTGCTATTGTCAGTAACATCTAACTGGACAGTAGAGAATCTAGAGGAGCAGACCTTCTTCAGCTCATCTTCTTCCTTCTCTGTGTAGCAGCCAGCAATTACGCAAAAGCTCGGTGTGTCCAAGTGTTTAGCTAGGAGGTTTCCAAAGACTGTATCACATCCTGTGATGTAGACATATTTCTCAGATATGTTTGGCACCCACTTCAGCTCTCGAACCCACCACAAAGTATAGAAGTAAGAACACCAGACTCAAGATAAATAAAAGCATTCCTGTAAGACAGAAAGAAAACATTTAGAATTATGTGTATAAAGCAATGCATGCTTTTGATCATGTGCATATTAAAATGCAACCGAAACAATTAACACATACACATCATTGGCAGAATGTACAGTAAGAGAGGAATTATTTCTGTTAATCGCCTTGGAAAATACTTCATTGAAAGCGTAACACAACAAGCATACAACTATATGTACAAAATTGTTATCATATCACTCTACTTCAACTTAACCTTTAGTAAACAATAGCTGAGCCAATCAACAAAAAAATAAGATCATTTGTTTTATGATCTATATCACTTATCCATAAAGCTCGTTATAACAAAATAATGCTGCACAATTCAAGGTGTTTAGTAATGCAAAAGACACAACTATTTTATGAAATTTTGGAGTTGAGATTGTTGTCTCTGTTCAGTGTACACCAGTGTAGCCTACTGATCCGATTACAGTTTTGTGGAATCATGTGACAAGATTTTACATTGAAAGTTAAAAAGGAAAGAGGTGATAGATTTTACCAAATCCTAGAGAATTTAGTAATTACAGGCTACATCAGAGGCTTACAGTGATTGTTTCTTTACATTAAATTAGTTAATATTCCTAAAACTGGTTATTAATTTTTCTTGGCTTGTGGGATGCTCACAACAGCTCACAAAGCTTATGTTTCAAATTTAATGACTGATCATCTCACACGGCTATATTTGCAGTATTAAGTCCATATATTGCATGCATATATATGTATGTATATATATATCATAGTATATTTCATTCAAGAACTAATTTCAGGTCTGTATTTTGAAATGTGCTTATACTCGTCATGTTTTATGACTGGGAATAATAAAAGTACCTACATATCAGTTTAATTGTGTCACTGATTAATAACTGATAATACGTGAGTCTTAAGTTCATTTATGTTGCAAAGTTATTCACCTAGCGAGCACTGACCTAAGAACTCCTTTCAAATATTTGTCTCCGAGTGTCCCTTTGTCTGAGTAAGTTCCTGGACAGAGTTATCTCACACACATTTTAATCCTTAATCAACTTTTCAATACATTTTTAACATTCCTGTGTAGAGTTCATGGTGGAAAAAAATCCTTAAGGCATCAGTGTATCACAGCAGAAAGATCAGTATCTGTCTCTGTATTAATAACATGCTCTCCCCCCACTCGGATGTGGGTGGGTGAGTTCATGTATTAAATAAAAGGTCAGTAGGCATGACTGAGAGGATCCAAATGCAATAGTGCTATACTTTATCAATCTTTTAGTCCATTTATTCTTTTCTAAAATACACAAAAATGGGTAGTTTGTACAAATTGCATAATATATATGACACAGTATTATATTTTATAGTATACAGTACAGATATAAAACTATATATATAATTTTTTGTTTGTTTTGTGATCAAAATTTTAAAAAGCAAAATCAAGATGATGTACTACATTAGATTATATCGGAACAATTTCATTTTTAAAACTATATTAACTAAAGTGATATTGTTTAATGCTCTCATATCATTTACATATTCTACAATAGTCTGGGCCCACAGTATTCTTATATATAGTGCATTAGGATATACCAAGAAACTGTATTGTAAACTGTATTAAATTGGTCATTAACTTCCGTTCTAACATCAGTTAATAAATTGTGTCACAAAATGGAATGACCACAAGACAACTTACTAGATAATGCTAAAGTTTATTTGTTGCTAATTTTATTAGGTGAATTGATTAACCTAAGTAAATTACTAAATTAAATTACATTTTTTATCTGTTAAATATTTATGAATTTTAAATATTAAATATCTACCATAATACTTATTGTATTTTTGAAGTGGTTTTTTTTTTTACAGAAACATTAAAACATGCATCTTTCTGTACCTTTTGTCAAAGCCTATATATAGCCTTGGTCACTCAACCAATTTCATTTAATGTGATAAATATGACATCTAAGAAATACTGACTTAATTGTTAAATAAACCCAGAAGCTTGAAGCAAGCATGAATAAGCTTGATTCCTTTCTAAATGAAAGCACACACATACATCAACCACAAAAATTAAAAGGAGACAATCATTTTCATCATTCATTTTCATGAAATACTGTTAAACACTTCAATTAAACATCTATTATGAAAGCATAGTTTTGAAGACCTTCGCCTTGACTAAAGTTTGATAGAGGTAATGTCTTATCAGTCTAATACTGGGATAGATAGCCATGAAGGCGTGGACTAGACACTGATAGTACAAACCACTCTGAGGAGTTGTACTCGCAGATAATGACTACACTAAGTGCAGAAACTGCTTGGAACGTGTGAGGATACTCAAAATCAGGTACATGCAACACTGTTTCACTACCACTGCTCATCATACTACTGTACATAATGGATTACAATAAAGTATTGAATGAATGAGCATATTTAAAATTGATGATAAAAAGGTATGGGTGAAAAGATTGAAAAAAAAATGTGGTTTGCTGGGTAGCTGAAATCATTGTTCCTCGAGACGTAGTAATAATATGAATAACTTCAGAGAAGCTCATGCATCAATACGCATCTTATGCATCAATATTTTGCCATAACCTGCTTTTAATTATTCCAATAAATATATGACTACTGCAAAATAAATCATTTGGAGAACACAAGGCAAACATTAAGAGTGAACTTCATGATTCCTTTTGTGTAATGACTTTGATTGTGTAATTGATACTCTTTGTGGTTACTGCTAGCAAGAAGTTATTATCTCTGTAGTCCAAGAGTACACAAAGTGTTTTCAGTTAATCACCCCCTAGTGTCTTCCACTCATGCCTGTTAAATGACTGTGTTATTTCACGGGAGCATTCTGGGACACTACAAAAAAGGGAGGCAGGAATGCCGAGCACGGGAAAAACAAACGTTTCATTTTTAGTTTTACACCAATACAGTAACAGCGATACTCACATCCACACAACGATAAATACCGACAAGCACCGTGTGACAGACACACGCTTATATACACACACGCTTTAACAACATACTAAGGGTCAAAATACTTAAGTATTTACATTTTATAATTGTAATATTTTTGCAAAACATTCAAAGAACTGTTTTTGCTTTCATAGTCATTATGGTGTATTGTGTGCAGAATGTGATGAATTTAAGATGCACCTCCAAAATTTTATAAAAAAACTCAGACCAAAGGAAAAGAAGAAGATTTCTTGGTTTTTGGATAGACACCACACTAAGTTAACGTGAAAGACACTTATCGTAGCCCAGAACATCAAAGCATGAAAACACATCAGGATAACAAAGGTAAGAATTGAGAGTTTTCTGCAAAGTATGAGATGTGCTACTCTGTCAGAAAGAGTCACTTGAAATCTCAAATTTACATTAGGTTAAGGTGTTTATGCTACTAACCATTTTCCATTTTATACCACAGCCACTGAAATGATGTGAGTATTGAGTCTGAGCATATACATAGACAAAAAATATTGAATGTATTGTTTCATTAAATATATGCACAATTCATACTGTCACTATGTACTATTATGTGCTATGGTTAGTACATAATAATACTGCCATTAAAAAGTACTGATCATTTTTGCTTCACGATTCAAGGGATGGGAGTGACAAAAGAAAAGAGAAAATGCTGGCAGTAGGATTTTTTCAGCTGTTCCGCTTTGCCACATGGGTTGACGTTGTGATGATGGTGGTGGGAGGTCTCTGTGCGCTCGTCCACGGGGCTGCATCCCCTCTCATGCTGCTCGTCTATGGCATGATGACCAACACCTTTGTAGCTTATGAGCTGGAGGTCCAGGAACTGGCAGATCCCAACAAAACCTGCATCAATAATACCATCACTTGGGCTAACGGCTCAGTAGTGGAAATGGCAGATAATCGCACTGTGCACTGTGGGTGGGTATATAACTGACTGGATTTTAATGCTTACAATCGGGAGCAGTACCTGGTCTATGCTAAATATATTGAATTGCTGAGCTCAAAGATGCTGCTTTCTCTAACACAGTGTGAACATTGAAGCACAGATGACAATGTTTGCTTATTACTATATTGGAATTGGACTGGGAGTGTTAATTCTTAGTTACCTTCAGGTATGGAAAACAAATATTACGCTCTTAGTATCTCTATTGTACACACCACAGGAATTTAATCTTCTTAAGCAAACATCATGTTTATCCAGTACTGACATCATCTCCTTTTTTCCCAGATTTCTTTGTGGGTTTATGCAGCTGCAAGACAGACACAAAGAATCAGAAAAACATACTTTAGAAAGATCATGTGCATGGAAATTGGCTGGTTTGACTGCAATTCTGTTGGGGAGCTAAACACAAGAATATCTGAGTAATATTTAACTTTATTTCTGCCCCAAGATTGAGTAAATTACAGCTGAAATGTGAATTTAAATTGTTTTGCAGTTGTATTTTCCTTTTTAAAATGAAACAATCTGTGTTCTTTATCCACCATAATTGTATGTTTCTTTCTGTCATCAGTGATATCAGTAAAATCAACAATGCAATAGCAGACCAGGTAGCCAGCTTCATTGAAAGGCTTTCCACATTCATTTTTGGCTTCCTGGTGGGCTTCGTTGGAGGATGGAAGCTTACACTGGTGGTGATTGCAGTGAGCCCACTGATTGGCCTGGCTGCTGGACTCATGGCTATGGTCAGCACATATTCATCCCAAAGAGTCTACGTGCAACAGTCACGGTTCCTCATCAATATTTTAATAACCATTTTATATTACTGTAGCATTCATAAACATCTCAACTTCTCTCAGATGAGCTTTGAAGTGACCCGCCTCGGACGTTATTGCAGGTTTAGGCGGGGATAACAGAATCTATGTGTGCAGGCAGTAGCACGGCTGACGGGACGTGAGCTGCAGGCCTATGCTAAAGCAGGAGCCATTGCCGATGAAGTTCTCTCATCCATCAGAACGGTAGCAGCATTTGGAGGAGAGGGCAAAGAGACAGAGAGGTATTGTTTAATGTCCATCGCCGTCCTTTAATTTTACCCTCAAGCACAGCCCTGCTAAGTTCTAATAGCATGTAATTACCTAGGTGCTAACTTGCTCAGTGAGATAATAAATTGTTTCAATAAGCACAGTAATGTGATATGAAATGTTTTGTTTTCTCCAGATATGACAGGAACCTTGAGGAGGCTCAAACCTGGGGAGTGAAGAAAGGGATGATCACTGGGGCATTTCAGGGTTATCTGTGGTGCATCATCTTTCTCTGTTATGCCCTTGCATTCTGGTATGGCTCCAAACTTGTCACTGATACCCAGGAGCTCACACCTGGAACCCTCATCCAGGTATGAGAAATCCTCATTGATTTACTCATATATTACACACATTGACAGCTATAGCGTTCAAATGAATGAAGAATATGTGTTAACATTGAGGGTTTCACTGCATATATTATTACTGCTTGCTCTAAATACAAAATTTAAAAACATTGCAAACATGTCTTTGATTTTCAGCTTGAATTTTAGTTCATTACTTGGTTTATTTTCAGGTGTTCTTTGGCGTCCTTATTGGAGCTATGAGCTTGGGCCAGGCTTCCCCATGTCTAGAGGCCTTTGCTTCAGGTCGTGCTGCAGCTAAAAGCATCTTTGACACCATAGACAGAGTAAGGCTCACAGTGACAGGAGGAAAATCGTTATTGTCTTCACAAAGTCAGAGTGCCTTAGTTTTATGGCTATGCAGAAGGATTATTAACTAATTCCTGTATCCACACAGGTACCGAAAATTGATTGTTTTTCAGAGGAAGGGCATAAGTTAGAAAAAGTGAAGGGCGACATTGAATTCCATAATGTAACGTTCAGCTATCCCTCTAGACCTGAAGTAAAGGTTAGGCAATTATATATATTTCTTGATTTTGTAAAATTATGTAACATAGTTTACATACCATAAACTGCAGTTATTTTTCTTTGGTTGCAGATTTTGGATGATTTAAACTTGGTGGTTAAATCGGGGGAGACTACTGCATTTGTTGGACCTAGTGGAGCTGGAAAAAGTACAGTTGTCCAACTCATTCAGAGATTTTATGACCCCCAACAAGGAATGGTAATTAACAACAAAGGTTTGGTGCATCCAAATAATATGACTCTACTATATACTTATGTTACAAGGGTGAACTATTTCACATAAAGTGATCGTGAGATCTAGGGAAAGATCTAAGATGATCTAAGTCATCACCACTCTTAGGTCACTCTGGATGGCCATGACATTAGAAGCCTGAATATCCAGTGGCTTCGCTCACTGATAGGCATCGTAGAACAGGAACCGGTTCTCTTCGCTACCACAATCTTGGAAAACATTTGCTTCGGCCAACCGGGAGTCACCATGGAGGAGATCATACAGGCCTCCAAAGAGGCCAATGCTTACAACTTTATCATGGCTCTGCCACAGGTACATACCTTCTTATCATCAGTGTAAGAGAGATGCGTGATTCAAAGTTGGTGAGGTAAGTTTTTTTTTTTTATTCTTAATGCTAAAAAGCAGTGAGATATAGTGTTTATACTGTGTTACAAAGATTTATACTGTGTTAACAGCTTAACTGTCACTGAACAGAGAGAGACGCAATTGCAGAGCAGATAAATCCAAATCAAACAAGGTTAGACAGGGATAGTGTCAGTCAGGGGCAGACAAAGTCAACTTAGGTTAAGCAAAAAAGATAATGAATATAGGAATGAGGTCCAGATGGAGCTGGACACCGGCGCAACAGGGTGCTGGAGGGAAACATGAGGTGAGACAGGGCGCTGGAGTGGGATTTGAGGTGAGACAGGGTACTGGTGTGAGATGTGAGGTGAGACAGGGCGCTGGAGTGGGATGTCAGTTGAGACAAGATGCTGGAGTGAGACGTGAACTGGTGTGAGACGTGAAGTGGGACAGGGCGCTAGAGTGAGTCGTGAGGTGAGATGGGGACCAAGCACTATCCAATCTGCAAGTAAAAGCTGTAAAGTATGTAACAGGCCTAACATTTTAACACAAGGGCTACATACACAAAGTATACAAAGCTGGGAAAATAACATTTCACAATAATACAACTTGCAGTAGAACAGTGAATGAGATTGTAAACAGTCAATTTCTCTTGCCTTTTCTATACTGCTATTTACATTGGTTTCCTTCCCTCTTTACCCAATTGTGCACATTTATTAGAGGTTTTTTTAGTGATACAAATGCAGTTTTTCATGACATGGTGCTTGGGTTGTACAGAAATTTGATACACTGGTTGGAGAGGGTGGAGGCCAAATGAGTGGTGGGCAGAAGCAGAGGATTGCTCTAGCTCGAGCACTGGTCAGAAAGTCCAGAATCCTTCTGCTGGACATGGCCACTTCAGCTCTGGATTATGAGAGTGAGGCTGTAGTGCAGGAAGCTCTGGATAAGGTGAGACCAACAAACCAAACCATGTTCAATCAATAGGAAGTGTGATATTCAGCACTGCTTTTTATAAACTTTCACTTTGACATCTAGTTTATATGCAGAAATAGTTTGCATGTATTTACCTTCCACGATGTTTTTCTGACATATGATTACACACTAAACCTTTTTTTTTACTTACATCTGTCAGGCTCACACAGACAGAACCACAGTCACTATTGCTCATCGCCTGTCTACAGTACGTAAAGCTGATGTGATTGTGGGCTTTGAGCATGGACGTGCTGTGGAAAGGGGCTCACACAGTGAGCTACTGGATAGGAAAGGGGTCTTCTTCACCCTTGTTACACTTCAGAACCAAGGAAGTGATGCGTCTAATTACAAAACAAATGACAGTGAGTAGACCATAAGTTTGATGCTTGGTACACTTAGTACTTTAGTTTGTGGCTTTTTTTCTGACAGTCTTTGTAACTGTCATTCTTAAACACCAGCATCTGAGACCAGCATCTTTGAACAAGATGGATCTGAGACAATATCCTGTTTCAATAGAGGAAGCTCTGTTTCTAAATTAAGGTATAGCACAGAATAATTTTTTTCCATAAATTTTAAGTACAAATAGTTAGAAGTATATATTTTTGTTTGGAGTGGATTATATATATGTTTAATCTAGAAAATATCTAACAGGGAATCCTTGCGAATTAGTTCACACTCTCAAAGGTCAAAGGACTGCTGTGATGACATATCTCAGGAAAAATGTAACTCTGGCAGTTTCAGAATGGATAACAAGAAAACAAAGGTAGCAGTTTTAACTTTTCTAAAAGTTTTTATGTTACCATGGTTTATGTTGTTAGTGAAGTTGATGTTGTGTGTAGAAAAATGAGGATGATGCAAAGGAGGTGACTGGATCAGCACCACTGACTCGAATTCTGAAGTATAATCAACCTGAATGGCCACATCTGTTCCTGGGATCTATTGGGGCTGCCTTAAATGGGTCTGTCAACCCCATCTATGCCCTCTTATTCAGTCAGGTTCTAGGGGTGAGAGGCATTTTAACACTTTGGACAGAAATTCTTCTGATGTGGATATGCAATAAAGTTAACACTACTTCTCTGCCCTGCAGACATTTTCTGTCACAGACCTGGATGAACAGAGACAGCAGATTAATGGAGTTTGCATTCTGTTTGTTATTGTAGGAATTGTGAGCTTCTTTTCACATTTCTTACAAGTAAGGTTCTACATGCCTATGATTTAATTTAATCTTTTTATCCTTACCGAGTCCTCTGAGTATGTTTTTACAGCAAATTATTGGACAACTATCTTACAACAGTGTGGTTGGACACCTAGTAACTAGTATGAATTTCAAAATCTAAAGGTCTAAAATGTATAATACAATATACTATAATGCCATTGGGAAATTGTGTAATGTTTGCTGAATACATGTTTGAATACATTTAAGGGGTTTGCCTTTGCGAAGTCAGGAGAGCTACTGACACGCAGGTTGAGGAAGGCTGGTTTTCAGGCAATGCTCAAGCAGGAGATTGGGTGGTTTGATGAGCCTAAAAACAGCCCTGGGGCTCTTACCACCAGACTGGCTACTGATGCATCCACGGTGCAAGGGGTGAGCAAACCTAACTGTCTGTTGTTCAGCAACTGACTCATTTGTATAGACACAGGCTTTAATGAATTTCATTTTGGTTTTAAAAAAATAGTAAAAGAAAGAAATGAACAAAAAGACCAAAAGGCAATCTTCAGGAATGTTTTTTTCTTTAAAAAAAGAAATCTTTTATATTATTTGTAGTGCTCTGCATACAAGCAGCAACATTTGAATAATGTTTCTGTTTTTCTTTTCTAATGCACTGACTATATATTTTTCACAATGGGGCAGACAAACAAAAGATTTACGTTTCTTTATACGTTGTGAATATAAGTGTCATGTGTGTTTCAGGCTACTGGCTCTCAGATAGGCATGATTGTGAACTCCCTGACGAACATTGGAGCCTCATTTATCATTGCCTTCTACTTTAGCTGGAAGCTGAGTCTAGTCGTAACCTGCTTCCTCCCTCTAATTGGTTTCTCGGGGGTCTTACAAGCCAAAATGCTTACTGGATTTGCTAATGAAGACAAGAAAGCAATGGAGGTGGCAGGACAGGTGAGGCAGTGATACCTATTAATTTCCTTTTAGTATAGCTATGCTATAAGAAATATCTCTCTGGTATAAGTATAATGTCTCTCATGTATGTGGAATGGCTCCAAAATACATTCTGTCAGCTCAGATTTGTATGATCTTAATGATAACCAACTTATCCACGATTTCACAGATCACACACACATTCCAAACATTTTTATGGATTTTATGGTTCATTTTGATGTTTTTGGTGATTCTGTATCTGATTCTACAGGTATCCAGTGAAGCAATAACCAACATCAGGACCATTGCAGGTTTAGCCAAAGAGCAGCAGTTTGTAGCTACGTATGAGCAGCAGCTGGAGGCTCCCTACAAAGCAGCGAAAAAAAAAGCCAACATCTACGGCATTTTCTTTGCCTTTGCCAAATGTGTCATTTTCATGGCATATGCAGCTTCCTTTAGATACGGTGGTTATCTGGTTACCTCTGAGGGACTTCATTACGTGATTGTTTTCAGGTAAGCTCGATTATTTTAATTATGCACAACAGCTGGTTGAGAGTACTGTTGTGTAGCTATGATTCATGAATACACTAAATATAAATTTTTAATCTGTCCATGCAGGAAACTGGTTTATGCATGTACAGTATGTTAGTCGCTGCAAATCAACCAAAACATTATTGTAAAGGAGAAAATGCACACTGTAATTTTGATTAATGCTGTGTATTTATTCCCTAGAGTAATCTCTGCTATTGTAGTCAGTGGGACAGCGCTTGGAAGAGCTTCATCCTTCACACCAGATTATGCCAAAGCCAAAATTGCAGCTGAACAGCTTTTCACATTGCTGGACAGAGTGCCAAAAATCAGCATTATTCAGACAGAGGGATTAAAATGGGTAACAAAACAGTCTTATACAGTCTTTACAGTAAAATGTTAACACACAGATTGCATTACTGTGTAATTTCATTACTGGATGTACTTTCACCCAATCCCCCTACAAATAGTGGGAAGTGCATGGCAGCAATTTGCAAATTTTTTTCCAATGTTGATTTTCAACATTAATGAATGTTACAAAAATAGTTTGCTGATGGAGTTTATGAGCTTGTAACTGTCAAATACTATATTATGTGTCTCAAATCAGTGGCTTGTCATGTATTTAGTATCTGAATTGGATTTACTCATTTTCAATAGATTAATTTTCTTTCACTATTAACAATTCAGTCTCTTTTTATCTGGTCAGATCACCTGCTTTTTTAATAACTTTTGGTCTTTGTTGGTCACTTCCAGACTAACTTTAAAGGTAAGATTGAATTCAAGAACTGCAGATTCACGTACCCCAGCCGGCCAGACATTCCAGTGCTGAGGGGGCTGGAGGTGATGGTTGGACCTGGTCAGACTCTTGCCTTTGTGGGCAGCAGCGGATGTGGCAAAAGCACGAGTGTTCAGCTTCTGGAGAGATTCTACGACCCAGACCTGGGCCAAGTGGTCAGAGACTATAATCAAATTGCTATAGTTTTATGATAAATAATATAGGACACAAAGAGAGATTCTTTTTGTTTGGCCTAGACAGTTGCAGGTCAAGAAAAGAGATCAATTGTGTGGGAATTTTATGAAATATTGATATTTGCACCAAATAAAGCTAAAGACTTAAACTCTAATCATATTTTTGTTTTGATTTCCAGCTGATAGATGGGCATCCGTCTCTTGGTATTAATGTACCTTTCCTGAGGTCACAGATTGGGATTGTATCTCAGGAGCCTGTGCTTTTCAACTGTACCATAGCAGAAAACATTCAGTATGGAGACAACTCGCGTGCTGTCAGCATGGAGGAGGTTATAGAGGCTTCTAAAAAGGCTTACCTACATGATTTTGTGATGAGCCTGCCTGACGTGAGTACAGTAATAAACATGTATTATGATCACATTTATTAAAGCAAATCTACAATCTAAATTAAAACAACCTCCATAGATACTCAAAAAAAAAAACATTAGCAACAGCCTGTTGTTGGTTCACTCTCTTGCTGGTCAACAGAAATACGAGACACAGGTTGGGGCTCAAGGATCTCAGCTCTCTAGAGGGCAGAAACAGCGCATAGCTATCGCTCGTGCCATTGTCAGAAACCCCAGAATACTGCTGCTGGACGAAGCTACCTCTGCCCTAGACACAGAAAGTGAGAAGGTAACACATATTCTGAGCTGATGCTTATGGTTACACTTCTGTCTTATGAAATGTACAGTGCTTCATCAAAGAAACTAGCAGGAGGAATAATTGAATGCTAAAGCATATCCCTGCATTTGGTACTGATGATATTTGGACACATTGTTTTGGAATTTTAAATATCATATTCTTTAATAGTTGTACAGATGAGTGAATGGTTACTTCTTTGTAGCTTCACACACAGTTTCGAACCACAAGCACAGATCTCCCACAAATCAGTTTTTCACTAATCTCAGTTTTGCCAAATCTGTTTAATCAGCTCCTTTACACTTTCTGCTTGTACAGACAGTTCAGACAGCCTTGGACGAAGCTCGACAAGGTCGCACCTGCATCATCATCGCCCACAGACTCTCCACCATTCAGACTGCCAATATCATAGCAGTGATGTCACAGGGTGCTGTCATAGAGCAAGGGACACATGAAGAACTCATGGCTAAGGGAGCAGCCTACTTTAAATTGGTCACTACAGGTGCTCCCATTAGTTAAACATGGTGTAATGAAGAAGAAATGTTATGTAGTCATCACCAATTTCATTACTATCTCCAACCTAGCAGCATAAAGACAAGAATGTTGTTGCTTTATGACACAGGAAATGGGCCACTACATCACTGAACTGTTGCTCACACATCATCTAGCATGACCAAGTGGACTCTGAGTACAAACCACCCAACTCTGTACACAATATGTGACCCACCAAAACAAAAACTGTCACATATTACTCGATGTTAACATTTTTTTCACTGAACTATATTTTAAAAAAGGAGATAAATACTTTTACTCAGACATTAATTACTTATTATTGTATAATGAATTAAGATGTTAGAGATGTGTTTGTCTAATTTACAAATGACTGAAGTTTTAGGCATGATGATGATAGTGTAAATGATGTCTGTCTCTTGTGAGCAGGTAAGAGTTCTGAGTTCTGAATGGAGCCAAAATGTTTCGTATGCATGAGTTTTGAATGGACATGACATCGACGAGAAAGGTTTCAAGTTTTGAAAGAAAGCAGTCTATATATTCCACAGGTTCCTAAACAGTGCCATTGCATTACCTACACACTAAAAACGTGATGCTAATTATGAGATCTGTAGTTTATTAAGCTAGAACCGGTTTTTGAGGAGCCTGCACCCCTTCATGTTCCTCCCGTTACGTAAAAAAATTACTTCAAAATGTCAGAAGCCACTCGCGAGCGAGTCGAAAATGAATGAGGGTGAATTGAGATGAACAGCTAAAAAAGAAAAATTACAATAGTTTCTCACACACAGTCCGGATCTACATTTGTGGGGTTTTTTGTATTGTGTATTACACTAAAATAGCAAAGAAACGTAGAGTACGTGTGCTAATGAGTCCCGAAAGACTGCCAGAGCAGCAGACATGCTACTTCGGAGTTATAGATCGGTTATTGCAAACCTGCACATACTAAAGAACCTAGCTATCTGATTTCTGTCATCATTTTGATGTTGCTATTGTAGCTAGCATGCTAATTGACCAAAGCTAAAATACTTGAAAGGTTGAAAGCTTGCCATAGCTCAGTTGGCTAATATTAGGTTGCTAGTAGTATTGCCAACAGAGAAAGATTAGACAATGAGTAATATTTTTAGTTTAAGGACAAATTCGTATTCAAGCTAAACCTACTGATCGCACATAGAAAAACAAGCCATTGTCTTATGTTAGCGTGTTGCTAATGGATTTGTTCAGACAACTTTTCCAACAGAACAGTTAGCTAGCTATTTAGACAGTTAGCTAGGTTAGCTAGATCAGGGATAAACGCAAAAGCAGCTATATTTATCAGTGTTTTAAACCAAATGCAAAATAAATCAATAGAACAAGTGCTAAACTAATTACTTGACTTTGTAGTTTGTCAGATGGATAATGAAGCATTTAGAATGGAGGACTCGGCGAGTGATATATTGCAGATAACTGTCTCTTTAACGAGGTATCTCACTCACTTAGGGTGCATAGTAATTTCTAATATTAGTGTTAAGCATGTAGTTAAAAGTGACGCATTACAATCAACGTATACTACAATTTACATCAGTCATGCATTGGTGAGAGGCAGCAACCTAGCACATAGCATACTCTCGACTGAAAACCACAGCCCTTTGGGGGACTGCACTGGGTACAGGTAAGAGAGAGAGGATTGAGCCGCACCTTTATTATTACTTATTGGGCATTCCAGTAGCTGAGAGGTGCCAGGAAATGTCAGCATCTACCACTAAACTTGATTAGGACGTGACTGCAGGTGCAGGTGTGGCATGAAGTGGCTCTAGGGACCACGAACAGTACACACCTTAAGGCTAGGAGTGATGAAGAGGCTGGCATGTAAAAAGTCATACACAAATCAACATTACTGTTCATATAATTTCAAAGTTTCCATTTGCCTGGTTTATCTCTTGTCCTGTTTTATAGTAGTCTGTTTGTACTTTGTACTGTATGTTTCTTAATATACCAGTACCCCAATCTCTCTCAAGCACCTGTACGCAGCCCTTCTATTCCATGATACATGGCTAAAAAATCCAGCAACCCTGGTGTACCTCATGAACTGAACTCAGCAGACATAACCAAGTTACTACCTTGTATATTTTACCATTTCTGTCTGCAAACTCAGCCCTACCCAGTACCATAAGAATATGGTTTTCCTGTCTACAGTGGTTGAGAAAGTATTCAGACCCCTTTACTTATTGCACAGCTATTGTGTTGTGGATTTTGAATTGATATAATTGTAATTTTTACTAATCAGACTACACAGTCACCCATTGTTTGCCTATTGACTATGACATTTTCTTCTCATTCACTTTGAGAAGCACAAATAATCATTCTTGATGTATACATTTGTTTGTCCTTATTGCAGGGTGTGATTTAGTGTAAAATTGCAACTGGACTGCTCAGTCTCTACTCTATCTATAATTTACATTTTTTTCCACAGTAGAATGTAGGTGCAGGTGTGTTATTTGTTTTGTTATGATGTCATAGAACCTTTTTGTTACAAATGCTTCACTTGTTCTAGAACACTGATGGTTTCTAAATTCTAATGTATTTTGCACACAAGTCAGTGGCACAAACTGGATATTAAGGAAGGTGAAAACAACAGCAGTTTTATTAGTGTACTATTTGAAACGTAAGGTTTCTGGATTTAATTTTAAAAAATGTTCCCGGTTGTCGTCCTACATCGGATCGACTGTCGAGGTATGTGCAAACAATATTTTTATTTCTTGTATTTTTAAAATAACACACAAAGTTGGAAGAAAATAATTAATTTTATTCAAGTATGTTTTTGTTTGTACACATTTATCAACTTTACCAAAATATCTGGCAAAAGCAGATCACATTACCTATTTTATTTCAATATCAGACAGTGAGTTTTTCTCTCCTCAGGTTGCAGGTCCAATCTGGATGTGTGTGTTCAGTGGGATGTCCCTCTGACTGTAGCTGAGATAGCACCAGAAGTAACCACTGGACCTCAACCCCCAGTCTTCATCGACAGTGAGGGAGAGAGTGACAATATATTGCCAAAATATGGGGACCACCCTCTGGTTGGCATGATGGCTTGGAAGGCCAATACATGGAGTGTCAGCTTTAGGGTGGGAGGGGATACTTGCACACCTGGATGGTACCCAGTTTACGATAAGCCACCATCTACTGATGCCTCCAGCACTCCTAACCCTGATGTCTCAGTGACAGCACAAGATGACCCAGCTCAGTATAGCTCCTGGCCTGGAAACAGTCTCAGAGCTCCTGGAGAAGTCAGAGCTCACAGCTCCAGAGATGCTCCTGCGAACCAGAGCTGCAGAAACAACACAGAGCAACGTAGCTCCAGGAAGAGGAGAAGAAAGACAAAGGAGAGCAGCCCCAGGAAGCTGAGAAGATGAGAGGATGACAAGAGTGACTATTCACTTCCCTCAAGCATCAACAATAAAACTGATGTTAAATAAAATAAATGTTTATTAAGCATATTCTGTTTTGATGGAATCTGTTTTATAGAGGGCCCAGCTAAATGTTATGATAAATAGCTTTATGATATTTTTTGCTCATACAATATAATAATTACTAATAATCATTTAATTACCAATAAAATGTTCATGTTTATTTCTTAATTTATACAAAACTAATAGAAAGGTTTACTCAGCTATTTATTATGCAGCAATCATCCTCATGTTAATCATCTTTGAACTTCTTGATAAATCCTTGTAAAAAGTGGAAATATCTGTTTATTCTGTAGGCAAAGCATTTTTTTCCAATTTTAAAACGGTCCCTATAGCACATATATAATTCAAATTATAATCTATGTAGCCTACCAACACTCACTGGTAGCTGTTGTTATCTCTTAATGATTAATACTCAATATTGACTCAGTGTGGTACTATGTGTAACTCTGTTAAAAAACTGTAAAAATATAAGGAGTTTAGTGAAGAGGTTTGAGGCCTATCTGTTCCACTGGTAAACTACTCCAGCACCAAATCAGTACATTTATTGATAGCACAAAGCAGTTTTTTTGGATCTGACCAAGAATAGGATACAGAATGGCATTCAAATAATGAGGCTGAGAAACAGGCTGATAATTTCCCTAAGAAACAATTAAGTTCTTACTTCCCAGTGCCTATAAATGGAAGGCTATGATGACTACGTCTACATCCTTCTGGTGTTCCTGCTCGTCCTCTGTGTGGTCTACCTGGTGGAACGCTGGGCAGTACAACATCAGGAATGTTTACCTGCAGTATAAGTGATGCATCTGGTGCAAAATCATCAGCTACTATTAGGTGTGGTGTACATCTTGCACCTTACAACTGACATCTTAAGAAAAGGGTATGCGTGTAGTTGGTAAGGCATACTGTGTTGCGAACTTGTGATCTGCTGCCACCATGTGGTTTTTCATTTTCATTAATAAAAAATATAAGCATTATCGATTATTTATTAAGCACATTTTATCATGAAAACACGACGCAAGAAACATATATAAACAAACAACAAAACAAAACCAAATACACCACGCATATTTTGGAATGTGAAATTCCAAGGGTCCTACATATTTTTAGTCAGGCACCAAAAGTGCTTAATGAAGGACCCATATCGCACGTGTGTACCTATCCCATGTTCTATCCGCAGTCATGGCAGACCTTCAGATGAAAATTCTTCGGAAGAAAATTCAGAAAAGGAATGACAAAAACAAAGAGCGTAAACTGCTTAAAAAACAGAGGGAAGAATCAGAAGAAGGTAATCTGTAGTCCTTTTGGCGTTTCGTGTTAAACGACTCGTTAGGTACATCATGTAGCTAGGGTATTTAAATTAGCCAGCTAGCTATGCTACCAAACTTAGCTATCATGGATGGCATAGAAATTAGAAAACCTGTTCACTAGAAAAGTACGTTGATATGTTGATGGAATGCAGTTTTGTATAATTGATGGGTCCTTTGAAATGCGGCGGTTTTCATGAAAGGCTTATAACACTAATCTAATACCTAGGTAGCATATAACAATTAACCAATAACATCGTAGCGAGTACGGTAGTTTGGTAGCTAGCAGTAACAGTATATGAGTTAGGTCCCACGTTCGTTAGCTAAACGCGCTTATGAGGCGCTTGCTAGCTGAATGGTAAATCTTGGAGCACGACACTTCGATATTGGATAACTCGACGTTATTTTTTCTTCATGGATCTTCACATGGATAGGGGAAGATTAGCCAGATAGCTTCCAAGTTAGGATTAGCACATGGAGAAAAGTAATATAAATGTAAAAATGACACATTTCAGCTGTTCTCTAGGTAGTTGAATAGTCCCAATTTATACAGGAACTGATTGACGTTATTGTCGGCTAAGATGTATGCACTTTTTTGTCTGTAGAATCAGACGTTAAAATAACGACTGACGTGTGTAAGGCCGAAGCCTGTGACAAGGCAACCGTTCCGGACACAGAGCAGGATAAACAGAAGTGTGTATCCACAAAGGAGAACATTACTACACAGAAAAGTAATAAAAAGAAGAAGAAGAGGAAATTGGACAAAGCGGAAGATCCTGACACAACCAGTAAGTTGTACTTTTACTTTTTCTCCTCAGGTGTTGGTGGAATGTTTTAACTGATTATGGATACTGTCTATTCTAGATATTAAAAAATCCAAACAAGAGAGCACTGGTTTGGATGGGAGTGATGTGATTGAGCTCTCTGAGAGAGAAGAGCAGGGGAGTGAGGTGAGAGAAGAGGCACGTAGTGATGGAGAGGAGGAAGACGATGAGCCAGAGCTTCCATCCGGACTGACTGGTGAGTAGAGAGTAGCATTGATTCTTCATGATAATTGTATAGTGGGGGGGTGTTTATGTTTTAATGTGTGTTTGTTCTTTTATTCTGTCATTTCTTTCAGGATCATTTGAGGATCGGTCTTTTGCATCACTGGCAGAGCTCGTGAGTGAGAACACACTGAAGGGTGTTAAGGAGATGGGCTTTGAGCACATGACTGAGATTCAACACAAAACCATACGCCCTCTACTGGAGGGGAGGTGAGCCTAAAGCTCTGTCTGTATTATGATAATAAGAGGCTTGACAAAAAATGTTTTCTCCACTGAGTGGTTTGTGTCTCTACAGAGACATCCTTGCAGCTGCTAAAACGGGCAGTGGGAAAACTCTGGCCTTTCTTATTCCTGCACTTGAGCTCATCTATAAACTCAAATTCATGCCCAGAAATGGTGAGTCCATCCAGTGATTAAAGGCTGTGGTTAGCTTTAGTATACACAAGCACTATCAGAAATAAAGATTTTTGTGAAGCGTTGATTCATGTTATTCATTCAAGACCTAATTTTGTATCTGCTTTGAGTGTTTCACTCTCTGTACAGCTGGCCCTGGTGTAGTAGAGTAGACTGATGACTAGCCCAGTTGCTGGCCAGGACAAGTGTGAGCTGTCGTCTCTTACGTTTCCGCTTTCTCCTGGCAGGAACTGGCGTGGTGATTCTGTCCCCGACGCGTGAGCTGGCCATGCAGACGTACGGTGTACTGAAGGAGCTGATTACGCACCATGTGCACACCTACGGCCTCATCATGGGCGGCAGCAACCGCTCGGCCGAGGCTCAGAAACTCGGCAATGGGGTCAACATTCTGGTGGCTACACCCGGCAGGCTGCTGGATCACCTGCAGGTATGTGCACGTGATGCTTATGCTATGGCAGTTGTTGGGACATTGTTCAGATTTGATTGCTTGATATTCACTTTTCTAGTACCATCACTTTTGTTGTACATGCATTGCATAAATCATGGAGGTCAAACTGGAGTCCTGAAAGGACAGTTTTTTTTTGTTTGTTTGTTTGTGTTTACCTTGTTTGTCTTTCATCTGATTTAGTTATGTTGGATTAGATTCATTGTCTGACTCTAACTCTCCTTGTTTAACATTTCTTTCGCTTGCTAGAACACACCTGGTTTTATGTATAAGAACCTTCAGTGTTTGATTATTGATGAAGCAGACAGGATTCTGGAGGTTGGATTTGAGGAAGAGCTTAAACAGATCATCAAACTTCTACCAAGTAAGTGCTTTGCCCCTTACAGCAGTAGTTTATCAGCTAAATAAATGTTAACTTTAAAATCACTGTCTTAACTTGTAGTAGTATAATGATTTGTTACACTTGGACTTTGGAATGGAGTGGTGTTCAGCAAAGGCTTTAGTCTCATCTTAAATGTCTCGTGGTGCAGAGAAGAGGCAGACCATGTTGTTCTCAGCGACGCAAACCAGAAAGGTGGAGGATCTGGCGCGCATCTCTCTGAAGAAAGAGCCGCTGTACGTGGGTGTGGATGATAACAAAGATGTAGCCACGGTGGATGGGCTGGAGCAGGTAGACCTCACTGTCTAAACTGGACCAGCTTGGGAAGGATAGTGCCGTTGTGTTGCCCTCCTCCTGTTGCTGAAGGGGTGTGTGTGTGTGTGTGTGTGTGTGTGTGTGTGTGTGTGTGTGTGTGTGTGTGTGTGTGTGTGCGCGCGCGCGTTTCCATACACAGGGTTACGTGGTCTGCCCATCAGAGAAGCGTTTCCTGCTGCTCTTCACGTTCCTGAAGAAGAACCGCAAGAAGAAGCTGATGGTGTTCTTCTCTTCCTGCATGTCTGTGAAGTTTCACTACGAGCTGCTCAACTATATTGACCTGCCTGTCATGGCCATCCATGTGAGTTGTCTTGCGGATCTCCAACACTCGCATGGAGGAATTTGGATATAACTCTGTAAAAGCTCTCACACACCTTTAGCCCTCACAGGCTGGACATCCCCAGACTTTGCTCTCTCTCCATAGTCTGTGTGTTAGTCAGATATGGCTGCATTTTCTACCTTTTCAGAAATTTGGATATAGACACTCGCACACATCCATTATTGTAAATATTTTAAGATACTTCAATTCCTATTTTTC
This sequence comes from Sternarchorhynchus goeldii, assembly GCA_028565775.1. Lineage (NCBI taxonomy): Eukaryota > Metazoa > Chordata > Actinopteri > Gymnotiformes > Apteronotidae > Sternarchorhynchus > Sternarchorhynchus goeldii. The sequence continues at coordinate 26,209,120 of JAOXYF010000007.1, forward strand.
ACACAATCGATTCACTAGATGACTAGTTACCAGACAAGTAGATGTTGCATGCTCTCTGCTATATCATGCTAGCCTAAATATTAGCCTTGTTTGGCAGGCTAACAACTAATGCCATTTTTTTTTTTGTTAAAATGTGTACAACCTGTACATTTTCATATGTATATTGTAGATTGTAGATTGTAGGTTATCTATGGATAGTTTTCTGGGTCTGCTTTTATGCATTGTAAAATGTGTAGAACCATCCACTTGTACTCTTGGATAGATGCATGATTGGTATTATAAACATATCTTGTGACTTTTTAGGGCAAGCAGAAGCAGACGAAGAGAACCACCACATTTTTCCAGTTTTGTAATGCAGACTCGGGAATCCTGCTCTGCACTGATGTTGCTGCCAGAGGCCTGGACATTCCCGAGGTGGATTGGATTGTCCAGTATGACCCACCTGATGACCCGAAGGTACAGCCACCATTTGGCTTTTGCATAGGCCACTCTGTTACGAGAACTTTTACCGTAATTCCAGCATCTTCATCCCAAATAAGGTCCAGATAACTTTTTCCATTGGTCTTCAGGAGTACATCCACCGGGTGGGCCGAACCGCTCGTGGTATTAATGGCAGGGGCCACGCGCTACTTATCCTCAGACCTGAGGAGCTTGGTTTCCTGCGCTTTCTCAAGCAGGCTAAGGTACTGCTTTGAACTTTGGAACTAATGTACTGTCCAGCTGTTAACACATAATATTGGAAGATTAGAAGCAAACATCACTCTTATCAGCAGTTATCAGCAGATGCTTTTGATGGCGAGGGTAGCTAGCTTTTCAATACTTGTTGTTTTCTTTAAGGTCCCACTGAGTGAATTTGAATTCTCCTGGACTAAGATCTCCGACATTCAGTCACAGGTAGGACCTAAGGTGTTTCAAAAAAGCATCTGATCAAGGGGTGCTATAGAAAAATTTGTCCTGTTCGCACATCATCAGCTTGTTCCCCAATGATGCCAAAGCCAGGAGCCTGAGAGAGCAAAATTGGCTGCGCTCTCAGGGAGATGTGGCATGCCCACACTCCCCTGTCAATCATGAGCGTGTGTGAGCTCATGCATCAGAAGGGGATGTAGATAGAGCTGTCCTCTGAACGTGTTGCTCTGCCCCCTCACAGTGCTTGAGCAGCAGCTTGAAAAGATGCGATTGGCTGCATGTGCCTCATGTCGTTTGGTTGCATCTTTTCTATGATGGGAGATGAGCCACGTCTAAATTGGAGAAAATGTCAAAGAAAATGCTGGTCGTATTTATTAGAAGTCGGTGAAGGTGGGTAATCTCACAAATGTCATGTTGTGTTTCCCAGTTGGAGAAGCTGATTGAGAAGAATTACTACCTGCACAAATCTGCTCAGGAGGCCTACAAGTCATACGTGAGGGCATACGATTCCCACTCCCTCAAACAGATCTACAATGTTCAGACGCTGAACCTCCCCCAGGTGGCGCTGTCCTTCGGCTTCAAAGTACCACCCTATGTCGACCTCAGTATCCATTCAGTATTTTGCTCTTTGTGGCAAAACATTGCGTTAAAACAGGTCATAAGATGGTTCTTCTCCAACTTGGTACTAAAGTCTAACCATAGTGTTATAGAATGTGATATTTTGATGACTCAAAAGCCAGTTTCTCACTAATCTTAGTTGTCGGGGCACTAAGGGCATATACAAACATGAAACATGGCATGTTAATATGAAGGTGGTTTTAGAGAGCTTAGTAGAACCAGTGTTTGAGAGTTCGCCAAATGATCAATTTTAAATGATTTACCGTTTTTGGTGTTTTAAAGTAACTTTGCTTTTGGAGATGCTAGCGTGTGGTGTTCCTTAACAAGCTTCCTCCCAGATGTGAACAGCAGTAGAGGTGCCAAGCTACAGAAGAGGGGAGGTGGAGGAGGCTTCGGCTACCAGAAATCCAAGAATGTGCACAAGGCCAAGATCTTCAAGCATGTCAACAAGGGCCGAGGAGACCGCCGCCAGTTCTCCCGCTGAGCCAAGATGCTTTCACCCATAATCCTCCAGAATGCAGGGAAAGAGCTTGCTGGAAACCCACACAGAAGCTTCGATGAACACATGGTTCTGTTATTTTGGATGAAAAGCTTTTGGACAACAGAACCTTGATGTTTCCATTCCATATCGCTATGTAGTGAAATCCATAAAGCTGTGTGTTTATACAATTTAAATGTAATTGTACATTAAATATTTTTTCTGATTTGTCCTCTTTGTAATTCTGGAATAACTGCTCTATTAATAAAATCCTTGTGTGACTTGTTATATTTTCTCTGGATGGTGATGGTGTTCCAAGAAGCAGAAATAATGTCAAGATTTCATTAAATATGCTCAGTTGAGGAATGATAATAAAGCCACTTCATCTAATGTCTGGTTATGCAAGTAGTTCATTATTTGTTCATTGAGGTTACAAGTCTCAACTGAAAATTCACCCAAAAAATTATGTAGATGGTTTATTTAGTTTTATAACAACAGCTACTACAGGCAGGATACAAAGATTCAAATCATGTTAAACAGAGAATTTACAAATGTGAACAATTATGTTCATGTGAAAATGTTTGGCACTTCAAGACATACAGTTCTACTGGAGAATTCAGACATCACAAAGCCAGTAACATCCATTATTTCAGCATCTTTTCTTTAGACTGGTTTTGACAACTAATGCAGCGAACCTTCAGTGGTGGCCCAGACATGTCTTTATCGGGCATATCTTCCTACATTCGCACTGGAATAAGAGTCTGAGCAACGAGAAACAGACCCAAAGCTTCCATAATGGAGGGAAAAAAATACAGGTGAGATTAGGATGCTCCTTTTGCCCTCAGCTTAGACAGCAACATCTCGTTCTTACGGCATTCCTGTGGGATGCAAACAACCTTCGTTACAACAACTCGGACCAAATAATTTCAGGCTTTTCCATCACTGTATGCCACTAGTCAGTTAAGAGCCAACTGAATGCTCTTAACGAATGACTGCACCGACATCTCACCTCTTTAAAGTCTTTAACAGTTTTAAAGTATAGCCTTTGTTTGTCCAGCAGCTCCAGATACTCGTCATTGAGCTGATCTCTCCTCATCTTGTTCTCCTGCTTTTTCTTCTCCATCTACACACACCCCAAGTTAACAAAAACACAAGTCATCAAACACTAATGAGTCAAAATGCTCACTAGGTTTAAACACGAAGCTGCAATAGTGTTAAGAGGTTTGTAAGTGATGTTCCTTTAATAACATTTAGAACAAAAAAAACCAAAGTGTCTCCTGGTCATTGTAGACAGTAAATAAAAAAAATTAATATTGCTCTACTGGAGTATCAGGAAACTGCTCTAGGAGGATATCCTCCATGTCTGCCAGTTATCTTACATGTGCACACAGCACAGAAGTCCATGCTAAGTGTGCATGGAGAAAGGTTTGGATGGAGGGTGAGGGAATAAAAGGAAGGACCTGGACTCTTTCCATGTACAAATTTGGCAGAAGCTAAAATTAGAGCAGCTTTCCAATCCACCTTAAGTCAGGTGATTTTTTTTTTATCTTTTTAAAAATGGGTTTTACCTTAATTCGATTCTGTTTGATTCCTTCCACTATCTGCTCCATCTGCCTGAGGAACTGTTCTTTAGCTCCTGATGATGCCATGGCCCTGAATGCACACACAAACGGCTACAATTCCACAGGATAACCAGAGAGACCTTTACATAACGCTTTGCTACATCCATGTTTAATGGATACAGTTATACACAGGTAGAGAACATGTGATTGTATGTGATCACGAGCCCTTCTTCGGTTGGCCTCATAACACTCCAAGCAGCTATACTTTAGATTTGACAACCTTGTTCAACACCTTTAGCTTGAGCAATTGTGGAGTGATCATAAGTCACGTCTCTCATCATACAAGTGTTGAACATGTTGGCCTCTGATAACTACTTGCTCATAGTTAGTCGTCTGGCTGTGTCTCCACTCATACTTACTGTTGGAAGTTATCATGGATGGAATTTAACAAATTCACCTGAGGAGAGAAACCCAAAGAGTCAGGTTAAAGCATCCTTAAATTAATTCACCTTAAGTGTGATGGTTTAACTGATTCCTTTATTGAAACCATTACACTCATTAGCAAAGGGGGACATGATGTTTTTGGCATATTGCAAATATTTGAGCAAACAATTCAATAACTCAAATTTTGGTACCTCCTTCTCCAGATACACCTTCTTGTCATCTAATGTATTGTAGAGAGTGAAGAACTGCTTGGTCTCTTTGTGTGTTGCAGACACTGAATGGAGACAAAATTAAGATCTCCTCACTTTTGGTTGCCAAGCATTTTAATAACGAGTCTCAGATTCTAGCAAAATCCAAAAGAAATGTTAAGCATCAATAAAGACCTTTTTGCTTCAAATGAGAAACATGCACACCTTGGCTATAAAGTTCAATGAAACGTTTTTGGTACTGTGTAAGCTCAGCTCTGCTGGGAACCTCATCGATCTTCCTCTGTAAGATGGCGATCTCACGGTTCCTCCGAGCCTGTAGGGGGCAGCAGAGACAATGGGAGCGATTGACTGGTGTCTCTCCCACCCAATCCGCATGTACAATGCTGGTTTTGAAACCGTACCATCAACAGGCGGATCTTTTGCAGCTTGTCCCGGTCAGCCCTGTGCTGCTGGTCTATCAGCCGGTTCCTCTCCTGAAGCCCAAAGGGGTCGAGGTGTAGTAGGGATGCAAGTGAGCGCAATCATGCATGACATTTTGTGTCTATAAACATCTTGCTACCCGTGACCAATTATTTTGATGTGCACACTGCTATATGCTGATATACTAATTCTAATTTCAGGACCTTCTGATCATCTGCCTCATCTCCAATGTCAGTCTTCAGATCTTCAATACTCTGCTGCAGTCGGGTCATCTCTTCCTAGAAAGACAGAAAAGCACCATTTCCTCCAGTGCCAAACAGTGTCTACTGCTGGACGCACCCGCATTTAATGACACACACACACACACACACAGCTGTACATGCATACATTCACACACGTGTGCACACCACGCCACTGCAACGGCAAAGGATCTTGGCACTCACACGACAGTGTGTGCGGAATTCCTGCTCCTGCCGTTTCAGGTTCTCGTTCATGGCCACAAGGGCACGCAGCTTCTCCAGCAGACTGAGGAGAGCAGAGCACGGTTTCATCCCACCACATTAAGCGCACCACACACGCCGAACAACAGGTCAGCAGACTACCTCATCAGGATAAGGACGTGAAGCTAGGACAGGCACTCACCCAGAATCGGCCTGAGTTTCCACTTCTGCCAGAGTACTGAGCTCCCCCTGCAGGCGCTCGCCCAACTCTGTGGCCTACACTCACAAACCCACATCATACAGACATTTACAAATGTATAAAATATACTGAGTTTCAATTGTGGCAGTGCATCATGTGTTTTAAGCATAGCGTTTGTGTTTTAGACTGTGTCCGTTACCTCCGTTAGTTTGCTCTTGGCCTCTTCACAAGCTGCTCTCACTTCCTGCTGCTTAAGCTGCATCTGGAACAAGACAAATCACACACCAGCATGAAACTGGATCAAAAGTACAGGCAGCCAGAACACCCTGCTGCCGATCAGCTCACTTCAGCCACCTTCCCAGACTCTTGTGTTTGGTGAAGAGAGGGCGAGCGCGCGTTACCTCCTCAACCTCTTTCTTCCTCTGTTGGATCTGTTTGTTCAGTGACGTGACCACGCGGCGGTGCTGTTGAACAGGACCGTAGCGCTCAGGACCGTCCTCCGCAGAGCGCTCCGCCTGGAGGGAGCGAGTCACACAGACAGGCAGTCAGGCAGACAGACAGATCATGAGATCTGTCCTTCTGACCAGAGCGGGAAAAAAATGCATCATGAAACCCAAGTAGCAGCTTTGATGGTTGATTTTCTTTAGCACAAAACACAAGCCGCTGCTCGGTTTGCACACGGTGGTGTTAAAAGTGAGTGATGACCAGACTTCTCACCTTCTCCGCATACTCAAAAGCTATCTGCTTTATTTCTTCAGACTGCAGCCCCACGATCTGCCCCACTGTGCTTGCGGTCAGCCTTCCCTATGATGAACCCAGGAGAGATCAAGAGAGGGTCATACTCAGGTCACGGACCAAGAGTCACAAACATTTGGACACGTTGCTTTTTTTTATGCCATATGTACCTACCTCTTCTGTTGCCATGGCAGCCATTCCTGTCATAAGAGCCTTGATACGGAGCTGCAGGAGGAAAGAGTAGGACACAGCTAACCCTCAAATCGCACAAACACTGACCCACTTTACTAGCAAACCATGAACGAGGTCTTGAGCTATATATTGTTAAACAAAACGACAGTTTCGAACAGGTTATTAATTCACTGACAGGGTGGAAGGGCCACAATACACCTTAGCACACAGCACTGCTGTACTGCATCATGAACATATAACCACATTATAAACTGCTAATTATATACATGCAACCATGCTGACATAAGAACTCTTAAAAGCAGCTCAGTCAAGAGACTGACCTCCTCAGCTGCTTGCAGGTCCTCCTCCTCCGACACCTCAGCCATGCCAGGGGGCGGGCCCTGTGCACCCTGGGCCAACTGGAGCTTCTTTTCTTCAGCCTACAGGATATTGGGCCACATTAACAATAATATTACACAAGAACAATAAAGGTTTTTATACTTTTAGAGGAGCCCCATCACTTATCAGAAAATCACTGTAGGAAAGGTTGCATAATACTCACTTTGTCCTGTTTCGAATGCTTGCTAAAACCATAACGCCTGACCAAAGGGAGGGGGGAAAAAAAGTGTATTTTAGAGAAGTACGTGTCTCTTCAGTAACATGGAGGTTGTTTCAGGGGAGGTAGTAAACAAGCTCAAAAAACAAACACAGAGACACACAGTAACCATGCACACATCTATATTAAGCCTTCATGCTGCACTCTCCAAAATTCTTAATTCATGTCGACAAAGTTGGTCTCTATAGCCAACACGTAACAAATGTGAAGCATTAAAAATATATATATTTTTTTGTGTTTGTTTTATTTATTTATCTTCCCATCAGGCTGTGTGGTTTTGAGATGGCCGCACATCTTCTGACTAAAGCACACACATACTTACTGCAGGTAGAGGGAAATGGATAGGCATGGACTAATTAGGATGAGCAGAGGGGAAGGGAAGATATGAAGAGAGAGGACAGGAGAGGAGAGCAGGGAATGAGAGTTGTTGAGCTCAGACAGTGTAGCAGAGTTTCGAAATTATGGACCACAGGTACAAGTCACAGACTTATCACAAAAAATGTATTCAAGATACCCTCTAAAAAGTCACATTTTTAGATGCTTTAATAACAAAAATACTTTAAAAACTCGGCATGGTTTGAAGTGCAATAAAAGGTTAAACCACAGAGTTACATGAAAAAGTGTGTGCGCGCACGTGTTACCTGCCATACTCCAACAGGGTGGAGTGAACTCTGGACTCTTCATCCAGCAGCTCTCCTGCATCAGCTTGTCTTTTATATCTCCTCTGTGGACCATACACTTCCTACACACAGACAAAATGACACAAATTATCACAGATACCAGTGATGCAGACAGGAATGACAAACAGCCTGCACTATCAAAGCTAATGGGGATATACTCACACAGACATCCAACACTGTCCTCATTGCTTTTTGCTTCCTTTCATCAAATTCCTCATCCTGTGGTGAAAGCAAGAAAGCAAAATCACTTCAGATGCTACGAAACACACATACTAATTTGCTCCAATCAGATCAGTAGTCTCCCCTGGTAACTAAATTGGAAGCATCATTCCTTACACTGAGCTTATAAATCGGTCCTGTCTGATCATACATAATTTGGAATGGGCTCTCACCTCAGGAAAGGTGTGTGTTTTCTGGAACTGCGAGATGGAGTATGCACGCACATAGTCTCCCATTTCCTCGCGAGTCTCTATTGCACGCTTCACCAGCCACTGCAGCACAGACAAACAGAACCATTCACAACCTCCAAAAAGCAAAAGCAAACACACACAATCTAGAAAAAAAGCTCTGTGGTACCCAGAGCTTCATGGAAGATTGGCGCCTGTGGTTGAGATTCACCTGCACAACAGGGAAGATGTGAATGAAGTCGAGCCCCTGGATCTGATGGGGCTCCAGTCTGTGTGGACACTTCATCCTGGGCAGCACAGAAACAATCTTCTCTGTCAGAGCTCTATAACGGGCACAGAAACAAAGAAAGCACCTTAAGATACTGTGATGGAATTAAATGTCCAGAAGTGCATTCAAAGGACACAGATACATTACAGATTAGAAGTGCTCATTTTGCATTCAGTCTAGTTAAGTTTGAAGGTGGGAGTCCAGAAAATTTTTGTAATACTCAAGATTCTTGTTGGTGTTGCACTTTACAGGAAACATTCTCCACCAGCTAAAGTGCTTAGGATTTATCATGATTCATCATCATGAATGAATATGCACTGTTAATCACTTACAAGCCAAAAACCATGTAACATCACGTTTTGTTGTTTTTAATACCTGGCTGTAACTAAACAGCATTTTGTCAAAGCTTCTAGTCACTGCTCAACAGAATCCAACTCACATCTTCTGGCCGATAGTAGAATTTTCTTGGAAAAGCAGATCAACATCTATGTCAAAGTTGCAAGTTGTGATGCACCATGTCATTCCTCCAACCACCTATCAGAGAATTAAAACAAGGTAACAGAAATATCCCAGAAGAAATAGAAATAGAAATACCTAATAATAAGGGCAGCGAGGGGAATAGTCAGAATCTGTTTTCTGATGTGACTGTACCTTATCAAACGGTGAGAGTCCTTTGATGCGTGCTCTGAAATAACCAGCTGCCAGCAACAGTTCAAGAATTTCTGCCAGCTTGATACTCTGCTCCTCATCCTCACGCGTCTCCACCTGTGCCACACCAAACACACAGTATCGTTTAACTCTCTTACTTCACCTGTGACATACTATGAGCGTAATCATAGTAAAAGACATTAAAAGTCACGAATAAACTGGCTACCTAATTATCTTAAGATCTAACTATACATGAAGTGCTTTGCATTCGTATCGACATAAGTGTCTAAAATCGCCATATTGTAACTAGCTAGATTATTCATTCGCGCATACAATGTAACTTCTAAAGTCACATCACCGAGCCTAGCAGTGGGGTAGCTAGCTAGCAATTTGCGTCATAGAACGCTAAACAGCAAGTTAATTAAATCTGGGCCTTTGCATAGAAATACTACAAATGACACCTGAACCTAGCTAATCTATCCAATCTACTTTAGTAGCTGTTGCTGTTCAACTTAATCTTTCATAATATAACGAGCTGCCAAATTTTAGTCACTGGCAATTACCCCTGGAAGACAGACTAGCTAAAAAGCTAGCTCTTTCGGTGTCAACAACATTAAAAGTGACAGCCAACGCAAACATCTAAATGCTCAATACACATAGGCAATTTTTGCATTTTAAACTACTCATACCTGGATGATGTTTCCCTCTTGATCATATTGAGCACCAATTTTAGAACCCGTTCTCACTCTCTGAAAAACAGAGGTCGCCGCCATGTTGCGTAACGTGCTGGTCACATGACAAATGCTAACAACAGTCACGTGTTCCCAATTACCTATTGTATGGATCTCCGTGAAATGAGCAACAGTTGCCAGAAAGTCAGATGACTTTTATGCCAAAATAAAAGCCAGCATAGAAAACCTGTAAATGGTTGTACAATAAAGAAAAAAGGCAAGGAATATAATTAAGCAACACTAAATTTTAAGCGAGATAAATATGTCAATGTGCTATTTTACCGCTGCTGCTAAGATGGCTAGTTAAAGATAAACTTCGCATTTTGGGTATTTTGTTTATAGAACATATCTAATACAGAAATCATGAGCTAAGTACATATAGCATTGCGTTAACAAAAAAATGATAATATAAAGACTCACACTAGTGTTTCTACACACAAAAGGAACAGGTGAAATTATGAGACCTGAAGTATGGCGTGAATGAATTACGTCATTTACAAAACATCTCATTGGTTGATGCCTTTACCATTACCAGAGCAGTGGCAGCGGAAGTATATTAATCAAACAAAAATACGCAGCTTTGGCACAGATGTAAGATTGTAAATAAAGCTGACTTTAGAACCTTACCTGTCGCATTGATTTTGGCTGCCTGTTTATCTTCAGTTGAGGAAAAACTTAAAATGGTAGGTGATATAGAATTATTTTGTTTGCTAAGATAATACAAATCGAATGTCATTGCACACAACACTTTTTTTGTAGGCTAGATAGTAAGCGTTAGTAAGGCAAGTTAACTTGTGGCTAGCTCGGTATTTTAGCTAGCGATATGGAGTACTTGTGTCGGCGACCTAGCTAGTTAGCTTGCTCAGTTAACTAGGTTAACTCAGTTAACTAGGTTAACTGAGCGGATTTGGCGGTATTGCGATGTATATTGCTTGGACCTGTATACACTTTAACGCCAGCCTTATGTTAAGTGAATCTGAGGCTATTCACAAACTTAAGACTTCGCTTTGTCTGAACCATATAGCTAACCATATGGCTACCAATGGCTAATGTAGCTCGCTAACTAGCTAGCGATAGGTAGATCAATTTCTGATGGGCCTCGGATTCTTGATGATGTGGCCTGTCGTAATTATGAGTTTGCCATTTTATCAGCTATAAATAGTCTTATCCTTACTTCCTCTCTTAAACTGAGTGAATTTGTCGTTCTCCATGGTATATAATGTGCATGACACTTGAACTTGATTAAAGGGTTTAATCACCTAGCTATTTAGTGGTTGGCTTTTTTTTTTTAGCGAGTTACCTGGTCTGATGACCAGGATTTGGGTAATGGAACTAGTCAGAATTTTTTCTGCAAAAGCGAAAACTAATAGTTCAGCGAACAACCAGGAAAACCAAGTTACTTTGGGATATTTTCGTTTTAAGATTGTTTTTGCTTAAACATGTAGACAAGTAAGAGCGAGTCTGAAACATTTATGGTTTCCATTTTTATTAATGTTTACTCATTTTGTCACTGTAATTTAAAACTGTTGGTTGCTACATATCTTACATCTTACACATCTTGGCAGAATAGTAACATTGATTTGTGTTTTTCAGGTATGGTGTGAAGTGAGCTGACGTTGGCAGCAGGGGAGTAGCTGAGTAGCTGTAAATTCTGTAGGTTTTCCTCTGTCGCTACAGCTATGGCAGAAACTAGAGGTATGAGTGGGAATGGAGTGGCTCTACGGGGCCCGTACATAAGTGTGATAACGAACCGCACAACTAACCTCCTCATCCGGGGGGCCATGCTGTTCGGGGTGGGTGTGTTCCTGGCGCTGGTGCTGAACCTGTTGCAGGTGCAGCGCAACGTCACCCTCTTCCCTCCCGATGTCATCAGCAGTGTGTTCTCCTCTGCGTGGTGGGTCCCACCCTGCTGCGGCACCGCATCAGGTAGCACTTACTCCCTTGGACAGATGATCAGCTTCGGTCAAGACTTAAACACCTTCAGGGTCTGGTTGATCAACATTAGTTGCAGTTTTGGTCGCAGGACTTTGTCTGTGCTGTGTCCACTTGCCATGTTTTAATATGGAAGCGGAGATTCTGTCAGTCGTTGAATACAAGCATGTTTTTATTTAAATATCTAAATTCTCATTAGCCTCTTAATTTTGATGTGAAAATGTATAATCACGTAATGGACAGGGCACTTTAAATAATGGTAAATGGAGAGAACCCCTGTCCATGAAGCTGTCCTTGTTCAGTCTTTTTGCTAATTTGCTAAAAAAAAAAAAGCAGTGTAACTATAGTACATTGAAGTCTTTTTAGTTTTTGTAAAGCCATGTTCTCTCTCTCTCTCTCTCTCTCGTGCGCTCAGCTCTGATAGGACTGCTGTATCCATGTATAGACAGGCATCTGGGAGAGCCTCATAAACTTAAGCGTGAGTGGTCCAGTGTGATGCGCTGCGTGGCTGTGTTTGTGGGGATCAACCATGCCAGCGCTGTATCCTTCTGTCACAATGAGAGTGCAGTGTTTGCTCCTTCTGCTGTATTCACACACACACACACACACACACACACACACACACACACAGTGCATGTGGCATACAGGAGGACCTCCCAGTGTAGGTGAGTTAAATGAGTAAGTACTCCTAGACATTTGGAGTGTGTGTGTGTGTGTGTTTACATGAATCATTATCTTGTCTTCCTGTAATTAATTTTTTCACAGTGGTATGCCTAGTTGTCAGAAATGCAGAGAAGTCTGAAATAATGGAGTCCTCACACCCCATGTGTTTTTGTAGGCGAAATCAGAGTATGATGCGTCCTTTCTTTAACATCTTGTGCATCAGAAGGTAGACTTTGCGAATAACGTGCAGCTGTCTCTCACCTTGGCGGCGCTGTCGGTAGGCTTGTGGTGGACCTTCGATCGCTCGCGTAGCGGCTTCGGTCTGGGGGTTGCCATCGCACTGCTCGCAACCCTCGCCACGCAGCTGCTGGTATACAACGGAGTGTTTCAGTGAGTTTTCCTTAAGTCTCTTGCTTGTACACGTACAAAGCAGGGAGTTTTCTGAAGATCTAGGTTTTTTTGGACTCTTTAGGAGCTGGGGTTTTTTTTGTGTGTATGTAGGTATACCTCTCCTGATTTTCTGTACATCCGTTCTTGGCTACCCTGCATTTTCTTTGCTGGTGTGATAACCATGGGCAACATAGGACGACAACTTGCTCTTGTAAGTACCTCTGCTCTGTAACATCAGCAGTAGTAACACTCTGGCCAGTCTGTCATGTCTCATGAAATGAAATATTACTATTAATAATGACCTGTAACTCTCTTCTTCCCCAAAGTATGAGTGTAAGTTAGTTCAAGAGAAGAGCCATCAGGATTAAGGGCTCCTTACTGCATAAGGAAGGGGAAAAGATGTATGCAAAAAATAATCAGGACCGACATGAACCTTTCCTGGACATGGAGCAGGAGGAGGTGGAGCTGTTGTCTGTGTGTTTGGGGTGGGGTTGTCTGGGGACTTGTGCTTGCTCTGTGGCTGCCCTTCCGGGCTTGATGGATGCTGGACCTGAGAAGGGCTTGTGCTTCTCTGCCATGAGCCTTTTAGCATGTCCACACGTCCCCTTCAATACACTGCTGAAACTTTTGGCCACCGTGTGCCAAACTGACTTGTACTGATCCAGCTGTACTTACCAAACAATCACACGTCACCCGCCCTTCCGGTCAAATCCACACACTTTATTCTGTGTTGGTGATTCTGGTGGTTGTCTTTGAATGTGCTGTTGGTATTTTGTCCTTTTTTCCCCTTTTCTCCTGATGTGAGCAGGAGATGCAGTTAAAATGTACACAGTTTCAGTTTTAAACCATAAAAGTATGGTTCCAGTCTTGAATGTCACATCTGCAGTCCACAGGCAAGCAGTACAATTGCAATACAGTTAGCAGAGTTCATGATGTGTGTGTGTTTGTGCAAGATTCCCACAATCATTACCCAGCATACACGTGGCATAACGTGTGGGAGCTGGAGCAGAATCAGTGTTTGGGGGTGGAGGGAGGTGTTTACTAAACCCATGTGAGCGTATTAACTTATGACTACAGCTTATCTGTAGTCCATAAGCTTTGCCCTTCTCCATCGCCTTTAGTGGGAATCGCACAGCCAGGTCCTGAACTGTATCTTGTTTAAATTGACACACATGCAGTGGCATTTGTCCTGTAGTGTGCTGTGTTTCTCTCGTACGGTCACTCAACCTTCAGAGGTGTGCTGCCGTGGGTAGTACCGATAGAAACGGACCTTTCCATTTCAGGTTCGTCATCCCACTGTTTGCCGCAGCCTTAAAATTACAGATGTCTCTTTGAGCTATTTGACTGAATTCAGCCCTTTTAAAGGGACCTTCAAATGAAATCCATTCCAATTAACCCTCCATAAGTATGAGAGTCTTGTGTGTTTGTAGGAATTTGCTGTTGTGAAAGGGAAGTTATTTCTTGTGTAATGTTACCTCTCTATTTACAAAACTGAATAAAATGAAATGACAAAGTGGAATACATTGTAAACGGGATTTCACAGTTTTGTAAGTGTTGTATCCAACATGTATTAATGAACAATGTATGTTATGGTTGTTCCAGATTTACAGATGAATGATTTTACATGCATATGTCTGCCATGGCTTAAAATAAACATTTATCTCTATATTTTTGTTTTTAATGCAATTTTAACACAATTGTTTTAGGAATTGATACTCCAATGTTATATACAGTCTTGTACTAACGATCTCTTGTAAATGGTAATTGTTAAAGAGGGAACCAGGATTGAGTAGAGGAAAATTTGACCAGTGCACCATTTGCACAATGGTGCACATTAGTCAACAGCTGTGTAACTTGCAGATCCGGCCTCATATCCTCCTTTCAAAATTTAAGAAAAAAAAAAAAAAAGGTATTTTGGACCGTTGTCTGTTTGTAATTCTTGACCACTGAACAGAAGGCTAGAGTTATAGGGAAGAATGTGTGCTATGCGTCTTTAATGCCTGGCAGTGTTGGAATAATTTAATCCCATGACCAGCAAGAGATTACCCCTCCAAAAAGCCCCAACAATATAAACATAATATTTCATAATATGATTATGAAAACTACAGGACCTACCGATTAAAGGTTAAATAAAAACTAAGTGTTAAACTGGCTGATTTCTTTTTATGGGCCTGTGTATATAATCCTCTTCACTGTACGTACGTGTGTGGTCTGCATAGTTGCACAACATCTGTATGAATGCAGAACAATAAATCACCCCAGAGGATTCTTTGACGGTTTGTACTCCTGACGGGTTGAGGACTCTTACGCAAGCATACGTTCTACTGCAACAATGGAACAACAGCATACTTCAATTATTTCAGTTGTGCAGAAAGAGCAGGGTGTCCATTCACAATGTTAGTGTTCCACTAATTCCTAATCATAGCGCTTCACTTTTAGGATGCAGTAATAACATATAATTGCATATGTATTAATTAACTGATTATATTTAGTATGAGGAAAGGCCAGCTAAATTCTGAAATTGTGTTTTTCCTGTAATTGGCTCATAAACACACTATTATGAATGAACAAATTGAAGCTAACAGACCTTTGATCTTCAGTATCTTGTTTAGTATCTTGTGTTATTGATACCAGTCAGATTCAATCAGCGGACCTTACTGCAGCTGTGATTCTCTTCTTGAGATTTGATGCACCGTGGGGTCTGATATAACATATATCATGCACCATATAAAGGGTTAGCTCTTTAAGTTTTTTTTCTGTTTAAGCATATGGTCTTTATATCTATATCGAATCAGTTTTCCATCTATGTGTATCTGTAAGAGAATGGGCTCACTGTGACCATGATCCTGTAGGTAATAACCTTTCCATGTTGCATCAATGTGTGTTTATGTAATTTTGGGTGATATGTCAGCACCATATAATGCTCACAGTTCTCAGCAATACACTTCCACAAAGCAGTTACACACACACTTTAGAGTCAAGGAGGAGGGGCTCTGCATGATAGTTTCACCTAAGAATAGTTTCATTCTCTACCATGTATTCCTACAGACAGATCTAGAGAGTACAGTGGCTCTATAAGCAGAGTCCAGAAATGGTGATCAGTTCAGAGGGGTGGCCGCGTCCACTGTGACCCAAAGACATTGCGTTGCCTCTGGCTGAGATCTTCAACAACCCTTTCTCCATCTCATTGTATCCATCTCAGTGTACGGAAACAACCAGTAAGATGGTTTGAAACATTTACTCACACACAACTCGGCACTGAGATCTGGGACTCAGAGTGAGCTTAAACAGTGGAGCATGTCCTTTGACCTGTTGCTGGACAGCCCAGAGACTAAAGAACTGATGGACCAGAGACTCGAGACCAATGGACCACTTCTGCACAAACATGTGGTTTATTCCTTTAAAATGTGAAGCTTTTTTGTGTACTTATAACTTTAATCACACTACTTTACTAAACCAAAATATACCTAAAAAGGGTTCTGTGGATTTTTTTCCAACAGAAAAGGCTAACTGAAACTTATCAGAAACTTATATTTCTGCAGCAGAATTCTTTTATGATTTAATGGTTCTCACAAGTTCCTCACTGCTGTAAGGTCATACTGGGAACAGCAGGGGTGCATCTCTGTCAGCACATGCTGACTGACAGAATCGGGGTTAAGTCAGCTGTTTGATGAGGCTCTAGTGCTTCCTGTGACACCTTCCATTACAATAGAGACCACTCAGAGAAAGTGCACCTTAGCGGCAAGGTGCAGTGGAGCGAAAACAGACATGTTGAGAACAGACACTGCGTGAGCTTGTTTACAGCGATAGATACAGCCGAATTCGGCTATTGTGCCGTGTCTACATGCTGTAGTGTACAGAAGCATGACAGGCAAAATGGACCACTTATTATATACAGAGTGCAAAGCACATCTGACAACACAGAGTACAAACCAGCTGTCATTTAGGTGAGCTGTCATTTATGTGACTCAGTGCTGCTCTGAGGCTGACAGCTTTAAGGAGGCACCGTAATTCAGACACCAGCTCACACCTAAGTCAGTTGGAAAGGATCACATGGATAAGCCAGTAAAAAAAATTATTTCAGTATAAATAAATAAAATGAAATGAAACAAAACACCAAGGTGTGAGGAGTGCCGTGTTTTGCTTAAATTTAGTTGCTACTGCAAACAAAAACACTGAGCAAATTTAATCGCCACCAGAGTGCACTGCTCTGCAAGCTATATACATACGCAAACTAACTTTCTATCTCTCTCTCTCTCTCTCTCTCTCTCTCTCTCTCTCTCTCTCTCTCTCTCTATCTCTCTCTCTCTCACTCTATATCTTGAAATAAAAAATTATCAAAAAAAATATATT
>JAOXYF010000007.1:26226089-26236528 GCA_028565775.1 Sternarchorhynchus goeldii
TCTCTCTCTCTCTCTCTCTCTCTCTCTCTCTCTCTCTCTCTCTCTCTCTCTCTCTCTCTTTCTCTCTCTCTCTCACTGTTGATCTTGAAATTACAAAGTAGCCTACTAATTCTTTGGAGAATAAGAGAGTCGGTGAAGAAAACTAATCATAGTAGACATGAAATATGTTGTTTCTTCATTTTCTTAAATGTGATACTGTCTTCTGGTTGCTATGTGTGTTGTAAACACACACACACACACACACACACACACACACACACACATGGCCCCAGGTCAGTGCTAAGCTCTGTTTCTGATTTAGAGAGGCACTGAAAATACAATTTACAATGGTGAAAAGCATGAACCACCAGTGCAGCAACGCTCTCATGGGATCGCACAAACACACACACACAGAGCGTAAATCAAACACTGTGTGTGTTCAAGTGTTCCTCTGTTGAGGTCACTGTCTGCTTTTGCAGCTGTATACAACCAGTTATATTTCTCCAGACATATGCTTACAGGTAGGCCTCTCATAACCCACTCAACCAGCACACTTTTGGGCTTCACCTTTACAAGAACAAAGTAGGGGAAATCCAGTATAAAATACTATGTAAAGTTTAAACAGAACAAATACTCATATCATAGCCTGAGAACTCAAGAATCAATCAATGTATAAACTGAGTAAAACAATCTGTTGTCAGTATTTCTTTCTAGTATTATACTGATCATTTAAAAGAAATTTGTGACATTTACAATTTCATATTTACTATATTTTGCTGTCACCAATTATATATTATTTCTCAGTGCTGAATTTCTGACAAAATGATGATAATAATAATAATAATAATCATCATCATCATCATCTTTATTTGTGTAGCACCTTTCATACATACATGCAAGTCAAAGTGCTTTACAGATGATTTGAGCAAAGGTAAATCCAATAAGCACATTTTTATCATGTCATCTTTATAAAGATTATTTACATATGAGCTTGTATTACATCATGCAAAACCAAAACAGTGATGAAAGCTCCTGCTTTTCAACTTCTCAGATAAATAATGATATTTAGTCAAAGCCATGAACAGTTTTAAAAACTATTTATAGGTTTTAAGGGAGATATTAATATAAAGACACATACACTTAAAGCAAGAGGTTTATTCATAAAAATTAGCAAGGGTGGAGTGAGAGATGAGAAATAAGTGTGTGAGTGTGTGTGTGTGTGTGAGAGAGAGAGAGGTAGAGAGAACAAGAGTGTGTCTACACCGATTTCAGACCTAGCGAGGATAACAATAACAGTAGTTATTTGGGTTGTCTCATGGGAGTGTGCCACTTTCAGTGTGGATGCTACAGAAATCACTTACACTGCTGTTGACCTGTTTAATAAGAAGGCTTTAGGACCAAAGGTTTTTGAAAAAAAATTGCAAAAAAGGTTTTGAAAAAAATCTGTTCAGTTTAACCCTCCTCATTGTTTGTAAGGATACAAAATAAACAATGAGTGAATAATCTAATAAAGAAAATGAATAAAAATGAAGAACGACCGATCTCAGAATAACAAAAACTTACTTGATTAAAAAAAAAAAATCTGGAATAGAATAAATAATCACAAAAAAAATGCTAGGTAAGATATCAGATAAATAATCACAAAAATGCTAGTCAAGATATTTATTTTTGTTTTATCATATTTAGTTATATCCTAAGAATTTCAGTTAGTTGAAACTGGTAGCATTTTAATGAACTGGCCTCACACTTTTGTATCTGTTTATTTTTTTAATGTGGTTTCACTCTCCCAGAGGGAATCACTCCTGTATACTCATTTGGTTTTACTTGGTTTGTCCACAGTAGACCATTAAAAAGATGATTTGTCGGATGTGCTAAATGGACCAGTTTATGGAGAAAGCTAAGAAAGATTCACATTTTCACTTGAAAGCTTAGTTTTTTTTATGGGTTTTGAGGAATTAAATGGTTCAGTATTTTCTGTATCTCAGTATCTCTCTGCTTTGTACAGGATGTCCTTATGAGGTCACAGACCCAACATGTTGTGATGTGTCCCCTTTGACACAAAACCACAGACCCTCCCTCCCCTGCGCACCTGAGCCTACCCACGGCTCTGTGCGTTTTTATCATACTCTCTGCCTGACTGTGGTTAGTCAACCTGCCTATGTCTGCCGCAGGGCCAAGCCTGTGCTACCACCTCCTGATTACCCCCTTACTCACACACTCACACATCCACAAACACACACACACACACACACACACACAAATGCCAACAGCCACACACAATGGCCCTCCTGCCGTAGCCCCTGGTTGGAGCGGCTCAGTCAGTGCTGGAATCCCAGTGCTCATCATTAATCTCGCTCAGTGGGAGGGAGCAGGATGGGGTGGGAGAGTGGTTGCAGGCACTTGAAAGCATAGTTGCACTGCCTGGTTGGTTTCTGTCAGTCAAAGCACTACAGACTCATCACACATTCGCACTACAGGGCCCATGGGGCTGCCCATCTTCTCCATCCGGATGAAGGGCGTGGCTGCAGGTGTACTGCTCATTGTGGAGAGGTGTCATTAGTGTGCTGTGTTTGAGCGTCAGTGTGTGTGTGTGTGTGTGTGTGTGTGTGTGTGTGTGTGTGTGTGTGTGTGTATGTGCATGCACTGTTATGTGCTGTGCGTGTAAGTGAGCAATCTGCATGTGTGTATGTGCGCTGCACCCCATAAGACATTCCTTTTTCAGATCGGATTTTTACAGACGTTACATAAAGGCATTGCTGAAGTGAACACCGGATACAAACAGTGCAGTACAGTGCCAAATTAGGAGTCAAGAGGTCCTTAAAGCAGATGTGGGCCAATTAGTTTATAGTTTGAAGAATGGTTTAGTATCATTCTTCTGCGTCGATGTCTGGGTTTGTGGAGGTGTTTACTAGTTGTGAGTGTGCATCCATGTGCTGACTGTGTTGGTTTCACGTTGGCTTGCTGCGTTGAGCCGGTGGAAGGCTGGCCGTTTTGTGCACTGCTGTGCAGGTGCCTGAGGGCTCTGGGGTTCAAAGCGTGTGAGTGGGGTCAAATAGCTGGTTTTAAACGGTCCTACAGCCACCTGTCCAGAGGTCAGGGTCACTCAGGCCACTCATGAGCTCACCAGGCACACTGACCATATAGACTTAGTCAGGACACACACAGTACATTCTGCTTCAATAACGCACTAAAATACAATGAAATTAAACATGTGTGTGTAAGAGAGTGAAAGAGAGAGAGAGGGAGAGAGAGAGAAAGAGAGAGACCTGCTTTGTGTTATTTTGTTTTGTTGGGATAAGGTTAATTGGACAAAACAAAAAACACCTGTTATCAGACTGGACATAAATCTCTCTCTTACACACACAAACAAACACACACACACAGACACACAAACACACACAGGCATGCACAAACACACACAAAAACACACACAGACACACACACTCATAAGCACACACACACACACACACAGCTACAGGCATGCAGCTTTTTGCTAATTCAGTGAGAAAAAATTGGTGTATACAATTATGCTCAGTTTTGTCCTGTACCTCACAAAAGGGTGAGCACGTTTGCCTCTCTTGGGTTCAAGTCCTTATCTGGGTGAAGTTTCCATGTTCTCCTCGTGTCCATGTGGGTTTCCTATGAGTGCTCCAATTTCCTCCAATGGTCCAAAAACATAGAGGTCAAGTGAACTGGTTACTCTAAATTGTCCTGGTGTGTCTGTGTGTGCCCAGTGACGAATTGGTGCCCTGTCCCTGGGTGTATCTGCCCAGCACCCAATATACTTCCCTGGATGAGCATGGAGACCTGTCCCCCTCCCACCGCGACATGATTAAGCAGTTTGGAGAATAAATGAATGAATGATTGTGTTGTTATGATCAATATTTATTTAATTAGCAGTAGTCATGTTGGCAGCTTTAGTTGATAACAGGTTGAAGGAAGAAAGTCTCAAAGTTTCTCTTACAGTCATTCACACAGTGGAGAGTTGCTGTAGAGGTTTATGCTCAGATGTTCAGTTTATTAATAAATACATGTGGATCCATCTACCATTAAAAGTCAAGCAGAATCACACCAAGACTACATAGCAAAATCCCCAGTGGTGGGTCAACCCTCATAGCATTCACCTGGGTTGAAGAAGCAGTGCAGGTGGAGCTTCAACACTGACTTCAGAACTTCAGAACTGACTTCAGAACTTCAGAACTTTTGCAGAGTGCTTAATGCTTTTTATTTCACTATGGCAGGATTAAATATTATTTAATTTTAGAATGTCATATAACACGTCTTACCATGTTGTTTCTCATCATATATAATTCTGAATATTTTTGAGTTTATCCAGTTCTGAGAAAAGTGCATTTCATGATGATTTGAGTGGTGAGGGCAGTTTTGTTGTTCTGTGGTTAGTGTGACCGGAGTGTGTTTTAGTGTATTAGATCCTACAGCATAAGTCTTAAGCTTGCCAAGATCACAGATCACATGCACTGAACATCTGTTATACATAGGTCTTATAATACACTCTACAGATGCCCAACACACACTATTCAATGCACACAATTTATGCTTTCAGTAATGCTGCTGTTAAAACTGGGTGGTTGAGTCTTGTGTGCAGAAGGTGACTGATTTTGATGTGTGTTCGTGTGTTGATGCTGGTGGGTGTTATATATAGCAGTTACTACCAATTTAAAAGACACAGCTGCAATGATAGATAAGGTTTTGATTACTAAGCAGGACAGTGCTGAGACGGGTTTGTTTTAGTAGTTTTTTTGCCTTGTCTTGTTCTTGCCCATTATATATATGAGAATATTTTCTCGTTTGTCGTTTTTGAGCTATGTAGAAAAGAAGATACACATCTGTAAATTTTCAGATCATGTTGCTCAATGCTACATTTAGTCAAACACTCTACATCAGTTTCTCACACACTGTAAGCTCATAATATACATTATGGATTGATCATGATATAATTTGTAATAATTTATATATTATTATATAACTAGCAATATATATGGGCACTGTAGTGGTTTGAATGGATTGATCATGATGGTGGTTCTCAGAGGGCCCTTGGTGTTGTGGCCCTCTCTCACTGATGCTCCTCCATGTTAGGATACAAAGCTCATTCAGGGGTCTCGTTAGTGTGCTTTTCCTGCTGAGCACCTCACACGTAACAGGATGTTCAAGCTGAATGCTTACTCTTCTTACAAACACACACCCACACAGACACTCACACACACACACACACACGTGCAGACACACACCATTCTCTTTGGTACCTTCAATGGTAATGGGTGTCATGGTAACTGCTGGAGAATGTGTGAGTCCCCATTGGCTGCTCAATTTGCTGCTCACTTATAAACACATGGTGTTGTTGACAATGAATCTGACTTTGCATGTTGACGAGATGCTAATAAGATAATAAGATGAGCCCTGATCAACCAACTGGATAATTGTCCACTGCTTCAACATATCCACAATCTTAAACATATTCAGGAAATATCCTAATTTTACGGTCTCATTTAGATTTGTTATTAAACATATGTCAGAAAGCCCTAAAAAAGTTTTACAAACAACTGCTTTCAGAGATTATTAAAGCATACTTGAATTTTATTTTGGGATTTGTGCTTTAATCATATCAGTCTGGGTGTACGTGTGCACGTGTGTGTGCGTGTGTGTGCACGTGTGTGCGCACGTGTGTGCGCTTGTATGTGTATACATGTGTGTGCTTGTGCGTGTGTGTACATGTGTGTGTTTGTGTGTGTGTCTTCTGTCTTGCGCGGCTGATCAGACGGCACCCCTGCCGTGTGGGTGACACTGCATGCCGAGACCTTGACTTGTTTAGGAAGTGGAGAAGCCTGCTCTTTGTCTGCACTCAGTGGGGCAGGGAGAGAGAGAGAGAGTGAGAATGGGAGACTAGGGTGGAGATGGACTTGGGAAGATGAGAAAAACCATATCAACAGAGGACAAAGAGTGGGTCTAGACAGGACTGCCGGCTTGAAGAGAAGGACAGCGATGCTTACACCCTGGGAATCTTCCTGTGCTCTAGGACTTATTTCCTCTATCTCTGTCTCTATCTCCTCTTTAGGGTTTTTTCTCCGTATGTGTATTTGGACCAGGTGTCTCTGTATTAGAGCAGGTGGGGGGAGGGGGTTGTGAGATCACTGTTCTATTTAAAACAGTTGCTAACCAGCTCTCTAATAAGCCTTTCACCTTTGGCCTCCGCAGAGGTCACAGAGCTCACAGCAACTGTGCAGTGTTTGCCACCCACAGAGACCTTCCGCACACAGGGAGCCTTTTAACACCCCCCCCCCCCACACACATATCCTCAAACATACACACGAACTTATTCTCCCAATACACACATTTGTAACATTACATATACAGACACTACTCATTCATATTCACTTATAAAGTATGTGCTCTCAAAGAATATGTAATAGAAATATAAAATATTAAAATTCATATAAATGAATATTTATAAAAGCCTGTAAATACTGTGTATTAATCTATGCATGTTACTTATTTTATCCAACTGAAAAGCTGTAAGAAAGCATTACATATGTTACATACGTTTAAAATATGCATGTTCTATCATGCAAACTTTCTTGTTGCTTAAGTAGACCTATATTCGAGTGGTCAGAATGCTATTTGATAATGTTCTCTGATGTAGTTTGTGTGTTAAATTTGTAAATGTGTCTGATTGATTCCTAATTTTGACTCCTCTGTTACATACTCTTCTAGATTCCTGGAGAAGAATTAGATGGGTTATAATTTAATTAACAGATACACCCTACCTCTTTGTGCTCTCCATGGTGCTGATTTGAGTTTGTGTGAGTTTGTGTGGTGTTGGTCTGTCTTAAATGAGTAATGTTTTTAAATCTTATTACTTTCACAAAACCTGATCTTAGGCCTCTGTTATAAGTATGTTTTGAATCCAAGGGTTTTTTCCCATTCTTTTCTGAGTATAGAGTGACACAGCAAAGTTATTGTCAGTCATAATCAAACATAGCCTACAGGTGAGGTGAAAATTAGGCTAAAAAAACACTAGAGCATTTCTTATGGAGCATGAACAGTGTTCTGGGTCTCAATGAGTTATACTGAATAGCACTAGACTTACTTTGAATCAGAGTGGGTGACACTGCATGCCATTAATTACACTGAATGCAATTCTCATCACATCAAAGTAAATATTTTTTGTGCACATATTGACTCTTATCCAAACCATATGCTTTGAATAGCAATCATTTATAGAAGTATGTTTTGTGTTATTTATTTATATATGTTCCTGTATGTTGTGTGTTCCTGTATGACAAACACTATTAACATAGATATTTTTTAAATAAATGGTAGATCTGTGCAGTCACATCTCACACCCATCTGTGAGAGTTGTTTGTTTATTTCTACACATTTGCATTTACATTATATTACAATCCAAAAGTGATTAACTTTCTTAAGGACATAAGACCACGTAAAAATGAAAGGTAAGGTTTAATGAATCAGGAGAAGCAAAAGAAGTAAAACTGTTTATGGGACTGGAAAGAAAGGTCCATCATTTTTTTAGTGAATGAGTATCAGTATCACCAATCTACTGTTTTAACACTTTACAATCATGTTTAATATGTGTGTGTTCAATATTAGATGCCACAAATGGCTGTGAATGTGAGTACAGAGTGGTGTAACATAAAGCCAATCATTTGCATAACAAAGTAAGCATTCTGGTGTGGGAGTGTCAGTGTGTGTGTGTGTGTGTGTGTGTGGGTGGGTGGGTGTCTTCTTATGGTACTCCAGATGGACTAAGGCTGTTTGACCTTTGACCCTGCAGTTGTAACTGTGTCTGATAGACTGGTTTTGACATCATATCACTGTCACCTGCATTTTCCATCACATCTAACTACCATTATCTGTCTCTCTCTCAGAGCGTTCCTCTCCCATGGGACTGTGAAGAGTAATGAACTGTGCTTTAATAGGACAGGCCAAACAGCCTGGCTATTAACTGCACATTCTGTTCAGTAATCATTCAAAGATTATACAATAAGGATCTATCAATAATCATTACTCTATAAACAATTAGCTATAATAATGGCACTATAATAAATTACTTTTGCATTTTATGCATAATCAGTTATGGTTCCCTAATTTTAATTGATTAATAATCAAATTTAAAACAATTTAAAACAAAACAAAAATTACTTTTCACTGCATTAGTATGTGATGACAAAGGGTTGCACATGTTTTATCCTCATCAGACAGTGGACCAAGATTACATGTGATGTTCCTTTAACCTTCCTCTGGCTGAATTGCTCAAGGCCAGTACTAAGGTCAAAGGGCATATGCTCTCCCTTTCCAACTCTTACACACAGTCAGCTTTAGACAGTAAACCAGTAATGAAGGGTGCATGTCAATAGCTTAACTTAGTGAAATGTACTTTTAGCTTATGAAAATGGCTTCTTTTTGTACTTTTGGCACAATATGTTCTTTTTGAAAGTTCAATATATTGAATTGCTTCTGTACAAGAGCAGACAGTAGAGTAACAGTATAATGTATGGAGTAAACTTCAGCATAACTCTTTACTGATGAAAACACTCAAGGCACACTCACTTAAAACAAACCCTTCATGCTTTAGCTTAACTTTATGAAAGTATGCTTAAAAACACGTATATGAAATAGTCTGAAAATCGTGCTTTGGTAAGAATCTGTGTAGGTGATCTAAGCCTGGACGTGAGTGTACTGGGCGTGTAGTCTTCAGGTGTAAGTGCTGGGATGCAGTGTTCCTGGGTGGAGTAATGAACCTACCAGAGTGTCAGTTTGACATGCCGTGAGAGCTGACAGCATCACACACAGCACACAGCACTGATAAGGCCTCTGTGACACTGAACAGTGGTTTAGCTCGAGGCCAACCGAGACCAGTATCCCTTGCGCTAACATGTCTTTACACACAAGTGCTCGCATGCTCACATATACAATCATAGAGTTTGTATGGTACTGTCAAATGGACACAATGTGGTGTGTGTGTGTGTGTGTGTGTGTGTGTGTTTGTGGGTGTATGTGTATGTTTGTGTCTGTGTATGTGTGAAGGGAAGAGAGAAGGAGAGAATTCTTTAATGCGTGGCTTTTGTCATATCATTCAGTTGTACTCGGACAAGATGACCACTGCCTGATAACATCTAAACTACGACAGCACACAATTTATGACCTTATTGTGCTCATTACGTTCAGACAGTTCATGCCTGGTTTTGGCTGTGTGTGTTTGTGTGTGTGTGTGTGTGTGAGAGAAACAGAGAGACAGAGACAAATTTATTCTGCGTCCGGCCCTGCTTTAAGCATCCGGTATTATGGTGATAATAGATGCTTTAATGGGAGCACTGTGACATGTTGCAGACACACACTCTGCAATTTCAGGCTTCTCTGTTTTGCATCGGCAGTGCAAGACACGGTAATCAAAGAGAAAGGGTTTAAGAGGAAATGTGCAATCATATTGTATCCTCTACAGATCTAATCTATTTGTGTTGTTGTGTATATTACGTAAGTGTGTGTGTGTGTGTGTGTATGTGTGTGTGTGTGAGATGTTATCTGTTGTGTGTATTGGTGGACGGGTGCGTGACTGAGTGAGAGTAGTCCTGTTGTCATGAATTGATTAACTTTGTAGGTAATCTATAGGTAATCTATAGGTAATCTTTGTAGGTGATCTTTTTATTCAAGTTTCAAGGCCTGTAAGTTAAACTGCTATTTTGTGCACTTCATGTTTGATGCTATGTACATTTATTGTTGAACATTTCCCTTCTTCTTTATCCAAATACTTCAAGCGGCTCTCTTACCCTATGATGTATAATAATGAATAATAATGCAAATAAATCTGTTAGTGTTTATAGAGGTGGGTTTTTAAGTAGTGACGACCTAATCTTCTACTGGGTGTTTATAAATAACATAAATCTAATAACAATAATTAATCTAAACCCTCTTTAAGATGCTCAGCTATTTTAATAGTCAGATAAATGTAATTTCTGTCCAACTGTGAGTCTTCTCTCCCATGCTGATAAGTCAGAGATGTATAATTAGGACATGAAAAAAAATTATGTGAGTTAGGAACATGTTTTCCAAGCATTGTGGGACACAATAATAAGTGTAATAATAAATGATTTGAAGAAAGATTGTCTAGACAAAATGTTGAAGACATTTTTTTGCTCAGATAGAAGTGTTTTTATTTGAAAATGACTATTTATTTGAAAAGGTCTATTCAGGTATAGCAACAAAGATATAATAAATCTCTAATAAATGATATGTCAAGGCTGTCTGTGGCACCTGGATGGAACAGCTGAATTACAACATACAGCTGAACAGCTGAGCCGCACCACCATCATACCTGTATTTCTGCATCTCCACATACACACACACACACACACACACACACAGATAGAGCGAAATGGAGAGAGAGGGAGAGAGAGAGAGAGAGAGAGAGAGAGAGAGAGAGAGAG
>JAOXYF010000007.1:26252609-26265633 GCA_028565775.1 Sternarchorhynchus goeldii
ACACACACACACACACACACACACTCTTTCTCCCTCACACGCACCCACATGCAGGGTTCTATAGAGTTCACCTCTATGCACATGTATAATTCATATTGCTCTGTCTTTAGCTGTGACTGACAGCTCCCAGCTTTATACCACAGTACCACCAAACACCCTACCATCACGTAGCCTAACAAGTACATGTGGCGTTTCCACACACAATTCTTAATTTTATTTATTTTTTATTTTTTATATTAAAGAATTTTGTTATATTAAAAGCTGTCTAGCTGTCTGAAACTTTATGTACGAACATTTTAAAGAAAAAAACAATTTTTTCCAGTTGCCACCTTTTGCACCTGTAATTTACTGTATTGTCCAGCTAAGGCTACAGTAGAATAAAACATTTTAATATGTAAATTGGACAAACTGTAGTGTCCTCTGTCCTGCATAGACAAACAGGAAGTTTCACTTTGTCACTTTTTTTCACAAAGATTGCTGGGAAAACAGTAAAATGAAAATCCATTCACATACTATCAATTATGTGAAGTCATATTTTTATCCATTTTGTGTATGCGATATCTTACCACTAATGATGATGTAACAATGATTAGTGATAAAATATGCAAAGTGTATGTCAGTCATTACCTTCTTCATGTATAGAAATGAATACACCAAATGTATATGTAAAGAGATTTAACCCTATCTTTACTTTTGCTAGGGTTTGCAGTTACACTACATAACCAAACATATGTGGACACCCTTCCTCATCACTGAATTAAAATGTTTCAGTCACGCCCACTGCAAACAGGTGTATAAAAACAAGTATATCAATGCACAAAGCCGTCTACATAGATAAATACCATCACAGGTCATAGTGAAAGACTCAGGGTGACACCTTTTTGCCACAAGTCAGTTCATTAAATTTCCATTAGATGTGTCTTGGTCAATTGTACTATTATGGCAAAATGGAAACATAAATAAACAAACACAGAGCAGGTCTGCCAAGATCTAAAGTGCCTAAAACAGCTTATCCTTTGCATCACTCACTACAGAGTTTCAAGCTGCCTTTGGAAGCACCATCAGCACAATAGTGTTTTGTCTGAAGCTTTGTGAATAGGAGAAGAGTTTGATGGAGAAGGTCAGGGTTTGGTTATGGCCGTTTAGTTCCAGTGAAGCATAATATATAGCATACAGTTAAATCCTTTTTTAAATCCAGTTTGGTTCTTGTCCTGATCCAGCATGGCTGTGACCTGTGCAAGAAGGCCAGATCCACAAAAATTTGGTTTGATGAGTTTGGTGTGGAGGCACATCTCCACTGTTATGAATTTGAAGGTGGAGTGGTGATTATTACAACCAAAGAAAAGGTGTGTGTGTGTGTGTGTGTGTGTGTGTGTGTGTGTATGTAGGCGGGGCAATACCATATTAGTGCCCAGGGTTTGTTGTCCAACAACTACACATAGGTGCAATGATCAGGTGCCTGTATAGTTTTGGTTATATTGTTATATTGTCAGGTATAATGGAACAATGTGTCTTTTGCCACTTATATCATAATTTGTTTGGATTATTTTCATTTCTGGCGTTTTCTTTCACAATTGTAATGCACATTTTCATAGTTTGCGTAAAAGAGGTGGATGGAAAACCCTATAAAGCTAGAGAGGTAATAGCAAGATATAATAAAACAGACCGCAACATCTTTGTGTGTGTGTGTGTGTGTTTGTGTGTGTGTGACAGTCTCTGCTAAGGGAGATGCAGCTGGGACCAGAGTCAGTGTTTGAAAAGCTGCAGGCCAAATTTATATTTAGGGACCCCTCTTTCGCTGTTTTTCATGCCTGCTTTCTCAGCCACACACACAAATCTTTTGAACCTTCGGGTTCCTTTAGGCTAATTCCAGCTGGGAGTTCTAACACCCAAAATAGCAATACAGCAGTGGTGCTACAAACATACTGAATTAGCCAGATAATAATCGAGTGTTTGATAATGGGAACACGTGCAACACTTTCTCAGTTGAATTTAGCTCTGTTTTGTTCAGAATGAGAACAGAAAAAAGAAAAGCATCACCTCCCAAGTCCCTCTTAAACAATGCAGTAACACATGCCCTGGGTGACAATCAGAAGTGAAAACAACCACAAACATTGCTCCAATATATTGTTAGTTAAAGTAGCCAGCACTGGAACACATTCGCTGGAATTTCCCCTAATCAAAAAATATAAATAATCACATACTCTCAGTGCTCTTGGTTATCAGACTGCAGGTGATTTAGCATCAGAATCGTCTGACCCAGCAGCTATAGAGGTGCCGAGAAACTCAACCACAATGTGTTTTACACAGTCCCGTTTTTCAGCTAAACTATTGTATATATGCAGCACCTTAAGGGCTAATGCAAAGTTAAAATGCACCTTATTAAATAGATATATAACCACAAAAGTCTCTGTTTCCGCAGCACAGATCAGTCATGTTGGCTCTTCTTTCAACATCAACCAGGAAGAGTCCTTAGAAAAGACAAAAACACGTTTAAACGTTCTCCCTTTGATGAGCTCCACACGTCTCATGCACATGTTCACTTTTCCTATCTTCTATAAGTAGGAATGATGGTTGAGTGTGTGGGAAGGTATGGTAGGAGGTGAAGTGTGGGCCTCAGTGATGACATGTCAGGATGATGGGAAACTCCAGATATAACAGGCGCACACATGGATCTGAGAGGTTTGAGTCTGACACCAACCCGGAGGCCTAGCAGATCTCACTGATGGATCCTCCATAACTCCATAATGGCCTATTATGTAAAAGACTCATGAATAGAGATGGGACGGGGGAGGAGGAGGGGTGGGAGCAGAGGGAAGCAGAGAGCCTGGCTGGGCCAGGAGAGGAGGTGAGAGGCTGGCCAGCAATCTCCACACCACCTCACTCTGATTTACTCTCTCATTAGTAGCCATAACTCAGTCGCCATGACAACTCGCCACGGGCCAGGCTGCCTCACAGCCGGCAATAGCATTCAACAGTCGCACAAATCACATGATCTACGCGATCTGCTGATCACACGGCATTTAATACAGAGAGAATGACATCATGGAGAATGCAGCTACTCTAAAACTCATTTAAAACGTTTAAGAAGGGGGTGACCTTTCTATATCGGTTGCCTGGTACAGAGGTGTGTTCTACCTATTTCCCATTGCTATATTTTCTTTCTCGTTTGGCACTAGAGGAAGTTGAACTAACTTACAGGCCTAATAGATGCTTTTCAAAACCAAGCAACTAGAGCTTTGCTTCATGGCCTTTTCATTCCATATTCTATATATGAACCATCATTTTGGAGAAATGAATATTTGTTATATAATATTATACATTTAATATTATACAAAGGTAAGAATTGTAACTATTCACTTCTATTTTTTTAGTCGGTGTCATTTAAATTTCATTTAATATTTCACATCTTACAGTCATCTAAAAGAAAAGGCTAAAGTAAAAAAAACAGTAAAGCAGGTCTTTGTTCAGCTGGAATGGACCTCCTTGCAAAGAGGATATTAGGCAATTTCAGTGTCAAAATAAGCTATTCAGCAAAGAACGACTGTATAATTATTCATCCCCTGACTGGTATAGTTAGTGAAAGTGCAAGTTTTGCAACTTTCCGCTCTATGCTGGATGTTTTGGCAAACAGTTGTTTGCACATGCATATGCTTTTGAACATGTCTGCACAGCTCTCTGTTGCTTTGCAGAGCGTGTTTTCCATAGCCTTAATTTGACTTGATTGATAGTAGAGTCTATCATGTCAGATCTACGATAGTAGAGTCTATCACGTCAGATCTATGTTGCTCTGCTTATTGCAGTTCAGTTCTTATGTGGTACCACAGGGTTCAATCTAGTTAATGCGTACGGTTTAAATGATTATGGGCTAGTAGGCTGGTGGCTTAAATCAGGGATGTTAAACCCCGAAAATGCAGTATATGCTGAAGTACTGACATTCAAGGGGATCCGAAGTGTATTTGGGTCAGATTTACTCCGATAATAATATATATATTATTGAAAACACCTGAGATTACACTGTTTTGAAGCAAATATTAGCCTAAGATGATGCTGCACCAACTCACACACACACAAACACAAGTACACATTCTCCCTCCATAAAATTGTATAAATCCCTCTATAAATTGTTTGATGAAGTTTGATGAAATGTTTAGTATTACTACTGTACAAGTGTCACACAAACAACCATGCTAACAAAGTCTATGTGAATGATCATATTTACTCAGAAACATGGTGTGTTCTGTGATTCAATAGCTACAAATCCACACATCATTGTGAAAACTACATATGATTTCAAAATGAAATAATGCTAATATATATCACACACACATATAGAAAATCAAAGGAGAGAATTACAAAGCATGTCATATATTCAAAAGAACAAACCAACAGCTCATAAAAATTACTTGACAGGATTTACGTGAAGTAAATGTCATCAGATGCAAAATAAACTTTTAAAATGCCCTGTCCCTACACACACAGAAAGCTTTTAAATCAGCATCCTGAAATAGCAGTGATTCTCCGTGGGTGCTCTGGAGAGCTTTCTGGCTTTGGTTTGTTGACAGATCTACAGATAAATCAGTAGATAAGGAGTGAAAGGCATCATATTCGAACAGATGAGATTCTGCTGCCCAAGCTCTGGCTACAGCAAGCAGAGAAGGTCATACACACAGAAAGATGGTAGACAAAAAGTACATGTGAAAAGGGAGAGTTTTTGTACACCGTACTGATGTAGTATCACCAATTAAACCAATCTTTTACAGCCTCAGCCATGTGGATTAGACTTTAAACAGCATGCTGTCAGTGGCCTGTAGTGCCATTGACCGACATGGGAATGGACAGTGATGGTGGATGGATGAAGGGCTGCATCTACAGTTGGATGGATGTGAAGGAGCTGCAGCTCCTTTTCTAGTCTATGCTAAGGAAAGAACCCTATTGTTTTTCTGGTGCAGCATGAATGAACTGGATGTCATTTCGGTTATTAGAGTTTCCACTGCTTTAGTGTGTTGACAAAGTTTTACAGGCTGAAAAGAACCCAAATAACTCATTAAGGAGAACCATTAAGAGGCCAAATTATTTTCATACTTCAGTAGTTGCATAGAAACCCCTGCAGTGCATCAAGAACTCTTTAAAAACCTTTTAAGAAAGAGTGTGATATGGTTATAGTTGTACTGTATAGACAGCTAGAGGAATATTAGGATGTGCAAAGAAGGATGATTATCACCTTCCGTCTCACTTCCCTCCTTCCCCCATCCACGTCCTCTGGCCCTGCTGTAAAATATGATTCATATTTAATAGCTTGCACTTGCCCTGCAGTGTTGTGTTTTATCATTGTTTAATGCATGTTAAACAGCTCTCTCTTCTCTCTCTCTCTCTTTCTCTCTTCTCACTCTCTGTCTTTTCTCTCTCTCTCACTCACTGCCTCTCCCAGACTTGTTCAAGTATAGTGGACAGTATGTGAGATTAATAGGTAGCATAAAGAAAACAATACAGGCATGAGAGACTAGGAAGAAGAGCAGGGAGAAAGAATTTATATATGTGTGTGTGTGTGTGTATGTGTGTGTGTGTGTGTGTGTGTGAGAAAGAGGAAGAGAGGGAGAGCTATTTTAAAAGTGCATCATAGAGAGAGGTCAGGTGTAATTTAGCCTATGACTGACTGAGCTGACATGTGCATCATGAGAGTCCTGCAGACATGAGCTTTTGATGCGAGGAGAAATCGCTTCTGACAGACCCTGAGTTCACCCCAGGGTCAGGCCTTTCTGCCCGAACCCCGTTCCCTACCTCCTGCCACCCACCCCCGCTGTCACTCCCCTCAACGCCCAGGTGTTATCACAGTGAGTGTAAAAAAGCAGGGAGCAGCGAATAGCAAAGGGAAGTGAGACCAGTTTAGAGTAAAGGGAGTGAAGACAAAAATATTCAGACATGAAGCATAAGTTCAAAGAAAGAAAGACAAAAACAGGAAACCACGAGAAAAGTGTTTCTGGCTTTCTGCTTAAAGAGAATGAGATCTCAATGCAGGTCAAAACACGAACAACAGTACAGAACACTCCAGAGTTCTATGTGCTGATGAAGAGTTTTGGTGGTTCTATGTAGATGGGGAGGTGCCACAGAAGATGCTGATGGTTTAGTGCTCTAGTGAAGCCACAGAAGAGGCCACCAGCACTCTGACTAGGTGTCCTGCGTGCAGTTTGCTCTGATGAGGGTTTCGTGCTCCAGAATGGTATTTGTTCTGGTGACCGT
Organism: Sternarchorhynchus goeldii; assembly: GCA_028565775.1. Taxonomy (NCBI): domain Eukaryota; kingdom Metazoa; phylum Chordata; class Actinopteri; order Gymnotiformes; family Apteronotidae; genus Sternarchorhynchus; species Sternarchorhynchus goeldii. The sequence continues at coordinate 26,258,850 of JAOXYF010000007.1, forward strand.
GTGTCTGTGTAGTCGAGGCCAGCACTGGGGTGCTTGGAATCACACGTTTCAGCCCCTCTTAATCACTGATGAGTTCGGTGCTTAAGATACTTTAGTTACAAGGCCAGAAAAAGAAGTCACTACCAGAAGTCGCTACCACAGCCGTTCACAGCAATGAGCTTCAAGAAACTACAGCCCTAAATACAACTGCTACAATAAGCACTGTGGTGGCACCCTGTGGAAGGGTAAATCTCAGCAATCAGCACAACTCTCTAACCCAGGAGTAACCAAAAAAGTGAACTGAATAAGCCTTAATCTCTAAACTTCATATGTCAAGTTAAACCTTAACCTCAAACCCTGAATCGATTCCTATTCTGCTTTATGTATTTTAAAATGTAAAATGATGTTAGCAAAGAAACAACAGTTGATAACCGAATGAATAGATGAGTCTGTTTCTCAGAATGAAAATGTGTTTTGTAACCAGTAAACCAGTAGGATTTTAGGCCCTTGGGGGAGGGAGGGGGTGGTGTCTTTTTCTATAGCTATTCCTATACTATTCCTATACTATGCATAACACATTGATTCTACATGTTGGATTATATTATTCGTTTTAATAATTGTTCTTTATTTACAGCAAATTTGGGAAAAAGAAACCTGTAACCAACCAGAGGGTCTCAGCCTCTGCCACAGCATTTGGGAATTTGGTAGTCTCTGAAGATCCTTTAAATCTTCTTCTTCTAAGTGAGCTCTTATGCATGGAGCATTTGGGTGAAACCATTTCCAAAGAATATGGGGGTAGGTAAAGTTGGTATCCGACACCTAACTGACCAAAGAGATGTGTACAGTTGTAAGCTTGCTCTTTGACTGAACTTAACATACCCAGGACAAGCATGAGGCATAAGTTTCCATGGCGATGTAGCCTGATTAAAAAATAAACCATCACTTTGAGGCAGAACTTCTAGGGTTAGATGACTAAACAAATCCTGTATTGTGAGACAGGTCCCAAATCCCTCTCTCTCTCTGTTTGGCTAGAGAGTTTTCTTCTTTAATGCATTTCTGCTCCTCTCCTTAACTAATCATACCTGGCAATATAAATCATTGGGAAGGAGTAAAGAAACCAATGGCAAAATCTTGAACTGCCATAAACACCCTGCAAGTAATGATTTATATAAACGTCCCAGGATTTGTACAAAGGTTTGAACAAAGACAGCTGGGTGTGGGTGTGATAAGTGGCAGCTCTTTGATTGAAAGTGTTTCCTGTATTTGGTCTAATGTCCAGCAGTGAGTTAATGATGAAATAAAGTGGTAATGCCACTCAGGGGCTCGGCCTGACGTAATGGAGTCACTGTAATCCAGGCAGCTCTGACAGCAGCTGCTTATGGCTACTGATAAACGTGGACCATCTTAAGTGTGAGCGACTGTGTGTGTGTGTGTGTGTATTTATGTAGAAGATCCTCCACAACATTGGGGAGGGACTTTGCTAGTCTGTGAGATGTATGTGTATGTAAAGTGTCGTGTGATTAATGTGTGGGCTACTGGCTTATTATACTTGTAATTGTAAGCACCACCTGTTCCTACTCATGCTATCAGAAAAGCCAGTTCTCTTCAAAGGCACCACCTTATTCATTTTACACACGTACACACACACACACACACACACACACACACACACACACACACACACACACACGGGTTGATTTATAGATAAGCATACACCATCCTAGCTCTCCTAAGATTTCTGCAGTCACACAGTCTAGATTACATGTGCAGCTCAGCGTGGACCAGAACGATCCTTTAGAAAAACTAAAATAAAGCAGGTGTCAGTGTAGATTCATCTAAATTCAGGGATGTGTGAGCAGTCATACAATTTTTGTATTGTGTTAAATCCCATGAATCTCGCGGATTTGGAGACACGGAAGCAATAACAAGTAGAGCCATGTGTTTATATGCAAATCAAGCATGATATGCGATTATCATGTGCATGTTAAATATGCCTCGATGAAATAGTATGAAATAAAATGATGTCAAAATGAGTATGTTCAAATGTTCACATGAATCCTAAAAGTACAGGAATTACAAAGTTAGAAAGCTAAGAATTTTTCAGTATCATTGTTGTTAACATTGGAAACAATAATATTATTTTTTGGGGGGGGGGTTAACTATAAGCTTTTGATGTGTCTATATGTATAGACTGAATGTTGATGAAGTTTATATTACTTTTATATAAGGTTAATTAAGGTTCACATTTTTCAAAGGTCTTAAAATCTCAAACTTATGCATACATTAAGAAACGCATTTTACAGATTTCTCTGAACATAGGAAAATATCATTTGTGTATTTGTGTAGTGCTTCATTACATAAACTAAAGAATAAACAGAGACTCAGGTCGTCTGTCTAGGATGACGCGTCTGGAATGTTCTGGTAGTTGATGGCCCAATAGAGCCAGTGGGGGTCAGAGGTCAGTCTCTCTGCTAGAGGAGAAGACTGATGGATGATAGGTTGTCTGGCTGCAGCTGGGTGCTAGTGGAGCAAGTTAGTCTGACCCTGATCCTGATCCATTATTACAGTAATGCAGTCTTCTAATGCCTAATTTCTAACATTTTTCAGTACATGAACACTTTTTTTCATTCATGATTAATCATATATTACTGCCTTAAAACGCACATACACACAGTATTATGTGAACAGTGTATTACAGGTCATAGCTTTTATCTTTCTTTGTTTGAGTTTGACATAAAATATTATGAACCTGAGGATATAATGTATTTAAATACACATAAACAACATGGTTATATAAAACATAATTTATTGAAATACATAAATAAATATTGACAGTTTTGATTATAGGTTTTGTTACAGGACAAGACTTTGTATGAGCTAGCCAACTGTAAAAGCCCGGACTATAACAGACGGGCCTACACTAATAAATCTTACTTAGTCATAACAGTGATTATTCTTTCTTGACATATAACTTGTTTAAGTATGTTTGACATACACAACACATAATCAAACAGAAAATGACACATTCAGACTACATAATTTCTCACAGGTTAGGAGTTCTGACCCGCGTATTGAGCGGTGATGGATAGTCCTGATTCCCACAAATATACAGACATTAATGACTACAGCGTGCTGGAATGTCCGATTAGTGTTCGATTAAATCGCTCAGTCCGGGTACAGAATAAAACCAGAAAACGTACTGTATTTATTGTTGTTACCGCCATGTGCCTTGCCGCCATCTAACTTCACATATATCTCGTCACCTGAGTCCAGATGTAGCACAACACTGTTGCTCGCGTAATCATAGTTTTGGTCGGCGTCCTGGGCAATAGCACTCGCGCGCACCTATTCAAGAATAAACAAACAAACAAACAAAAAATAACAGAGAATTAGTTTCATTTAATTTAGTCTCTTCCCAAATGTTCAAGTAAGGTGCGCTATCAGAAAAAAAGCATTATGATAGCTGCAGTAGTTTTATATATGTTTATATATATAAACGGATTATAGACTGAATTTATGATAAGTATCTACACGTGGTTATATAACGCGTAAAGGGTAAATAATTACAATACTGATGCAATGACTACAATTGCAATGATGTCTTGAAAAGTAATTTCCAAACTTCAAAAAATCAACAAGCACCCCATACCAGCCACCGCTGTGCAGTTATGTTGTAGTTTGTTTGTTCCAGAAAGAATCGGGTCAAAGCGACCGTACTAAGAGCGCACCCTACCCACCGAGTTCTCAAAGGCGTGTCGACGGTCGTATTTGTCAGCGTGACTCTTTCGTTCTGCATTAAACAAAGGTGTGACTCACGTGCACGCGACTCACTCTACACATTTATGTAAACTAAAACATTCCAGAGTACTCGTTCAGTGCTTTCATATACCGCCAACACTAGCCTTTAACCAGATAACATTTACCTGTCCGTTTTTACAGAGGTCTGCCCACATGCTTGTGCCATCTCCTCCGCGCATTAGCACATGGTACGTAAAGAAGTATATTCCAGACACCTGGCATGTGAATTTGCCGGTAGAAGGATCATAGTGGTTGCCCAAGTTTGTTACCACATCATCAAACCGCAGCACTTCGTAGCCTTCGTGAGGGTTTTTGAGACCAACGTAAAAAGCGATCTTGATGCTTCCGAATGCTGAGCCAAATTCTCCGGTCTCAGTCCGGGCAGTTCCTGACGTGAGTCCGGTAAGTCCAGGTTTCCCGGAGTCCCCCCGGTCACCAGGAGGTCCTCTTGGACCAGGAGGACCCGGTTCGCCGGGCGGACCTCTCGGTCCAGGCTTCCCCGGGCGCCCGGTTTCCCCTTTAGTCCCCCGCGAGAAAGGTGGTGGAGGGATAGCACCAAGGTCCTGAATGACCTCCAGTGCCGTCGCGCTAGGTTTGGGACTGTATGGATCGCAAATCATGCGACATGTGCCCATCATTTCGTAGTGCGCGGAGATCTTGGCGGTTTGGACCAGAAGCGGAATCGCGATGATCAGCGTCACCAGCATGACGATGCCCACCGCAGCGCCGACGATCCGCTTCCTGCGGAGCGCCCAAGAAGCTCGCGCCAAAAAGTCCGGGTGGCTTTTGGAGGCAATGGTGACACGCTGGGTCCGCGCTGAAAAGTACAACAAACACAAGTGGACCCGAAGATATCACTCTTCACTGGAATGTAAAGATCGTACACGCGCAGACATAAATGTAGGCTATTCTAACCTTAAGCTCTGTTTACCCGAGGCGAATTTGCACTGTGCCACCGTCACTACACTTCAAATAGTAGACAGCGAAACTTCGTGTTTGCATCGCTGTGACGGCGCGCTAGAATTCGGGGCCGAGTGAAGACGGCTGCTCGATCTCCAAAGGCGAAGGAGAGTGAAGACGCGCTGACGTAACCAACGTAGGGCAAAGCCTGATGTAATTGGTATTACCAGTGATAATATTATAATCTAAAAGTATGAATATCAATCCTCACTTGCTCCGGAGATTACAGGGACCAGAGTGTGTTACAGACGCGAATGTGTACTCATTTCGATGAGCAGTAATTACAATTCTACTCCTTTATCTTTATCTTTATCCATGTATTCGTTGGCACCCAGGATGACAGATCACAGCCAAGGTAGTTTAAACATCAGGGAATGAGCCAATTCACGCTCATTTAATTGAAAAGTGCGAACCGAGACCCCGCGCATCTGACTGCCGCGCAGAGAGGACTGGAGCTGTTCTTTCAGGACCTGAACATGCATACTGGTAGCTAATGCATAGCAAATCCGCAACGTTGCAAATCGCGAAGAACAATTTCTAAAACGCTATGACGGTATTAAACACACTGACATCATAGAAATTTTTAATTGTTCATGCCCAGTAAAGGGAAGATTTGAAATTCATGTTTAAGTTCTTATGTGTTTGTAAGTGTGTGTGTGCGTGTGTGTGTGTGTGTGTGTGTGTGTGTGTGTGTGTGTGTGTGTGTGTGTGTGGATTAAATCCAAAAAAGTTTTGGATTTAATGTTATTAAGACATCTTATCTGAGTAAATGTGCCCTTTTAACACTGCCCATTAGAGAACACAACTGTTCTCCAGTTCTGTATGAGAGACAGAGCGACTAACTTCATGTCACATTATGTCAAGAACGTTATTGCAACTTTTTTGGGCTCCCAGAAGACATATAAGTGCTCTGTTGACATATTCCAAACAGACCCAGCAAAAATAAGTAAATACAAATCTCTGTTTGAGTTGACTCAAATTTGAGTAGAAACTATTTTGGCAGTTTATTTGAACATATTCTTAGAACACAGTTGACCACCTCTTTCTATTCATATTAAAATCTCCTCTTGCTATATCCCCAGTTTGTAGTCTTGAGATTCACCATTTGACTTCATTTAGTCCATATCTTACTAGTGATTGATGCAGTATATGCAGGGAACCCCCCCCCCCCTCCCAGTGTGGTGTGATTACGGTATATGTGAGTTCAGATAAAGGTAATTTAAACATTTTACATCACGTGTTTGTTAAAATGCCTCAGTGCATTTTGCTATGTGAACTGTATTGTGCTTGGAGATACTGTGTGAAGTTTTTTGGAGACTGCAATAAAAACTGAGTTTTCCTTCAGTGTTAGAGCCTACTGATGCCTAAATGCACTCCTCTCCTGTCTGACTCCACGAGTCTTTTTTTGTCTTGACACACACAGTCGTAGATGTCTCTATTACTGTTGGAGCATGAGATTAAACAGGCAAGGACATTCTCTCTCTCTCCCTCTGTCACCCCCTTTCCACACAAACACATGCACATACACACTGCTACACACTGCCACAGAACATTATTCTGTTGCAGCAGAAATTGCAGCATGTGTCTGTGTGTGCTTGAGCGTATGTGTGTGTGTGTGTGTGTGAATGTCACAAACACTGCCGTTGGCACTATATGGCTCCTACTCAATGTTTGCATATATTACCATCTAAGGTTATGTAGGGAGATGGTGTAAACTCTTCACACATAGGAATATGCACACAGATGCAGAGAGAAAAAAAAGCCAAAAGACAGTAAACTATACTGTCACATAAGAGAGGAGTTAGTAGACGAGCATTAGGAAACACATTCAGAGGTTTTTAAACAATGTACCATTCTTTAAAGCAGTTTGAACTAATAGTAAGTCATTGTGGTCTGAGGTCTGAGTAGTCACCTCATAATGGCATGTTCCATTTAACTGAGGGTTGCATGACAGATGGTGTCTTCCCTTATCAGGCACACACACACACACACACACACACACACACACACACACACACACACACACACACACACACACACACACACA
>JAOXYF010000007.1:26266378-26302537 GCA_028565775.1 Sternarchorhynchus goeldii
CTGTCCTGTATTAACCTCTCTGAACCACTGTCCTGTATTAACCTCTCTGAACCACTGTCCTGTATTAACCTCTCTGATCCACTGTCCTGTATTAACCTCTCTGATCCACTGTCCTGTATTAACCTCTCTGAACCACTGTCCTGTACTAACCTCCCCGAACCACTGTCCTGTAATCACTGTCCTGTACTAACCTCCCTGAACCACTGTCTTGTAATCACTGTCCTGTATTAACCTCTCTGAACTACAGTCCTGTATTAACCTGCAATTGAGTTCTTGGAGAAGGCAGAACAGCAAGGTCTGAAATATATGTGGCTACTGCTTAAGGAGTCTCAAATATATATACTGACACACACAATTTATTCTGGAAGAGACTGTGCCTGTGGTGTAACTGGTTTTGATGGGAAACCCCCAAGTAATGGTTCACTAAGTAGGGAAAGATGGAAGCTCACAAGATTCAGGATGATTTCTACCAGTCTCCTTCTCCGTCTCTCTCTCTCCCTCTCTCTCTCTTTCTGTCACTCACCAGGTGATATATGGTTATTTATAATTGTCTAACACAAACCTGTTTTATGACCCTTATTAAAGGAACATATTTCACTTAAACTACAAGCTTGTCCAACACTCAGAGAAGGGATCCAGGGAGCAGCTTGTGTGATCTCATGTTATAGCTGCTAATTTTTGCTTACAAGCATCACAAGCTGGTGAAACATTTCTGTAGGTAAACAGATGCTGACTAAACACTTTCTGAGCCCTTCTCTAAATGTGTGGTGGTTGGGGTTTGATGGTGGACTTTGGACTGGCAGTGCAACCATCCATACCTCAGATACTCTACATGTAGATCTGTTCAACCTGGATTATGATACTATATTAGTATCAGTGGATTATGCTACTAAATTATTATCAGTAAATTATGCTACTAGATTAGAGCACTGGATTACACTACTGGATTAGTATCAGTGGTTTGTGATGATAGATTAGTATTAGTGAAATACTGTTAATGAATAATTACCATCTGAAAATGATTCATAGTCCAAATCTAATCTGTCACTAATCTGGGAAACCAGCCAGGATTATTTTGGCATTTTTGCACTCTTGTTGAGATCAAGACGGTGGTTGTTTTTACGTCCAGCTATTACACCCAACATGGGCGGGATTCCAATGTAGGAGACGGCAGTCGTTAAGTGTTCCTAACACACACACACACACACACCATCCCTGCAGTAAGAGTAGTTCCTAACACACACACACACACACACACACACACACCATCCCTGCAGTAAGAGTAGTTCCTAACACACACACACACACACACACACACACACACACACACACACACACACACACACACACACACACATCTTTTAATTTTTTTAAAGGCTTTTTGCTTGGTAATGCCATTACTTCCTCACTGCAGTAGTGATGTGTGAAAGACACTTGGCCCTGTCACTGGTATCATATAGAGAGGACAGTAATAAGCACAGGGCACATAAATACATAAATACATCCAGTACAGTTAGTGCCCCATCTGCCTGAGTCACACCCCCGAAACCCCTCCCCCCACCACCACCACACACACACACACACACACCACACATACACATCCCACAAACACCACGCACATAGTGATTTCTATGCACTAGCTCTTGATTAGTCTACTTTTTGGATTTTTGGAATTTCTGAGGCTAATTTAACAGCAACTTTGTTATAGTTTTGTATATAAACCACAACAATCCTGGGTGTAACATGTATTACTTTAATAAAAAAATACGTAAAATGATACAGATATGCATTTTAGATCAGTGCTGTTAGTATCCTGGCATAGATAAGAACATGTTTCTACAAACCACAATCAACCTAAGGCAAGGTGGAGAACAAACACCCCAGCTGACTTTGCCTATAGAGCTCTTTCTTTCTCTGTTTGTCTGCCTGTCTGTCTCTATGTGTGTGTGTGTGTGTGTGTGTGTGTGTGTGTGTGTGTGAGAGAGAGAGAGAGAGAGAGAGAGAGAGAGAGAGAAAGCTACCCAAAGGATGGGCAAACTTAATTTGTCTCACGAATAATTTGTCACCTTTTATAAACACAAATCGTATGACATATTTTAAATGTAAAGACAGAAATAGTGTGTTTGATGATGAGTAAGAGAAAGAGAGTTTTGGAGAAGAGAGAGGAGACAATGAGAGAATGAGAGTGGGGTCTTTAGGCATTATACTTTTTCAATTTATAAATTACACTATATTACACTACTGCTCTTCAAACTGGGTTCCATTACATTTACTTCATCTGAAAGGTTGGTACTGTATGGTCCATAACATTTTCAAATGTCTGTACTGTAAGGTTCAGAAGAGCAATATATTGCATAAATGGATCCCAGAGGGCTCGGCATTTGAGTACAGCCTTTCTACAGCAGCCCATCGCGGCTTATTGTTCTGGTTAGTTCTCTGAAATTCATGAATTTGAATAAAACAGCATGAAAGGATGAATATAGTATCACACCTCACTGCTCTTGACACAATCACAGGAAGTCAAATGTCAGCATGTGAATTATGTTTGTGGAGCTTAACCTTTTAGTCTGTAGTGTGAGGCTCAACATCACACACAAACACACACACACACACACACACACACACACACACACATACACACACACTGCTCTGCTTTGGGCTTTCTTAAAACCTTCATACACTCACCTTTACACTCACTAGTCATTATGCTCTCAGTTGCTTAGTTGTCTAGAGATACAAGCAAACTTGTGAAATCACTATAAAGGAACCTTGTGGTGAAACTTGGGTGCTTTACTGTGTCTATCGCCTGTAATACTTAGTGTCTTAGTGCTATATCTCCACCTGCTGGAGAGACCAGAAAAAATACAACCAGCCCATACATATATTTATAGTTTTAGGCACCTCTGATTTTTATTTAAAATATTTTTTCTTGTCAGTAAGAATGCTACTTGTATAAAAATTATATGTAATTAGAATAAATACAAATAAACAGATACAGTAAAAATAATTTTCTTTTTTTAAGTAGATGTGTTGAGCTAGTATGAAGCACAAAGTGTGTTTCCAGATATTGTTATGAAGTATTGATTAACCAAATCATTGCATTGGATAATATTAGTATTGATTGTTTTTGTCCATTTTTAGTGGAGTCAGTCTATCCACTAGATATCCACAGTCTATCCCAACTCAGTGGTTAAGGCACTTGACTAGTCATCAGAAGGTTGCTGGTTCAAGCCCCACCTGTGCCAAGTTGCCACTGTTGGGCCCCTGAGCAAGGCCCTTAATCATCTGATCTGGTATTGTAACAGCACACAGAAATATTTGATTAACTGGAAACAATTAGTAAGTCTTCTTAGAATCGAGTGTGAACCAAAGACACTGACGTTTACTGTGAACTTTTTCTCAGGCACTTTGGTGTATTTCTCAAATAAGCATTATCATTTCCAATCAAAAGTGTATTTTTCAAACGAGTTCATACAAACAGCACTCCACCATAGGCTGTTTGCAAAAATCTTTACTTTTGAAATTATGTATCACAAACATGACAGTACTGCAATTCATCAGTTCAGGAAACATTTACCAAAAAAGTTTAATAGTAATGTACAATATATATTTGACACATTATGACAACTGGCTCAACACTTCTGAATGTAATGACTTATGTTATGAACGAATGCCTAGATATTTTGGGGGATGAGACATTTCAACAGATAACAACTATAATACATTTTGATCAACATAACATAAGCAATTAATAATGTTAGAAACAGCAAACAATTGTACATAATAATTTGCTTAATGTCTCAAAGTATTTACCATTTGTTCAAGAGAAATTGCTTTTTTTCATGAAAAATTTCTTTTATGATTGCGCAGTTGACTAGATACTGTGAAAGGTCAGCTAATAGCTTATAGATTTTCAGTTGTGATCTGAGAAATTTACTAAAGCAAATGAGAAAACTAATAACTAATAGAGAGAACTAATAATAAAGTGAATTTTACCACTAGATAACACAAAGTAATAAGAACACCTTTTTTGCATGTCCACACATATTTGTATACAGTGCCAAGCCTGTATTTGGCTTGAAGATAAACTTCAAAGTTTAAAGCAAATGTTGTTTTCACTGCCCTCCTGCATCTTTTACATAGAAACTTCACATCTTCTTACTTGCCACACACTCCTGGAAAGTCCTGCAAGGTATTTCTATATTCGAAGGGGACTAACACATTCTGATATTTCTGTTAGTTTAATATCTAAAGCTTAATATACCTATTTTACCAGTGCTCTGTCAAAAGGTACTTCTGGTGCTAAGGATTTATGGCAAAATTACATCTTCATTTACTCTAACTAATATCTAACTAGTGTTTAACTTGTTAGACTAATAACACTAAAGTAACTATACTAAACATTCACATCTGTTAAAGCACCTTGTGATTTATCGGGATCCCTATCATTTTTTTAAGTATGATCCAATCCTAATGCAGTCAAATGTTATCCAACATCTCTGAAACATCATACAGTATCTCTGAATTACACAGTGGGGAAGAAGGAAGTTCAGACAAATTATGCTATTTGTTAAACATGTAAAACATGTTTATGTTTACAATGCTTGATAAAACTGGTGAAATTTACAATGTAATTTTTTATTTTGCTACCCGGTAACCTATTAACCTATTATTTTAGTGATGCAAATACCCCAAAAATGCACAGGAAGTGCTATGATTGGTCAATGTTCAGACATATTGAGTTTCTGTGATTGGCTATGCTTGGTCTGGAGTAGTGACAAGCACCTTTCTTAGTGGCTTTGTAACAGAGTGCATAGATATATATGCTCTGTTCTCCAAAAGAAAACTTTACTATCAAGCATCTACGACAAAACACAATGCATTTCCAGATAAAAGGAAAGATGGAGGCTACAGCCGCTGTGCTGCTTATCACGGGAATCTTTGGACAAAACTTTTGCCTTGTCAGGGAACACACCAGTGTGGATGAGACAGAGAAGTGGTCAAATGCTCATCAGTACTGCAAAACTCACCATGATGACCTTTCTACCGTAAGCACATCAGATGAGATAAATGAGCTTTCACTGACAAACTACTACTACTGCAACTACAACAATTACTATTCGACGTGCACGTATGGAAAATGGATAGGGCTCTATTATGACAATTCTCCAGGAGAGTGGAAATGGTCAAGAGGAAGTAATGAGCCTTTCTGCCCATTGAATAGTAATGGACCATACAGTTCAGGAGGACATTGTGTTTATCTCAACAACCAAGGAATATGTTACAGTACTGCCTGCTCAACGCCTCTCGGCTTTATCTGTATGGAAGTGTATGAGGTTATCCTAGTGAAGCAAAATATGACATGGAAAGATGCTCTGGACTACTGCAGAGACAACTATCTTGACCTAGCAAGTCTGAGATCGCAAAATTGGATAAATGATGCTGTGGCAGTGAGTACGGCAGCTCAAACAGCACATGTGTGGATCGGCCTGCGCTTTCTCGCTGGCCAGTGGATTTGGACCAGCAAAGGTGATATATATTCCTCTGCCTGGTCTACAAACATGTCACCCCAATGCCCACCTAGAAACCTACGCTGTGGAGCTCTGGATTACCAGCAAAACATCTTGCAACCTGGGGACTGTGAGGATAAACTTAACTTTGTCTGCTTTCGAAGAGCATCATGATCATGAAATTCAGGGAAAACTTCAGTTTGTCCAAACAAATTTTGCAAAGAGCTGAAGAACCATCAAAAAAATGGTTCATCTTGACATAGAAGGACTATTTACATTATAATTTAGTGTGAAGTTTTATTTCACATTTCTTCATCACTTATGTAAGTGTCTTAATCAATAAACAATGTACATATAATATGAGGACAGGAATAGGATAACTTTTATTTAAAAGTCTAAAATTGGAGTAATCTTGATATTATGTGTCATGCTGTATTTATATTTTACTATACCAATAATAAAGTGCATGTCAGCCCTACCATGGGGTAAAAATCCAGCAGAAAGATGAAGGCTGTTTAGTGGAAAAATCACTTTTTTTAGGATATCTTCATAATGTAGCTGCAGTCTAATACCAAAATACTTTTTCAATGCCAACTGCTTCTTAGCAAAGTGAGTGTAAATAAACATATTGTCTGGCATTTAACTTGGATATTAAATTGACTGAAAAAAGATTGGTGTTTTTTTTTTACTCTTTCATATATAACTTGCATTTAACCTATGTTAGAGTATGTCAGAGTTTAATGTAAATGAAATTTCTGTACTACACTTTATTGACACCAGCACTGCCTAATGTGTGATCATTTTTATTGTTTTGTGTACAAGTAATGTGCTTTCCACATGCCACATCCCAATAATCCAGTTTTAAAATGAATATAGTTTTCTTAGAAACTCCAAAAATAATCATTTCCACTTGTTCTGCTTCTAAATGATTTAAACTAGCAAGACAAACTTTTCAATCCAAAGATGCACTAGATCAGATTTGCACTGTTTCTTTGCTTTTTATGGTTTTAATTTTTCTTTGCAGACATACTTCTCTTTAAGTGAACCATCCGTTTGCTCATAGATAGAAATAACAAAACATACTGTGATGTAGCAAATGTTTAGAAACCTTAGTCTCCACGTTTCCAAATCTTCCTTCCCCAGAAGAGGACGAAAAAAACACAGCGGACGTTTATGCCAGAGAACTTCCGCATCATGTAGTGATTATATTTATTAACTTGACAATGTTTCTGAGGTGACAGAAGGCTTTCCTAGTGGTATTATGGGCTTCAAGCGAAAGACGGGAGTCAATAATCTCCACAAGGTCTTTTACTGCTGTACTCGACATGACTGCAAGACCATTCAGTGTTACTTTATAATCAGAAAGATTCCTTCTGTCTGTGGTCTAAGTCGAAGTACTTTTGTACATGTAAAGACTAATTACTCCTAAACAGCACACCCTTCATGATCACCGCACAAAACAGTATTCATCCCTATGGATGAACAGCTGGCCTTCCTCTGCTAATAATGGATCTGGTCATCATAGTGAAGTCTGTAGTATTCTTTAGTTACATGCTAGCTCTCTGATCCACACAGAAGTGTTTTCTTATTGAACAAGATGTTGATCCATAGAAACTCATGATAATGAGCAAAGTGACAAAATGTATCACTTTCTTTATTGAAGTATTGAGAACACTGATATAAACAACAGTCAAATACTGCTATTCAGTCAAGGCAAATAAAATACAAATAGGTTCTGTCTTGTACATGGAAACCTAGAGACACAAATTACTGGGTAAGATCAGTCAAAAGAATTTTACTAGATTTAAAAGCAAGGTGCTTAAGAATGCAGTTCGCAGTTTGCCTTGGTTGAGCAGTGGAGTACTTCATCGTGTCCTCTAGACCACTTTCTGGTCTGTGGTCCCCAGATGTCTATCAAACTCAGTCCAAATCAAGAACTAAATTATAACTAAAACCATCTGCAGCTAGGACAGCTAATAGCTCGTATGCCATCACTATGCCCTTAAGATGGCATACTGCCATTCTGTAAATCCACTCACCAGCATTCCGTGGTCTAGGTGACGGTTTTAATTCTAATGTTTTTAATAATAACTTTGTTTATTGTTGTTAAAATATTATTTTTATGATAGACACAAACATTACTTTTATTAGGCCATCAGGTGACAAAATGTGCATTGTTCCACATAATAAGTGCTCAACTATCTAAATTAATGTCTATGAAGAAACTCTATAAAAATATATTTGTTGTCACCATTTATATCATCAGTGTTATCAAAGTAATTTATTAGCTGTTTCAGTTAAAAATCAGACCACTCACAATGAACCACATACTGTAACTTGCAGAATAGTAAATCAAATGGAAAATAAGTTAAAAACAGATAAGAAATTTAATGAAAGCATGTGGCCTTGAGAGCATCACATTTTTAACTACCCCTTAATGAACAGAACACTCCAGGCCCATTTAGATAAACAAATATCCAAACAAATTCTCAACTATTTATCTTAGTGTCAGGATTTGGATACTTTTTATTTGCATCTCTGCACACAAATCTCCATCTCAATGTACAGAGGATTAAACCAACAGGGAACTTTCATTTGCTGAAATATGGTATCTTGGTTGAGTGTGTGACTGCAAAAATCTAGAGTGACTATAGCATGTTTGTCACTTGTGAATCAAAAACCTTGTGAATTAATAATAATGTATTTAGCACATTTGAAGTATTTTGTGTTACTTTAAGTATTTACTTTGAAATATTAATACTAAGTCAGTATTAGATGGTTTGCATTTTTTTGAGTAATTCCACAGTAACAAATTCCAACACTATTCATTAAATGATTATAAAGATAACACACTTTAAAAAAAAATACTTAACTGTCATTAATAAATAATCCTATATGGTGAAAAATAAAAGGCATGGTGGTCTGAGAGGGGAATGGGGTTACTGGGTCCAGCCTGAGACAAGAGTGGAACCATCAGGTCCAGTCTGAGAGAAGAGGGGGGTTAATTGGTCCAGTCTGACAGCAGAGTGGAACCACTAGGTACAGTCTGAGATGGAATGAATAGTTATGGGTCCAGCTTCTGCTTTGTGGAGGAGTACAGGGTGCACACATTGTCACTTGTGGTTTCTGTGAAGCTTGGTGATGAGGAGAGACCACTGCCTAAAGAAAGAGAGAGTTAATTTAGTAAGTGTTGCGCCACTGAGGATTAATTTATTAATTGTCAGTGGCACTTGCATGGGCGAGCATCATTGCATCACTCAAGTGAAAAGACTTGCCACTGGCTGTCCTCCAGCAAGACTGGTTCAGGCCTTCTGGAAACAGCTACTGGAGCAGCTCCCAGACAACTCGAATGTGTTACACTTATAGAGCTGCTTATAACAAAGTGTGAACTGTGTATACTAGTCATTCAGCCTCCAGGCTAAGAAAATCAGATTCAGTTTGTGGTGGTTAGTGCCTGAGTATGTGTAAGTGAGTGTGTGTATGTGTGTGTATGATGGTAGTTAGATGCAAACTAAATATTCAAGATGTCTCAAAATGAAATCTTCAGATTATAAAATGATGGTTATGAATATCCTGGATGTTATTTTGTTTTATAACGCAATATGAAATCAAGAACTGCAGTTTTCCCAAAGCTGCAATAAGGAACAGTGTTTTGTTTTCTTGTTTCAGTGGTGATTTGGAGACCGTGCATACAGTTCCCCTGTTTACCTGGTAACAGGTGGACAAGCAGAAAAATCAATCTGCAGCTCACCTTTCATGAGATTATACATGTTCAGGTAATTGGTTCCAGAATCTAATATGGCATACCAGCTACGAGACACAGAATGACCCTGGAGAGAGAGAGAAAGAGAGAGAGAAGGGACATAGTAAGTCAAGAAAATATTACAGTTTTACTATAAAAAGATGAAAAGTACACCAAAAGAAAATGTTTTCCTCAGAAGATGCTGAAAAAGCAATACAACATGAGTCAACTTCCCAACACATACCTTGATCTCACAACTGTCTGAATTTGGGCTGCTGAAGTTAAAGGTGATGTCATCCACAAACCTCATTACAGGGGTTGTATGCATGGCAACAATGTCGTTATCTCTTACAGCCACGAGCTATCAGAGAAATGGAAAACACATTTGTAAATCACGCAGGTGCAATGTGTTTTAACTGGTATCACAGTATTCACAGTAATAGTTTCAATATCTTGTGACCTTGGATAAAAATCTGGATAATCTATAACATATTGTAGAACTGTTATATGCTTACGACACCGTTTTTGTATCGATACTCACAGAATACATGCACTTCCGGTTCTTTGGATGGCAGGACTCTGTTGTCCACTCTTTAATCTGACCGACCAGAAGAGAGGATACATCAGAGCAAGGAATGCTGATGGTCCTGTGAACATAAAGTGTCGCGATCATATTACACAAATACAGTGCTATGGAAAAGATTTTCGCAATGTGTTTTGCATAAAAGTCCTTTAAATATGTACATGGGCGCTAACGAATCAGTTGTAGGGTGATTTCTGTGCACCTATGCACATCCTATCCATATTCTAATTAAGCTATTTCAGCCAACCTACCATAATACAGAACACTGCGCGTGGATGGGTCCCGCGGCCAAAGCGGCCAGCACACCAATACCTAGAACTAACAAAACCAAAACGGTGACGCGTACAAAATTGCAGTTAGCCCTACGTGTTGTTTCGGATGCGGGCAAAACCACCTCGTCGTTCAACAAGTCCTTCGATTCACTAGACATCGCCGACAACGTTATCGTCTCGGTGCAGATGTTTATGCATGGCCCCCTCCCCGTCGTGAGTCAGCGATGTAGCGATTACAAAAGGAATACCAAGCTTGGGCTCCTTACACCAGCACTACCTGACAGTGTTCTTTAAACGGCAGATACTGGCACATTTATCGGAGAACACACTCGCCAAAACTGTAACGATGACAAGTGCTTAATTCCCTGCTTTTTTCACTGTCCATGTCTATGACGGTGCAATTTCCCCTCTCCGTGGTTGTATTAGTAACGTCCCTCTCCGTGTTTATGTTAGTAACGCCTCCTCCCCGTGGTTGTTTTAGTCATATCCTTGACTGCCTGCCCCACTACAGTTGCAGCAAAAGTACATAATTTTTTTTCTAGAAATCGCAATGAAGATTCGTTTTTATATGAGATGTTAATTGTAATATACAGATTGTTTTTTATAAAGGGGTTAAATAAGAAAGGGCTCACTTTTCCGGACGATCAGTATCTCGAGCGCACAGCAAAGTGAGCTAGTGGGCGGAGAGTAACGCTTTACACACAGCGAGGAGAGCAAATCCCAGACACGTTGAACAGCGGTGCAGAAAGTGAGTAAATTATTATGTGTATAAATATAGATATAGTGTAAATGACTTAAACTGGAAATTGCGTTATAATATTCTGATTTAATCAATCCTTTTAAATCTTTATATTAGTGATTTGTATGAAACTCTTCCCCGCAGTTTCAATTCCACGAAAAATGAAACTTATTGTCAAACTGGATGTCATTGGTTGGTCCTAACAGACCTCATTGAACTTTTCGCTAACGTTTGTAATAACGGAACCTCGTTAAGTATGTTTGTGAGAGTTGTTTCTTCTCATTGCAGCGATAGAAAACACATATATTCTTGTCTTGTCAAATTCTATGCCATGTTCTCATTCCAAACCTATATGTATAGTTATAATATACACTAAAATGCATATGTATAGTTATAATATGCACTATGTATATATAAGTCATAAATATGAACTATAGAAGGTCGCTCTGAACTACTTTATAGTAATCATAGTGAATTTCCTCAAGTGTGTATCTACTGTAGTTGTTGCTTTAGTTTGATACACTTCTCTAGTGGAGGAATTTACAGTAGCAGCTTCTATTTGTTAAGGATCCGTCATGTTTTTACGGTAATAGCACGTCTTTATAGCAACCAAGCTGAAATATTGGAGATGCTGGTTGGGTTTGACTGTAAACCCATTTCCCCACCAGACACACTCACGAGGCTCTCTTCTTCACAGTAGCAGTAGCTATGTCAGACGGGATGAGCTCCCCTCTGCTCCTGCATGCAGAGGTCCCTGATGATCCTCCGTCCACGGCTTCTGGCCGACCCACCGTGGCCATACTGGGTTCCGGCGACTTCTCGCGCTCTCTAGCCGTGCGGCTGGTGGAGTGTGGCGTCAGTGTGGTGGTGGGGAGCCGATGCGTGAAGCGCATAACCCCTGGGCTCTTTCCCAATGCAGTGGAGCTGAGCAGCCAGGAGGGGGCGGTAGCAAAGGCTCAGCGCTTGGTCTTCCTGGCCATGTTCCCTGAGCACTACCCCTGTCTTCTGGGTATCAGGGCTGCTCTGGCTGGGAAGGTTCTCGTTGATGTGAGTAACGCCATGGAGATGGGCAGTGGCACGATGTCCAATGCAGAACGGCTGGCTGAGCAGTTCCCTGAGAGCGTGGTGGTGAAGGGGTTTAATATGATCTCTGCCTGGACACTGCAGACTGGTGCACAGGATGGCAACAGGCAGGTCAGTGATTCCCCAGGAAATTTAGACTTGACTGGCTTAAGGTCCACCCTCATAGAGGTACAAAATAAATCAGAGTTTATGAGTTAAACAGGTAACAAGTGTTACCAGTTTAGATTTATTAGATATGCCCATGAGTTAATTATGTTTTACAGGACTAAAGTGTCATAAAATGATTACTATTTTTGTGCATGTTGATTAACAACATGGGTCCAGGGTATTTTTTTGCAGAACCTTGTGTTATCAATATTGAATATGAGATTACATCACCATACAGCACCGTTGCGCAGTCACGTCAGTTATCTACATGGAGACAGCAGTGCATTTAATACAGTGGTTACAAAGTCAGTCCAAAGTCCTGTGAATCCCATGACCTTTGACCTGAGGTTCATCCCAGGTGCTGCTGTGCGGCGACAGCGTGGGGGGCAAGAGCGAAGTGACCCAGCTCGCCCGCCACATGGGCTTCCACCCGGTGGACGTGGGTGACCTGCGGCAGGCCCGCGTCCTCGAGAGCGCGCCACTCCGCCTCTTCCCATCGTGGGGCGGCCCTGTCCTCACCACCTTCCTCCTCTTCCTCTTCTTCTACGGCTACGGCTTCATTCGCGGCCTCCTGCTGCCGTACCTGGCGCACGGGCGCAACGACTTCCACCGGCTCGTCCTGGACCTGCCCAACGAGAGCCTGCCCAGTGTGGCGCTCCTGGCCCTGGCGCTGGTCTACCTGCCTGGGCTGCTGGCGGCGTGGCTGCAGCTGTGGAGGGGCACCAAGTACCAGCGCTTCCCCCGCTGGCTGGCCGGCTGGCTGTTGAGAAGGAAGCAGCTGGGTCTGCTGGGTTTCTTGTGTGCAGCTCTGCACGGCATCTATAGCCTGTGTCTTCCTCTACGCTCCGCAACACGCCACATGCTAATCAATGCTGCTTACTCACAGGTACGGGTTATAAACTTATTTTACATGTCATGTGTACCCAGTATGTTGGGAAAGTATAACACTTCATTTTCAGTAGATCACATTGTACACACTTAAAAAAATGAGCATTTACTAAAAAAAATGTAAAAATGGCCTAATCTTATTTTGAGTTTAATATATCAAATTACATTACACAGAAAACATTCAAACGCTTACATAAGTATATCAATGAAATTGCATTAGCCTTAATGAAATGCAAAATACAATATAACACATAAATGAAATCTATGTCTAAGCCAAGGTAAACAACATTTTTAATCTGGATTTACAACCATCTATCAGAGTTTGCAGTCCAGTCACGCCCCAGTCTGCACGCTGCCAAAGACAATATTCACACAACCACCAGTCATAACGCCCAACCACTTCTCTCTTCCCAATCACCCATTTACTGATTATCACGCACACCTGTTCCTTATGACGTTCTCTCCATTTGACCCTATAGGTGCCGTATCTCAGTGTTTTGCATCTGCAAACTTTGCTCCCTTTACATGGCATCTATTAGTGCTGTACAAGTATTTTTGTTAATAATCTTGGTTGCCTCTGGTACTCATGCCGCACTTGCATTAATAATATTACTTAGCTGATTGCCAGAATATATTGATTAAGACCAGGGTAATATACTTCAGGATCCTTAATGGCCCTGGTACTTTGGTCTAGTTTCTTCTATGCTATATTGCAGGTAAGAGCAGGTGTGGAGGAACCCTGGGACGAGGCAGATGTGTGGCGCTCTGACCTCTATCTCTCGTGTGGAGTGCTGGCTCTGGGTGTCCTGTCCCTGTTAGCTGTCACATCTCTCCCCACTGTGGGTAACGTCCTAACATGGAGAGAATTCACCTTTGTTCAGGTAAATCCCACAATCGCACAAGCATGAATATATCTCAGTTAGCAGTGATGAAGTATCAGCAAATCTTCCAATTACGTCCAATTACTAATATCAAATAGTGTACATATGTATCCAATGATGAATCAGAGCACAACGTATTAAAATATATAAGTTAAAGGTGAAGTTATTGAGCTCATGACTGCTTCAGTAAGCAATACATCCAATGGATTCTGTGAGTGAGAACTCGCTGTGTTTTCTCCTGTTTCCCTCCTCCAGTCGGGATTGGGCTACACAGCCTTGACTTTGTCCGTCACGCACACGCTTGTGTTTGGCTGGGACTTCGCCTTCTCCCCGCAGGCGTATGAATTCTACATGCCGCCCAGCTACGTCCTAGGCTCGGCCGTGCCGTGCGCCGTTCTGGTGGGCCGCTGCTTCCTGCTCCTGCCCTGCGTCTCTGCCAGGCTGGCGCGCATACGCCGGGGCTGGGAGAGCTCCCGCAACTGCCCTGTCTCGCGGCGCCACCACACAGCACTCCACAGGACACTTCCACCAGTGTGAAAGGACAGCGGGGTCACACCGAAGAAGCGGAGACACCTGGGTTTGTCAGCCTATCAAAAACTCAGTAACTATGCAGGGTATCTGGGGTGAATGTAGCACTCAACAAGGATAACCCTCCTCCCAATTTTGTGGGTGTGTCTGTCACCGAAGGGCTACAGAGGTGTATTGCTCTCCTTCATTATCACCATACAGAGAGGTAGAAAGTCATTGACTGTCTTTCTCAAGTACTCGGTGATTGGAATTGGAACTGACACCTTACAGCCCTCATGTTATCATCTGTATGTCAGTTAATAGGATCTGCAGTAGTAATGTACTATTTCCTGTTGTAATGTTGTCACCGAAGTTTTCTTGGTGCATAGAAACACAGGAGACATTTCATCAGTAAGCCATTCAAAGCATTGGGACAGGAACTTAAAACTGCATATAACAATGCTTGACCTTACATGTTACAGGCAATAACATTACCACTTCATAGAAAACTCCAAATTGTACTGTAGGGCAAGGGAAGGTGTCTGTACTGCTAGCCTTGGCCCCAAACAAACCAAACTGAGTCAGTTTAAACCAGGATAAAAACTTGAGATGCTGGACTGTAAGGTCCTGAACTGTTAAGCCAGAGGAGGAGCCTTTTTATTTTTATTCCCATTGTGCTAGTTCCTGAATATTAATGAGCCATTGTCCTCTCTGTGACAGGACTCCTGCAGCAAAGTGCCTGTCTTTGTTACACTGCCTTATTGGGTTCTCCTTGCAGGACATGCACATGAGCTACATCTTCAGGATTCTCTGAACTTCAGGACTTACCTCAATGAATGTCATTCTCTGTATGTTAATTTGTATGTAAAGGGTCTGGATTAGCTTTTCTCTCTCTGTCTGGATGTTTTTTCAATCAATCAGAAAAACAAAAATGCAAAACTCTATGCATCATATTTTTACTGGAAAACTAGAAATATGGAAGATATGAAAAAAGAGAAGGAACTTTAAAACAACACTGACATGTTGCCTCCCCAGTAAATGTTATATTGCAGTGCATTTGCACATAAATGGGGAAACACTTCTATAAAATATATACTTTTATCATAGCACTTTGATGACTGAACATCAATGATGATTATTCATTGAAATGTGGAAATGAGCTATGGACCTCGAGTTCGCAGTGTTACTGTTTTTAGTTTATGACTGAAATAATTTAAACAAACCACCAGATGTCGCCATTGTAATATCGGCTTTCAGTGATCCCTCTTCTTAATCTTTTACTGGCGCAATCACGTAAAGCGCAAAGCTTCACGAGACGTCGTCTGTCCCTCACTAATTTAATGCATTATTTTTCCATTCCCCCTCTAAGCATCAGGTGTGCTTGCATGTGCATTGTACCTCAACATCCTCGTAAATCGCCACTTTGAACCAATTTCTTTTTCCAGTTCAGAGAATTTGTAATCCAAAATCTTAAAATCCAAAAGTGTTAAAACAAGGGAGAGTGCATTTTTAATAAATCTTTATTAAGCTTTATAATAATGCAAAACATTTCATGTAACATGAACAATATTAAATACTATAGTGTTCTGTCTAGAACATCATTACTGGTCTTGAATTAATTTCTTTTGTGTTTACACATACAGCCAAAAGACCTGCTTAGATGCATGCATCACAAACTAATGTTAAGGAATCATTTTCTTATGTGTAAAATTATATGTCCTTCACCTAAAGAAGGCAAAACAAAAACTGTTGCCTCTAAATTGGTCTGTAAATTGTTGATTTATTGGAAACGCAAAGATAATGACAAAACGGGTTCAAAACGTAGACTAGAAAATTGTGAGGGAAAAAAAAAAAGTTTTGGCAGACATTTTTAAATAGATCACTGCTAGAGTTGGCTGTGGAAGTGCAAGTAGGGTCCTAATGAAGCTCAAAGACAAATGGGGAAGGAAGATTCCTAGGAGTAGCCATCCTGAACAAAAAAAAAAGAGTAATATGTTTAAAACTGCACCTCAGTATAAAATGCAGGCTTCATCATCAATCAGCCAAAGAAGGCTGGGAAAATGGAATGTTCACTCAGAAGCCAAGAAGGAAGCTAGAGCTTGGTCTGTGGACAGCAGTGAAAAATGCATGGAAAGCTTTTTCACGTTACGAAATTTGTGTCAAAACTTTATCAAGGCTAGAGGAGACTAGGTTCGAGGTTCAACAGATGGTTTTAATTGCCATTTGTAAGTATTAAAAATACATACACGGGCATTCAAATTTGGACCTTATTCAGAAACATAAGTAAAAGAAAAAAATTTAAACTACATATGCGCAGTCAATAATATCAAGGCATATAACATTTGTATAACTCCTGAAGAAAAACTATTGCACCTACCACATTCTGAGAAATACTATGTTTTTATGTTTGCATTAATTTTTGTGGTAATACAAAAATAAAACTTTCAATAATTTTTTGACTGTCAGAGTACATGTCGATCACTTAATAGGCAAAACATGCTGATGAAGTATGGCTACTGTACTGATATTTCTGCCTTACCACAATTAATAACCAAAATGGTCAGCTGTCAGTAGATATGGTTTAGTTATACAAAGAAACCAAAAAAGCAAATCAACCTTTTGTACATAACTTTTCGAGTGCTATAAAGCACTTTTGTAAACCATGTTATAAGACACAAGTAACTTTTTAACCTATTATTCATTTCTGCTCTTGGCCAAAAAAAAAGGGGGGGGGGGGAGAGATTACACCAACATTCAGATGGTTTCAGCATGGTCAGTTTTCTAAAACAAAAAAAGTATAACACTACTATAGTTATTGAAGGGCAAGACTTAAATATGAACTTTATTCAATAAATAAATACAACCTCAGCAAAAGGCATCTCATACAGGCCATTAAAAGAAAAGTGTGGCAGTGAAATTAAAACCTCAATATTTTATATTGGTAAATACTGTCAATGCAACTCATAACACAAACACTGCTGTTGGTTACATTTCAGATTTTTTTTTTTTCCTCTGTTGAATATTTCTTATTTTCATAACCATTATCAAGTCTTCCCTAATTAAGAGTCTGCTGAGAGAGTGAATTTATAAACACACTAAAAAACAAACAAACAAGTAAAATAAAAGATCATTTGGTCCAGCTGATTCTGGAAGATCTGTTAGCTAGAAGGTTTTCAGTAAAAACAGTGAGGCATTATAAAGCCTTCCTGTACCTCAAACCACTTGCTTTAAATAAAAACACCAGAGGATCCTCTCAAAAAGCAACATTGTTTCCGTGGGTTTCACCACACAGTCTGAGGATTGGCCTTGTATTTTGCATAGTCAGCCATCTTGAAGAAAGCCAGCTCTGTCTCGTTGGCTGCAGAGAAGAGTGAGATATTTCAGCTTGGTTTATGGTTTATACTTGTCTATTTAACACAGTGTGTCGCAAAGAGCTATAGACGCCAAAGCTCTTAAAACTGTGACCTACCAATATACAAACCACATGTGTACTTAAAATTTACTACATCAATAAATAACTTCAGTAACCTGGGTCAAATAATGCAAATCTGGAGACTGTCACCAATTTAGATTCATGGTATTTGAAACAGGACAGGCTGTTAACTTGCATACCCCAAGATGTTTTGGCATGAACTACCATAATATGGACATTAGCTAATGTTCAACTCGACCAAGTCCACGAAAAACTGGCACAGTACCAAACGGTAATGATCACCATAGTGAAATCACAACATGGAGATTATTATTACAAAGTAATAATCTTTACCTACAGAATATAAAGAATAAAGAATATTTACCTACGCCGCACGCTCTTAAATCGAAGCCATCGCGCAGAATCAGCTTTTCATCGTTCTCTAAACTCATCACTAATTCATTAGTCTGAAAACAGAAACTTCATTTTAGATATTATATCACTTGACTTCATTGTGTGTTGTTAATAAGGTTCTATCATTTTTGCAAAAGAAACCGTATTGTGATTTTAATCAAGCCCTTACCTTTGCTCCATGTGCCTGATGAATGATCTTCATTGTGTCTGTGAACATTAGAATGGCCTGTCAATGTCCTGTGCATCAAATTAACGTTAAAGCGTTATTCATAAGAGAGGGAAGACGTCACTTACCATAGTCAAATTTCTTGAAAGGCGGAGGCAGCCCAGGTCTCGTGGAAATATCTAAAATGTGAGAGCATAAGCTAACTGCTTTTCATGTTTGGCCAGCAATTAGAATGTTGTTGTTGCTATCGCTAACATCTTTAGCTAGCTAGCTAGTTCATGATTTATCTTGCAAGCTAACCTACCTAGCTAGCTAACTATATAATTCTAAAATTAACTGGACGGAACGATATCTTACCATTCTTTACAAAAGCAATAAATTCTTCTACTTTCTGATTTAAATTTACACATTGGAATACCACTGGTTTAAAGTTTCGATGTTCAAAAGAACGAACTAAGCGTACAGTAAGAATAGCTTCAGAGGACATTTTTGCTTCGAACTGTTTGCTTAAACAACTGTGGATTTAATATTTAAATCCACAACAATTAGCTGCTAGGAAACAAACTTCCGATCCTAATAATTATGAAATTATGGAAAAGTAACGTTATAGATTATATGCAACAAAAATACTGCATGGCGTAAAGAAACACGTTCGACTTTGGAGTGTGTAATTGGTATAGCTTGCAGCTAGGCACTCAGATGAGACAAGCTACCGACGCACCAGGCTAAAGCAATGGCACGACTATATTATCGATTAACTGTGTGCATGGTGCGGCAAAAACTATGAATGAGATATGTAGGCATATACATTTAGAGTTTGATAATACTTGAGGACAAAATGTCTGTAGAGGATAATGGACATTTAAACTTTGCGCAAGCAATTTTTTTAGCCCTTCGGAATGTTAGAAATACTTTATACAGATGTATTAAGTTATCTTTGTAAGTGACCTGGCCTTAACTGATGTAGGACTGATTACTCTGTAATTGCAGAGTATGACCAGCTATGAAGCCAAAAGATATCATTAAAATTAGTTACATAAATGACAACTTTCCCAAGCTAGTATTAGTACTTTTTATGATACCCTGGGCTATATGAATGATGCTGGATCTGTCGAAAATCAATGCGTTTCAAGAGCCTGACAAATGATCTTCATACCTATGTGAGAAATGAAAACTCTCATAAGTCTATGAAATGACAGACCACTGTTACACTTTTACATCCCTGACCGTTCTTCTTATAAATATATTTGGCATATTACAATGTTTTTAGAACATTCTTTAAGATTCCATTTTTGAATATCAAATAAAAAAAATGTCTCAGCAGTTCAGATTACTATAGCACCGTCAATGGGTTATCTTTAATGAGTGGTTTATGATTTTCGATCTTTCACAGTCTGTTGAAATAAACGATATAATTTTGTTCGTCTTTATTAGCGACCGCAGCAATGTGCCCTAAATGAATATGACCTATGTTCTATTTAGCGGGTGTGTCAAATCCTGCAGCGCAAACGTGATTGGCTTATTTCCTCAGTACACACTGGAACAACCAATGGAATGAAAGGCGTAGTGGAAGTAAAATTCTACAGCATGTATGTGCCTAGCTAGCAACGAAAGGCCACGCGAAATTTGCTGTTAGCGACACGTTTGGGTCAGCACGGTGTTGAAAGATAAACCAGAAATCATGTCCGAGGTTAGTAATTTCCGTAATGGATATGGCAATATGTATTTTGTCGGACACAACTTCCTATTAATTTAATTTTCACATTAATAGCATTGAGAACTTCGCTGTATAGGAAACTGTTAAGCTAGCTGACTAGCATATATATAACTTGGCCATCAGTCTGATCAGTTGTGATCAATATAGCTAACCTAGCTAGCTACCTACTGTTAGATCATGTATTACAGTGTTGTGCAATCAAAGACATCAGTGTTTAGTGTTTAAAGCAATTATTTCACTAAGAATATAAAATATACTAGAGTGTAAATAGGTTATTTCGTAATGCAAACTGTATATGAAGCAGTTAACTATGAATTCAGAGTACTGAATAAATTAGCAACCTAGTTAGCAAGTAAGCCTGAATTGAACTGTTGATTCTAGCTGTCATTAGGGAACTGTGAGGACCTTTGGCTACTCAAGTGGAATATCTAGGTTTGCAAAATAGTTAGCTAACTAGTACATCGCATTTCTACCGGGAAAACAAGCACTGAACCAACGAATTGGCTATAGCATCCGAGGACGTTATGTTCAATTAATTTACAAGAAGCTTGCGATAACCATCACGATGTGAGTCCGTTCATGTAGCTAACACTGCTTGATGATGTCGAGTTAAATTATTGAAATACTCCCAATAATGATCAAGCTAATCTAAAAATAATTATGCATTCAATCCACTACTACTCACCGTTTGGCTATGAAAACAAATCGCTGAAAGTGCATTTTAGGTTCAGTCCATGGTAGCTAGCTAGCTAAGCCTGCCCATAAATGATTCTCGGTAAGTTGGATGCCAACCAGTGATTACCGCCAATAGTATGATAGCACGTTCTCGGATGTTGGGGTCCAATGGTCAAATATGAAGAATGATAAGGAGGTGGTTCACTCAAAGCCTGAAGTTATTTATTTGCAATTAATGTTATGTATAGCCATAGGCAACTTGATCTGTCTTCGTAATTGAACGGTGTGTGATGTTCTGTAGTTAGTTTGTTTTAGAAACAACAAATTTAGCTCCGCCAAAGGGCAGTAAGTATGTACGTATGAATGTACATTAGAAAAAGCAATCTGATCTCGTGACCAGCGATTGGCTAACTGTGTGCGTCGCAATGTGCGCGTGCCTTACTTTTGATTGATGTTGAAAGCAAATCACTAAGTTGTACTCTATGCTGACGTCCAATCCTTCACTTCCACTCTGGAAAGATTCTCGCACAGACGAGAGCACTTTTGAATGTGTGTAGAGTAGCGAGACCTCTCTTTTGGTCCTTTTAAAAGGATGCTGCTACTTAGCATGCCGTGAGTGGAGCATGGTCAAAGGTTCTGCTTCTACTCAATCCAGCGCTTGCCGACCTGCATTCTCTGCGTATTTGCTATGGATTCCAGCTCTCCAAAACACCATAGATTGAGATATTCTGCATATATTGCTTACCTTTAGGTGCTGGAATAGACCAAACATTACATTGTTTCTCAGAAACATACTAATTGACCAACTGTATGCCATGACTTTGCTATGTAAAAAATAAATAAATTGGGGGTTAATTTGATTGCTATTTGCATCAAGTTTGGCAGGTTTGACTGTGAAGGTTATCCTGTGTGTATTATATATGCCAGTTTTATAACAGGTCTGTCATCCACAGGAGGCATTTCAGAAGGCAGCTGAAGAGGTAAAACAGCTGAAGGCAAAGCCAACTGATGCTGAGATGTTGGAGGTGTATGCTCTCTACAAACAGGCCACTGCAGGAGATGTGAACATTGGTGTGTTTTCTTCCCTACTCACTTCTTGCTCAGCCTCTAGTTGTACAGCACATAGTGACTTTATAAATTACTTTCCCCCCCTTATACGTCTTGAAGTCATTTTTAGAGTGTATTACTTAATTGCATCTAGAACAGAATTAATTTACTATTAGTCTTGGCACTGGATGTCTGCACAGAATCGTACTGATGTTAATTTGAGCTTTCTTATTCCAGATCGCCCTGGCATGTTTGACTTTACTGGAAAAACTAAGTGGGATGCCTGGAAATCAAAGGAAGGTCAGTTCCTCTTGCGTACCACTTGAGGGAGCCAAAGACAAACAAGAATGCTCTTTAAGCATTTGTGCATCTACTCTGTTAACATTCAAATTATTATCATTCACTGTAATGTGAAAGACATATACTGCTTCAACACAATATTCTGAAATGTTTCTTACATGTGACCCCTAAAGATATCTTAATTTGAGAAGATTAGTTCTTTTAAAACATTTCTGAAAAGAAATGACTTTACTGTTTGTCTTACAAAATGCAGGTTAACTTTCATTGTTCTCTCACTATGACTCTCTGTAGGTGTAAGTAAGGAGGATGCAATGAAGGCTTACATCAGTAAGGTGGAAGAGCTGAAAGGAAAATATGGAATCTAATGGATTACCTGAAGAGTGCAGTTTACTAGCTCCACTCTCAAGGCATTCTCTCACTTCATTTGTTTTTGTGAAAATGCCTTGAGCATCTTGGTGTGTGCCATTGGTCGTATACACTGCGTGTCAGCATCACGGAGCGTTGCTGTGGGAACGAAGAAAGCAATGCAGTCACCCACCTATTTGGCCTTCAGAAACCAGCCTCTTAGCAACTGTGTTGTGAATCCCTCCCCCTATCCCCACACAGCTCTGCCATAAATTTGGTTTTAAATAACTTTGTGTCTGTAGTTTTTATTTTTTTACATTTTGGATGGTTGCTAATGCCAGATTTGGCTGTCAGTGAAAGCCATGTGTTCATAAAGGGATCCAGAGAATTTGAACAGCATGCTCAACCAATCTGACATAAACAGCTGTGTGAGAACTGCACAGTGCTTCCTCTGTGTGTCTGAACTCATGTTGACCTGTAGAAAATTATTAGATCTAGATTAGACATACTGTTGGTTGGAGGTATTATGGGAGTATCAGAAATTACTCCAACTCTGCAAACCCTTAATTAAAACGTTTGATGCTAAACGTGTATATGTTCCCTTTACAGTGTGCATATATAAATGACGTAATGCATGACATTAAATTCAGCCAAACTCATCCAGTTGTAAGTTGTTAAAGGAAATAACTAGAACTTAGGCTTTGGTTGAATAAACTGCAGGTGATGGCTGGAGCAGGTTAGTACAATGCATATGTTACTTGCACGCAGTTATAAATAGACTGTTTTGCTCTTGCGATTTTTGATAGTTAAGGGTGCGGCTACTGGGTGCTTAACTAATTAGTTATTTATAATTAATAAATGCGTATCGAGATATTGTTGTTATTTAAAATTATCAGTAGGTCTACTGATGACCAAAACCGGGGTTATTCGTGTCTCCGGGATTGTCGCTGCAATATCCACCGATAAAAAGCTTGGTGCTTTTACTATGGGCTTATTTAGTTTTATCTGGTGAACGAATAAAAACGGCACAGAAAATGCGCCTTGACAGGGAAAACGCATGCAGCCGTCACTCGAAGCGGTCATTCTTCCTCAAAATTTCCTAGTTACGTAATAGTGATGTGACAGTAAAGTTAAACATAAGATGCATCGTAGCATAAGATGCACAAGAGCTAACAGCAGAATCGTGTTCTATGCATGCTTCTTATCATGCGGTGTCGGTTAATGTTACACCGCAGTTAAGGCTTCTGAGACTGTACTTTCGACTGGAATCGAAAGTGCGTATTATTTATTCTTCGTGTGCGACTTCTCAGCGCTGTCAAGCCAGAATAACAGCGATAAGAATAAGGCTGCTGAGTCTGTACGCTCGATAAAAAATACGGCTTCTTAGCCTGTACTTTCGACTGGAATCGAAAGTGCGTGACATTCTTCCTGTGTCGATTTTTCAGCACAGTTTCAAGTCAGAATGACAGCGATAAAAATATGGGTAACGTTTTATTTCAATCTTTTTTGAAGGTGAAATTGTTAAATTATGCTTTTGTATAAGATTGTACATAGTCACATCTCTGTAAGGAAGCGTTAATGCGTACGCATCGTACGTGCGCCTGTCTCCGAACACAAATGGTGGTTAACCCACTGAAAACTATGGTGTGGTTGTAACATCTGTATGCCCCGTTGTACTTTTAGTGTAACACTGACAGTGTACGAACAAAATTGGCATATGAACTAATCTGACAGTAAACGTTTGCGTGAAGAACTTGTTTTTGGACCTTGGTCATTTCAGCCTGCCTCTTGACTTCTGTCTAAATTACTTGACTTAAAATTGGTAGACACAAAAACTGAAGTTTAACTTGATTTAATAAATATTTAATGCACATCAAAACAGGTGACTAGGTAAACCAGTAGTGCTCAGATCTGCAGTTTGGTCTCTTGAATGACGTTGACCTTGAGTTGAAGTGTTGAATATCCTTTTCTGTTTTGGTCTCCCCCCCACCCATATATTTCACAGGGCATGGCTCCTGCTCCCCAAGGGAAGCCTCAGCCTCTCTTCCTAGAGGTGCTGTGCCGCGGCCTGATCATCCTGTGCATGGTTTTCTCCATAGTTTTGTCCTCCATCGCCGTGTGCGATGGACACTGGTTGCTGTCGGATCGCCGTATGTTTGGCCTCTGGTACTTCTGCATGGTGGAGGCGGAGGGTTCTGGCATACCATCTAACTGCAGCAGGCATGGTGGGCTGGCAGGTAGTGAGGGCCCAGAGTTGGGGCTGGGCGCGTGCCGTTTTGTCCTTTCCGGGGCTGTGGTGAGTGCCGTGTTTGGGCTGGAGCTACTGGTGATGTCACAGGTCAGCGAGGGAAAGGACTCCGGCCGGCGCTGGTATCTTGGGGCATTGCTTGTGCTGCTGGCTGCAGGATTGGCAGCAGGAGGGGTTGCAACATTTGTGCTCTACCTATGGAAGTATGCTTCGCTTCTGGGTTTCACTCTCACCTTCTGGTGCCAGTTTATGGCAACCTTCCTTTTCTTCCTCAATGGCATGGCAGCAAGGCACGTCCAGAATTTGGGATCACTGCTGCCTCCCAGTGGTGATTTCAGGAAAATATAGGCATTGGCTACAGTAGAGTTAACAGTGGACAACCTCCATAAAGTAGAACTATATTTAGTAGGGGTAGGTTCATGAGTTAATGAGTGGGTTCACTCAGGATCCATGGGTTAATGTGTTAAGCAGTTTATTTTAAAGAGCTGTGTACTTAATGAAAGTGTACTGTGTACTCATCAGTGAGGTTTTAAATCAGATAATGTTTAAAGAATTCCAAGTAGCTTTTACATTTACTACTTCTGTTAATTTGGATATTTTGGCAAAAGACAGTTGACTTTATTTTCACAATTGTTCTTCTATATATTATGTAATTATTCAGTGTTACAATGATTCTTTATGAACCATTTCACTAAGTAGCAAGCAGCATTTAAAAATATTATGGACATATATAACCAATCAAGCAACAAGCAGATAAAACACAGCTGGTAATGATGGCGCATAATCAATATTATATTCTTTTGTGCTTTATGACCTGGTTTGCTGTTTTTCTTGAATGAATATGTGGGGTCTCTCACTCACAGGTATAATGGCTATAATGAATTCCTCATATGGTTCCTATAATGAATTCCTCATATGGTTCCTATAATGAATTCCTAGTGTCTGGTTTAATGGCACGAAAGCAGGATTCAGATAGTAGAAAATTTAAGAGACTCTCACAACTCAAAACTGGCTGCTTTTATGACTTCAACAATGGCAAAAAATTCAATCACTACATTTTGGGCATGTATTTATTTTGAGCAGTTTATTCCGAATAAGGAATAATTGTTATTTAAGCAGTGCTGATTGTAGCATTAAAAACCACATAAATACTTTACAGAACAAATATGAAGGACAAATATTTCAAACTCACAATATTCTAGCAGTAAGTCAGATATTGCTATAGAAAGCATTTGAGAAAATAAACTGAAATGAAGAAAATACCTGAAATCTGTGTGTGTAGGTGAGAGATCTGGTGCCATATTTCTGTCCCAATTCAGGGCAGTTTGATAGAGGACCACACCCAGCGTGTGGGAGGTGTTTAGTTACTGTAATTAGTTGCATTGTCTGTTTGCTTATTTAGCCAGTGTTCATACTAGATTTAGTTACTGAATCATGTAAGTAGTATGTCCTTATAGTTCTGTTTTTTACAGTTCTATGTTTAAGTGTATTAAAACTTGATTGTGTTTTGATATGGCATGTTTTAGGATATACTGTGTGTATATGTGTGTTAGGATATATTGTTAGCTCTAGCCAAAAGTGAAATCTGTGTAAGAGGCAGGGCACTGTTGCTCAGAGAACCATGATGCACTCTGGGATCGTCATGGAAACACTTCTTCAGACGCCACCGTCGCCAGCGCCTCTTAACTTCATTTTGAACCTGTCAAAGGTCAGAGGTCACAGTTCACCACTGAAATGTAAAGAACAGTGGCATAAACTCCAGCGGTGAAAATCGGCAGCATATTACATATAAAACTAGAGTAATGTCCTTACATTAGATTGTGCCACATTTTCACCCCTTGCATACCACTGCATTTAAGTGAATGTCTGCACTGGTGTCAAATTGCCTGTGGAATGAGCCTAAAACTGCCATTTCAGCAGTTCTCCAACAAAAGTATTTTTTAGAGAAAAACTGTTGAGCTATGATAAAGTCCTCTCCTTTCTTCATGACCATTTCCATTAGGAAAGAATAAATGCTAACCCTATTCCAGCACTAAAGGCTGTCCAATATTTGATCCCCTAAACCAGATGAAACAGTGTGCAGATGAAAGGCACTCACTCACCTCTCCATTCAGGAAACAGTAGAGGAGCGCTACCACGAAGCCCTGCGCAGCAGAACACACACACATACACACACACACAGAGTCCCACTGACATTTCTTAATGTGTGGACCACAACCTGCAGACTATTGCAGTGTTAATGCATGGTCAAAGACAGAAGTTCCCATGGATTAACAGCGGTTAAGTGCAACGTGGGTTAAATCATTAATTCTGTTATAGTGGATAAGGAGAGTGTGTATAATGCCCATACAGTGCAACCACCTGTGTGGAGGCCATGATGAGCTCGATGGCGTTCCAGATTTGGAAGGTGAGGATGCTGACTTGGTCGGGAAAGAAAGCAAAGAGTGCATACTGCACACCAAACAGAGACACCAACAGCAGGGTGGACTTGGCCAGCTTTCTTCAAACACACAGAAGATAAAAAGCACCACAAAAGTAAGTTATGCAGCGATACGGAAAATGGCTGTACGATCCACATCTGTGTCACGGAACGTGTCCGTCTGATCTACGTCTGTGTCAAGGAATATGCCCGTCTGATCCACGTCTGTGTCACGTAACATGCCCGTCTGATCCATGTCTGGGTCACGGAAAGTGTCCGTCTGATCCACGTCTGCGTCACGGAAAGTGTCTGTCTGATCCACGTCTGCGTCATGGAAAGTGTCCGTCTGATCCACGTCTGCGTCATAGAAAGCGTCTGTCTGACCCACGTCTGTGTCATGAAATGTGTCTGTCTGATCCATGTCTGTGTCATAGAATGTGTCCGTCTGATCCATGTCTGTGTCATGGAATGTGTCCGTCTGATCCAGGTCTGTGAACAAATGCTTTGTTTCTTAGATCATGTCATTTTTATGTGGGTTTTTAGAGTTGTGCGTTAACTTACCTGTGCTTTTTAAACCCATTTTCAAGCATGTCTGGAGCTCTCATCTTGCTCACTAACATTCGAATTATTCTCAGGAAAAACACCACATTTACCTGAATTATAATGGAAAAAAACAGCTAGGACATGCTGCTGCTTGTATTTGGCAATATTTTATATGTAATACTATCAAATCCTCACATTCAAGTTAAGATTACCAAAAGTACTACAGTAATAACACAAGTAATTACAAAGACCAGATAAAAAGTAAATCTTTTGAGCAAACAGTACGGAGTGTGTTTGTGCTTGCTATTGGTATGTGTGCCTCTGTGTTCTAAAATTGTCAAAAAGAACATGTGGGTTCTGCAAGTTTCTTACTATGATGAACAGAATTATAGGAACTCTCAGAATCCACCAGACCCAGCCGTGGCCTCTCATCTCCCAACACCTGCACACACCCAGACACACGACCTGTTGTTAAAAGTGTGCGTGACTAGTAACTACAACTTACGAACATTAATAACAACACAAGACTCCTCTTCAATTATAATATGATAGGCATTTAACTTATAATTTGCTTAAATGTAATTTGTTTTTAGTAACAAAGCTTTTTATACGTTTATAACATTAAGCCGTAAAGGCGTATATTGATGAACAAGTGAAGGCCACTTGTGTTTACAGCATCAATACAACCATCTGATTGGTTTATATTCTCTTGTGTGTCATGTTTTGGTACAAAATAAATCACTACACCAATGATGCACGAGCGCATGAAATTTCCATCTGCATCTGTGAGAAGATGTATTGCCTTTACAGATTGTGTGTACTTTAAAGAGTGCTGTTTTTGGGTTTTGGAATGTAAACAAAATGTTAAAATTACTAATGGCAGGATGGCAATGGCTTTCCTAAAAGCTACAAAACAGCTTTTTTGGACATGTTCAGAGAACAGGCGGATACCAGACATGAACTCGAATGCCATCTTTGTTGCCTTATGGTACACAATGGTAGTATGTGATGGTTGATATAATGTACATACAGAAAAGATGAAGTGTTGGTGTGGCACACAACAGCTGGATATGCAGTACTAATAAAGCACATATGTTTCACCTGTTGTGTTCGACAACCAAAGCAGCAATATCAGTCCTCCATTTACTTCTCTAAAAACTAAACTAAATCTAAAAATCTAATAATATATACCCTAAATGATGACCTGAGACAGTTGTACTCAAGGTAGGAAAACGTGCAGATTCTTCAAGTTACTTCCAGGGTAAACAGTTATTAGCCTCCAATCCTCTAATATCATCTGTTTCATAATGTACAATAGTTCCGTACAGTAAATAAGAATATCACTTAGGTATGGTACAAATGAGTGTGACTCATGTTGAAATGGGAATACATCATGCTGAGAAATCTCTGTGTGTAGACACCAAATGAGTTCATAGACTGACTGACAACAGCTAAACTACAGCATGTGGGAGAGAGTTATCTTGACAGAGAGCTTATGCATTCTGAGATAAGAACGCGATAGGGATATTTAGATGTGTGTGAACGCACCCCTTGTCCTCCTGCAGGTATTTGGCCATTCCCCACACGGTGATGATCAGCATGGGCGTGCCTGTGTAGACAAGAGCAGAAGTTTCAACTTGCTGGCACAAGTTCGAGCTTCCATTGCTCAGGCATGCTCAGACGTTCTTTGTGAAGTGTTGATCTTCGGGAATGTGAGAGAGAACAACCGAAGAGGTTTTCCTGTCAGTTAATGTTTACATCTCTAGGGCCGTATGTGTACATGCCTGTGAGAGGGATTTGTGTGCAAGAGAAAACAAAGAGAAAAGAGAAATAGATATAAATTTAGGTGTGTGTGTGTGTGTTAGATAGAGACAGTGAAATGTACCCCAGCCGAGGCTGATGTACCAGTGCAGCCGTTTTCTCGGGGAATGCAGGGACAGGTGGATCAGGCTGTGCAGGTAATGACCCTCCACCAGCAGC
Organism: Sternarchorhynchus goeldii; assembly: GCA_028565775.1. NCBI lineage: Eukaryota > Metazoa > Chordata > Actinopteri > Gymnotiformes > Apteronotidae > Sternarchorhynchus > Sternarchorhynchus goeldii. The sequence continues at coordinate 26,295,997 of JAOXYF010000007.1, forward strand.
CAGCTGTAGTTGGCCAGGATGCAGTAGTTAGAGACCAACAGCGCCATCTTACAGCCAGGCTGTCAAGACAACACAGAGCTTTATTTCGATTACTTATATACAGTTATTTAATTATTCTTGTGCATGTAGGTACAGAGTAAGTGGCTATGTATGTTCAGTGTGTGTGTGTGTTTGTACCGGGTGAGAGTCACAGTGATAATAGGCCTGAGAGTTGTGTAGCACAGCATCTTTGATGAAAATGGAGGTACCCCTCAGGATGAAGGACACAAAGAGCTGCATGTGGATGAAGTTACGTGTGCAGTGGAGCTTTCTGAAAGAGGAAAGAACATTTCGGAAGGAGTCCTTATAACAACCCAGTAACAAATCCAGTCCACTGTAAACATAGTTGCACTAGCTCTTATAAGACTTATGTTTGTGAAGGACAGTCATGTACAAATCCATACCTGAATGCACACAGAAGCATGAGAGCGATGGTGAGGGAAATCAATGAGATGCTGTATCCTATTGAATACATGGTCCTTATGCCCATGAAGTACTCATGTGACATCAGCATCTACATAAACATGCAGAGCAGTTGAGTCCATGGAGCTCTGTTAAATCTCTTCTCAGGCTGTTTCTCCAGCAGTAGTTAGTTACTAAAGTCAGAGCTAGAAAACTGCAGTCAAGCAGCCACAGAATTTTCAGCCAATCATGAAATTGGCTCCCAAATATTTCAGTTGGCTCATGAAGTGAATGGAGTGAAGTGAATGGAGTGAAGTGAATGTGGGCCTTTTTTGGTCAGACTTAAAAGAAAAGCAGCGTATATATGAGACCTGCTGAGGGGAAATTATTTCAGTGGCTAACGTACCTGAGCTTCAGACTTTTTCTGAAGTGCTTAACAGAAAATTTCACTCCATTCCAAAAAAAATCCACTTTTTTGCTGTGCTTTAAAATGATTCTAAATATTGTATTTTCACAAAAGCTTACACACTGGTGAAAACTACATAATAAAGGTTCAGAATGAGTGTTGTATGGTCTCTGGCATTAACATGGTATTTTAATGAATGAGAATTTTAACAAATCCACCATGACGTATCAGTCCTCACTACATTGAAGCAAACACAAAGCAGTAAATTTGTCTAAGGGTAGAGATAAGTCTTTATCAGGTCTTATCGTGGAAATTAACGCAGTTACTTAAGTGTGTTGTGCCAGGGCATCTGCAGTATATCACAGTTTCCAAAACAAAATGGCAGTCTCTATTCCCTATAGTGATGTGAGGCAGAATGGATCATACTGGTTCTGTGTGAAACTGAAGCGTGTCATTCAGATTGTAACTGCATGCCAGCTCGTATGGAGGGAAAGGTTCTGACCAGCCACTCTCAGTGCAATTCCTCCCCACTTCCCCTGTGGAGAAGACAATCACGACTGGGGATAAATAATCCAGATGGTTAAACTGTGGTCACAGTTACATGGTTGGAACAGACAACAGGACCTGCATCTCCCTTGTTTTCTTCCTTCTTTTGTTTGTGCTTGTGCATCTCGTTTCATACTAGGCAGGTGTGTACATAGAGCATCACTTTAAGCATTATAAAACCACTTACCTTTTTGTGATTTCATTTTCTGCTGTAAAATTTAACTGCATACAAGTTATTAAGCATGTTTTCTATAAGCCTGTGGGACATAAGGCAGATTTTACTAGATCACTATGGAGCTGACCTTTGATCCTGAGGAATGGGGGACAGGGTTGAGAGACTGTCTCTCCCACCTGGGTATGTGGCCAACAGTTCAGATGATCCCATAATGCACTGCAGCCTGATAGTGAAGGGAGAGATGACAGTACAAAAAAAAGTATTCAAACATGATCTAAAAAGAAAACTTTCATGATAGGCAGCTGTCCATGTGTGAATATTTTGCTTCTTGTAAATAAAAGTTTAAAAAAAAGTGATGAGAAATGTGCAAAATGTTTGTCATTCAATTTTACAGGAAATATAACATCACCGAGCATAACTTGCAACTGTTAACACAAAGGGCACTTTTGAAATAGACGCAAAAATCTCTAACCTGAGACTTTTCTATTCCCTCTGGTACTTAGATCTAATTCTGCAAGTCATGAACAATAATGTGATAATGGATAATGTGAACTAAATGGTCTCTGTTTTTAGTGTCTGTAATTGAGTAAGCCAGGACTCTATAGAATCAGTCAGGAGAAATTAGGAGCTGTGTTCATACACACATGGTATCAGTCAGGATCAGTCAGGAGACAGAGGAGCCACTCCACTCTGCTGATGGATGCTTTCCTCTTAAAGACTACAAACACCACGGAGCCTGTCAGTCCCTCTCCCTCCCTCTCTCTGTCTCTTTCTCTGTCCTGGTTGTCTAATGACAGGAAGGCATGGTTGCCTTGTTATTGTAAGTGCGCTTCACAAAGGGTGAAGCAGACCTGGCTCAGTATCTCAGATGAATTATACCATGATGCGGTATCGCATGATAGAAGAGAAGAGCATAATGGAAAAAGAGAGGGAGGTCTGGGCTGCGCTTTTATGTTTTAATCTACCTGTGTTGATTCGATGGCTTCCTGTTTGCATTACTGACTGTCATAATAAGTTCATGCTTGTTTTGAAATCAGTTCAGTTCAGAATTGAGCCACCTGTCAGTCCCTCTGTAGCTCAAGATGTGTTCACGATACTACAGTCTCAATAGGCCCAACAACACTCATTGTGAGTTCTAGAAGAAAACTGTCTCTGGACCTGTCTCAGGCTTTGTGGGAACTGCCTGAAGTGGATGGAGTTACATGTATAATCTGATAACACTGTGATTTATGCTACACAGCATGGAAGCTATTTACCATACTTCCCCATCATATCATTTTACAGCTCCTAAAGCAACCAAGATAAACTCTAATCAGTTTGTTTGTCCACCAGTATATACACACACACACACACACGCACACAAACAGAAATGCAAGTAGTTGTACAGTTGTGGACAGTACATGAACGAACAGGGTGTGTGTGTGCGCACATTTCACATTCTCCTACCCATCTCCCCTGTGTGTGTGCTTGAGAGAGAGACAACGAGAGAAGTAGGAAGTAGAGGGAGAGAGGGAGAGAAAGCGTGTCTTGCCCGGAGAGCCTGAGTGTGTGAGGTTTCCTTGGGCGATGATCTTGTTGCAGTTCTCTTCTTCCCTGAGCCACTGAAGCTCTGGATCACAGTCTGAAGCGATGGCCTTTACCTACAGCACAGGGGAGGAGACACACATGCTAACTGCCATCAACTCAGTAAGCTTAGACATGGAAATTCCACTATGACATATTTAACTGTAGACTTTTTTCCCACGTTCACAACAGTGTAGAAATTCTTCATTTTTTATTAGTCTTACATAGGTTTAAGCAGGCAGATGTGTTAGGATGCTGCCTCTGTACAGCAGAGGCCAAAGGTGCACATATATTTAGTTTAAACACATTTGAATTGTACTTTGCACAGTTTCACGCTTTTCATGTGACCATACATTTCCTCTCTATTAGTATTTTACTTACACAAATAGTGGAATCCTTGGCACAGCCATATGCAAAATGTTTACATTTTTGCAAGTGAAAACATCACTGTTTTTACTAATTTTATGAAATATAAAATTATCTCATTATGTTGGCACATAGTTTTTTCTAGTTTCAATAAAAAATATCTGTCAATATAGTGTGGTAATTTTACTTAATGAAATAATTTAAAACAAGTAAACAAAAACTAGAAAAAAGTTAAATAATATTATAATGTTCTTGCAACACTTTAGGAGATGCAGGTCATTAAGCCGTTTTGTCACTTTTAACAAATGTTCAGGATCACGGTCCTGCTGAAGTTTGAATTTACTGCTTGAAGTCTTCAGGTCTTGTTTCAATATTTCCAGCTAATCCTTCTTCCTTGTTACGCCATCTATGTTCTAAAGTGCCATTCCCTTTTCTGGCAAATCACCTCCAAACCATGATGCTGCCACCCTCATGCTTCAGAGCTGCGATAATGTTTGGATTAAAAGCCTCGCCCTTTTCCTCCATACACACCATGGCCAAGCAGTAAAACTCTGACCAGGGAACTTCACCCTCTATGTCTTCGTCCTGGTGATCACCTCCGAACTTTAGTATGGACTGGCTTCTTCCTTGCGCGACAGCATTTGAGTTTATTGTTATGTAGGACTTTCTTAATTGTAGATGTAGACGGTACTCGTTTACCAGTTATGTTACTTTCCGACCAAAGTTCACTCAGCCTTGCGAGTTCATTTGTGCCTTCTTTCCGAACAATGCAAAGTCTGTCTGCACCCAAGAGTCGGTGCTGAGCTAAATCTGTCTTATCGATTGCCTTAAAAATGACCTTGTTGACGTGCCAGAAGAAATGTATGGTAACATGAGTTATGAAAAACTGAGTCTGATTGTTTTTAGTTTAGACGAATGTAAACTTTTGGCCTCAAACGTACGTGAGAGTTTTAATTACGTTTTGTTTTTCTCTTGAAGAGTTGGTATTTGACACCATTATAGCCAAAAGTTGTCAGTGTAAGTTAATAATGTAACTATGAAGGGAAACACCAGAATTAAACTGACAACCTGAAAAAACAGAAGTTTTTTTTTTCATCAGAATCAACCTGCTTGCTATATTATTCTGAGGGAATTAAGTAACTAATGGAGAACCAAGCAACTGTCCTATTCAAAGGGAAGAAAATTCTTAAATTGTTATTTGAAAAGCTCATGTTTAATTGTTGATTCCACGTACTCAAGTTTAACTGTGCAGAAGTTACTTAATTTAGCGTAGGATACTTTTTAATAAACTTTAACCCAAGTAATTATGTCGGACGTAGTAACGCATACATCCAAGCAAAACTGCCATGAAGTGCCTGCAAATTGAAAATCTTAACTAGACTTTAAATCTTAACATTTACTGCAATATTCGTGATGCAAATGCGGTTATATATTTAAACTGACATTAGTTTGCAATATTCCGACTGCATCCCTTATTAAATGGCTACTTGTGAACTCACGTGTGAATATAAACTGAAGAAAGCCGCCACTGCAGCTTTGTGTACGCCCAAAACCCTCATGTAGACGGCGAGAAAACAGGTTGCCCCTGGCTGTCAGATGTCAAATTTCCCTTCTGCTGGTAGCTGCCATCTCGTCTCAAAAATCCACATTCTTTGAAGCATTATCTGCGCGATTGTACGCGCGTAACATCAGTCCAGGTAGATAGCGAATAAGTTCCAGATTGACTGAGAAACGTGCAGAATTGAAAGATATCATTATGGTAAAAAACAATATGCAGATGGTGGTGTAAAACCATGTAATAATATCACATTCTTTACTCACATTCTTTAGATTTTAATCTTCAAATAGATTCGAAGCAATTTCAAACTGACAGTGAAGTTGCGCGTGCTGAACTTGGCCAAAGGAGCCAACCAAAGCGACCCAGCAGCAGGCGTTTTAGGTAACAAAATATAAAGCCCTGCATTATTAGATTTACCACAGAATGTTATATATATGGTGTCATGTAGGACAATACTATACATGCCAAGTGCCTTCCCATTTCTCTGTCGCTCTCAGCACACCACACCCCTTCCTCGCTCTTCTCTAACGTCAGTTCGAAAAAAAAAACTCTTGCGCTGATTAATGATACAGTTCCCGATTTACCCAAACATCCTTTACAATTTATGTAACCCTGCCTAAGTCTGAAAAACAGAAAAGCAAAAACTGTCATTATGACTTATCATCCAGTCTTAATAATGACTTGACCGTTTTCCCTTAACTGATCCTGCATTATGATGAATTCCACTGGCAAAGGTAGTCACTGATGTGAACAGTTTAATTCAATATGCTTTAGAGTGTTTGTTGTTTGTTAACCCAAGGCCCAACACAGTCACACCAACTGTTTTCCTTCATTATATGGCTCTTCCATACATTTAATATTTTGAGTCACTTTTTTTTCTCAAAACGTTCAGTGTTGACTGACTGGCTCCTTGGCTAAAGCACATTGCTGTCTCAATTTTAGATCTTCAACTGATAATTTTTAATCCAATCAGAATCCAACTTGTTTTGTTTTCTAGTGTCCATGGAAAAGCAACACATTTTACTCTCTCTGTCTCTCTGTTTCTCATTCTCTTTCTCTCTCTCTCTCTGAGTGAGAAAGTACTCAGTTAGATAGATTGGTGCATTTATAACCCATTTGACGTAATGTGACTGTTGTGCAACTCTGTATATAAGCGGTACTTTTATTGTTCAGTATGAGTAGTGTTCAGGAGTGCAGTGTGGGTGCACTGGCTCTAGAATGACCACAGCAGATTGTGTAAACTTTACCTGTCTGTTCTACGCATCTCTCTGTGATCAATGAGATGTTATTCTGTTCACCTGATAACAGTCTATTCTCACCAGAGAAGACACTCTCTGTCTGCCTCTATCTTGGTCTCTCCCTCTCTTTCTATCACTTCCTGTGTGTGAGTTTTGACACACTACCTGGATAAGTAGTCATTAATCTACCAAGTTAATGGAGGGGGGGGGGGGGGGGGGGGGGGGGGGGGGGGGGGGGGGGGGGGGGG
>JAOXYF010000007.1:26302637-26337777 GCA_028565775.1 Sternarchorhynchus goeldii
AAGTATTCATTAATCTACCAAGTTAATGGAACCCCCCCCCCCCCCCCCTTGGTGTGCACAGGTGTGACTGATGACCTGTGGACACTAAAAATACACTACAGTGTTTACATACAGAAGAACTGGTCAGAGAATAAAAACATTATCTAACATTAGCGTTGTCATCCGTCTTTACCATACGGAAACAAGACCAGCCTTATCTAGGCCACGCAATACTATTAAAAGTTTAAAGGAACACATTTAAACAGAGTTTCTTGCTGTGAAATTATTTTAATCATATTTTGTAGAATATGTGATGCAATGTATATGAGGTTTTTCTCTGTCTCTGTATAGTACAGTACAGTTGATGATGTTAGCTGTCCTGTTTTTAAGCAGGTAAAATGATACAAGTGGTAAGTACAAAGGTAGTACATAGCTCAGGACCTTTTCACTTTAAGAGGTGACTTGATGTCATTAATATTTAGTGTTGCAGATGTCCAAGGGGATGTTTTTGTAGTCGGAGTCTGTCTTGTGTGTTTGCGGCTGCGTTTAAGAGGAAGATACGAGTTATGGGTGCTGCCTTCAGGAGGAAGAACACTACATCATCCTTAGTGGTGTTTAACAACACACACACACAAATGCTCATAGACTTTGGCTTTCAGGAACACACTCACACTTCATTTGTCCTTAGCTGTGGTACTCACAGTGGCAGAATGTTTCTGTGTTGTTTCTTTAGTGAGATCTGCAGCAACTCAAACACAGTCATGGACACACATGGACACACATTCGTACAAAATGGCAGTAACACATCCACGTGGACACTTCCACTCTCACATCCACGTAGACACTTCCACTCTCACATCCACGTGGACACTTCCACTCTCACAGCCATGTGGACACTTCCACTCTCACATCCTAGAATTTTGTCCCTCAAGTTACTGGAAGTTCAAAGTACTCTGGAATACACAGAGAATATGATCCTGGGCCCACTGTGCTTACATCAGAAGTATGTTTCAAATATTTATCACGTAATCTATTAAAAGACCAGAGACCCTGGAATTACGGAGGAGTCCTCATTATTTTTGAAAGCATGTGATAAATTATTTTTTGAATATTTTTATGAGGAAGATGTGAAAGATAAAAAGATGTTTTCCTACAGAGCCAAATGAGAATGTTTTTCAAAACTCATTGAGCTGTGCTATTTACAGATCCTAATTGAATCCAGTCACTCTGTGTGTTGAGCCTTTTCGTATTTTCTCTATTGGTGAGCTCAGCAGTGGCACAGCATTACTGACTCAGTTTCATGCCCTTCTGCTATCAGCACGGCAAAAATCTAATTAAAAAAAGAAGTAAAAAAAAAAATTATGAAAAAAGTACTTGAAACAAATAAAATTATCAACCAATGATTTTCTTAAAACAAGAAAAAAGTCTTAAGCATAGATGTCTAGGTGAGTCAGATTATCTTTAAATTAAAAAAATATAATAAAATAAGAGCCCTTGTTTATTTTCACGATTTTCTGGCTTGTTAAGTTTTCTTCTTTTTTTGCACTGAGCCAATAGAACACAGTTTACAGTAAAGTTAAATGAGGACCGTGCATCTAATAATTCTTGGTAGACCTTCACCATACAACGACAACACAAATTGATCTTTCAGAAGTGATAAGACCTGGTGGCCGACTCTGTGCGAGCGCCGTGTTTGCACATTTCCAGATAGTGGCTCATTTGCCATCTGAAAGTCACCGACATCGAATGGCAGCTAAAGGAACTGATGCTTCCTGATTTTTCAGAAGTATTTCAGTTTTTGTGTTTGTATTATTAGGAGAACAGCATGGCCAAAACCGAGGCAACACGAAGGTTTGTATATGAACTTTAGGTACATGTTGGTTTGTATATGAACTTTAGGTACATGTCCCTACCAATTGTATGCTAGCATTTGATTAGCTGAAAAGTGTGTTTGCTGTCGGAAAGCTGACATCACATGTGAATGTCATACTTACTGCCAGACACAGAAGAGGTGAAACCTGAAATGCCAGTGAACGCTGCCAATTGGAAGTTAGTCCATACCTCAAGAATCGGTGAAAATTCAACCATTCAGTGGACTTACTCTCTTTCCTCTAACGCCAGCATACATAAAGTAATTTTACCAACACATTTTCTACCTTGTAGATGTCCCACCACCAAAATAGAGAAAGGAATTAATATCAATCATTATTTAACTAAATATTATAGGGATGGTTCAGCATCAGCATCTTGGGATATTCATCATGTATAACCTTTGCAAGTCAACATCTTTAGCCATGAGTTTATTTTGAAAATAATCTTACATCATGATATCTTATTCACTCTAGATTTAAAATTGCCATCAAAAATAAACAGGACCCCAATTTTAACCATAAGCTTATGCATCTTGTTCAGTGATTCATGTTTTCGCAGTAGTCACACACCCTCCCTATTTACTGGTCTTGCTTTACACATTTTGCAATGTATTCAGTATGGGGGTGAAAGTATTCAGTATGAGTGGTGGGTTGTTGTGTTCCTGCCCATCCAGATACCAAACCTACGATCTTACCATCCTAACCTGGTCTGTGTACTCTGTGCATGCAAAGTTCTTTCACTTACGCATTGTCATTACAAGACTCTTGAATGAATCCTTTGTGTTATGAATATTTTCCCTGCTAAAACAATGCTTTTTTGGCACTTTTTTCTTCCATCTTCCTCGTGGTTTTGTTTAACTACAGTTCAGACTAAAGAGAGACGAATTCAACTTTTTAAGTAAGAAATGTTTACGGTATGTGTTTTTACCTCTGACTTCTGGGTACTGTTCATTACATAATGTAAATCCTTGAATATTATCCATGTATAGTCATGAAAGAACACAGTCGTGGATCCATGGGTTGGGAGTGAAATGTAATGAGCATGATACACCACCAAGATGAACAAGGATCATGTACTGAATCTTTTCTTAAACCTGTCATGCATGGAGTCCACTACAATGAACAGACATTTAGAAGCCATTTGCAATCATTTAATTTGCATTTCCTTGTCTGAACCAATCAAGTGGTGCCCTCCCTTGAGCCTTGCCTATAGTTTGATATGGCAAGGGTCTTTATGTATCATGATCTTTTTCATCTATGACATCATTCAAAATATCAGTTGGAGGAGATCCACCAAAAGCTCATCAATATCTTTTAAATGCTTTTATGCTAACCTAGAGAGGTTAAATAATTTGTTCAATTGTGTCCACTATACTGCACTTTATGATTTAAAGGGTATATTCTGCATATTGGACCTTTATTTTCATACCTTTCTATTTTGCATGTTTTAGACAAAATAATGATGCTGTTTGCATTTTATAATTAAGAAATTATGATTAAACAAATATATGTACTTTCATATTTTGAGATTCAACTTGTTATAAACTGTAGTCTATAGAGGCTTATGCATGGTTAGGTTTTGCATGTAATATACTACATATATGAGTGAGTACTGATGCCTGTGTTTGTATTAATAGTATTTAATTACTATTAATCTGTCACCAATCATGCTATGTTATCATGATGATAAGTAACAATAATACTTTATTGATCACCTTTTCATGTTAAAATGAATGAAATTATTGTTAATGACTGACATAATTCAAACAGTACAATATATCAGAAAATGTTGCAGCCCCCCCCTCCAAAAAAAGTTAACCCTAACCCTAACATGTCCTGGATTCCAGCATACTGTGAGTGCAGACTCTGCAATGAGAGATCTTTTTCCAGATAGCTCCCATTCTTTCAAGGGCTATTCACTTTGGTAATCAGAGTACAAGACCTGCTCAACATCAAAGAGACAGAGCCTCCACAGTTAAGAGTTTTTTCAGACACTGACAAGTGTCAGCCGTGTTCTGTCAGCCATTCATTTATAATCCAGGCCCGGAAGTTGTTAATAATGAGAACCTGGTTCCTTTCAGAGGGCATTGTGCTTTTAAATAAGACGGTTAAATTATGAAAGGGAGTGTCAAGCACTTTTACAATGTGTTATCTAACCTTGACAATGCATTCATTCTCTTTCTTATATAAACAGAAATGTTGTAGTTTTTATTACTGATTGGTATTGAAGCTCACATTTTGTTGGTGTGCACAGAAGTCACACATGCCCCAAAGCTCTACTTCTGGAGCATCTTAGTAGCTCCAACGCGGAGCGAGGCGAGGCAGGACACAAATGCGTGCGCGACCACCCATGTCGGTGAAACGCTATTACTGCGGTCCAATAAATAATTTAGTGGAATAAACACTGAAAACAAATCTAGAAAAATCGAGGAACTCAAGACTATGTGGAAACATGGTAGGCGGAAACATTCTCTTATACATACAACGCCCAACGAACGTGACAAGGAAACACGAGGAGTAAATACTCTGACTAACAAGACACGATGAAACAAGACTCTAGTAAGCACAATAAGGAGAAGGGAATATCAAGTAGAAGACTGGGCGTATAGAAAAAGGAAACAAACAAAACACAACAACGTGGCACTATTACCATGGGAACCGCAACGTTATAGGTGAGAAACCGTACACTCTAAGAACAAACAAACAAAATCATACAAAACCAAAGAGGCAGAACAGCATGACATGTACCCATTTGCATCAGGTGCAAACCTGTTTTCACAAGGCAAATTTGTTTTCATAAGGAATATAACGAATATAAATAAATTGCATCACTGCAACAGATGAAGCAGTTTAAAAATAAGAATATCACAAAACGTTTATACCAGTCTACCACTTTAATTTATTGTAGGAACGACGGAATTATTCATATAACCAGAACTTTGACATGCCCAGGAATAAAACTGATCAAGAATGTGACACAATATCACACCGTACATTATTATAAAGAACTTTTAAAAGTTAGGGGTAGTGTGACTTGTGAGCTTGAGGATAACAACATGGAGAAGGAGTCACTTCACAAGAAGTGGGATATGTAAGAAGCGTCGATGGATAACCACAACTTTTTCACTGTGATACAAAAACGCTGACCTAAAATAATGACCAGCAAATGTATTAAATGCATTAAACAGGCATTGGGCACAATGTGAAATGCAAAATGCTTAATAAACATTAAAGTGCTTACTGATGCTAGACAATGTTGTTTACATGACATATAAAGGGTAAGTGCTGATGTGAAAGTCTATTTTGGGCTCCTATATTAAGCTCCTAGTGTACGTTAGACAGCGGTCATCAAAGTAACAGCTGAGGTCAGTAACTTAGCACTTTCTTTTTGAATCTGCTGAGCAAAGCAATTTCACTATGATGTGCTGGCACGTTAATTCTTAAATTAATTGGATGGCAGTACACTTGACATGAAAATAATTCAGAAAACATTAGGTGTAAATTCCCACAAATTGTTTCCATTTGAATTGCCAATTAGAGGAACCGTTTGTAAATGCCCGTGCTGAACAAAATAGTTCCCCGGAACGCCAGAAGATGTCACTGTTTGGGCAGCAATTGCATTAGGCGTTCTTGGAGATCCAGAGGACAGTGCGTTTAGGTGCCTCCATTAACTAACACATTAACTAACTAATTCAGATACCCAGGGACCTTTTCTATTTGGTTTTATCACTTTGTTAAAAAAAACCCAAACATGTCACTTGTATTCCGTCAAGGTGCAGGCCCTATAACTCACTCGAGCTGACTCTTTGCTGTCCATAATCTGCCTTTGCACTACGTGGGGTTTACCATATTATATTCTCTTCATTTTTGTTGGGGCGGCATATGATTCACATTCCATTATCTAACTGGTGTGCACAGTGTTGATGCATGCAGAATGCTGCGCACTGTGTCAAATCGGAGGGTAGGGGGCCTTGGCAGAGATTCGTACCATCGTGTCATGACTGGAATATGTATGCTGCTGTCTCAATTAAAGACCAAGTGTGCGGGCGGGAATAGAAACAGAGACGCGACTGTTGAGTGGGGCAGGACTATGGGAAAAATGGTGGGAGTTCCAGAATTTTAAGTCTCTAAGGAAAGCGGGACAGAAGCCTGCGCGGAAACAGTAAACACAGCAACGCCGAGTTCCGCGATGATGAATAAAGTAGAAGAGAACATAGACACGGAGGTCTAAAGTTAACACGTGTGACGCTTTCTCTGGAATCAAGACTGATGAGAGTTGACAAACGCGCGGAGGATCAAGGGCGATCAGGGTGAGTTCTAACCTGCGAGTGCAAGAGTGCAGCACTGTAACGAAAAACTTTATTAAATGAAAACCAGATCCTCCCAGGAAAATTCCCCATTGAAAACGTGACCTCAGCCACAACGTAGATTGTCACGAATGCGCTCGGAACACACTGCAAGCTCACTTTTCTCGCTAGGTTACTCTAGCCTACTCTGTCAAGGTGTGTAATGAGGAAGTATGCTGTTTTGTCCCTTGTCTTACAGCCGCACGGACTGTGTTAAACCTATGCAGTCTAGCAGAGGTATGGATGGCGATCCTTATCAGAGCACAGCACACAGTCGGCCGCCGGAAAGACGGTACAGTAGGCTTGGTTTTAAATCGTATTTTCTGTAATGTTTAGCTGCTTAAGGAAGTTAACAGTTACCGCATGCCGCCAAGGAGAATTTTCTCTCGAATTTCTAATAAATATAAGGTATACCGTGAAAGTCATTCTCTGTTGGGTTTGGGAGATGCCTATTGACATTTATACTGTGGCATGTTTTGGTCTGACAGTTCACCCTTACGTAGTGCCTTGGTGCTGTTCTCTACTTTTCCAAAACCTCCAATTTCCAAACCGGTGACAGGGTGTCAGTGCACAATAGGTTCCATGTGCTGTAAGGGAGCAGTGCCACATTCTAAATCGCGCAATAACGAGAGATCCACTTTAATGGAGTATGGACTAACGGAACAAAGTATTACAAGATGGAAAGAAAGAGGCGATAGCGTTATTCTTTTCCACTGCATGCTGCCCCTCCCCTTTCCATACGAGCTCAACTTATCGCTGCAGTGAAGTGTGTCTAAAGTTGAGTTGAGTGTGTGTGCATTTATTGTGTGAGAGAAATATTCTCTAGATGTGTTGCTGTATGAGACATATTAGCTTTAATTAAAGTCCCAGTTGTTGCAGCCATTGACACAACCTTTAACCTTTGTTTCCTGTCTCAAAGAAGAAGGGATCGTGGGAAACGGACTGTAGCGGAAGTGAGGCAGGAACCCCTGCATCATTGTCGAATTCCAGTTCTCATTCATGTTTACATTCAGGAAATTACCGCTTAATTGCTTTTGAAACTGCATAAGAAGACATTTGTTTTATCAAACCATGAAGTGTAATCTGTTCAGAAATGAATGGAATTTGCACTGTTGCTAATAAGTATGACTGCTTTCAGCCGAATCATGCAGTTGATGAAATCTTTAAGACATTCCAACGTGATCATAAACTACAATTAAGCTGCACTGGCGATTGCTGTTGTGACTATAGAATTCAACGTCCGCGTTGTGACGTTGTGAGACTGCATTGTTATAAACACTTTTTGGGTTGACCGATCTTATAAATTTGTGCTCAGGTTCAGCTTGTTGAGAAGGATGTTAGCTGTCAACAGGCCAATAGCTGGAGGCCTTTTCTCTGGCATGAGGGAGAGGTTCCCCTACTGTTCTGCCTTTCTCCATAGTGTTGATCCAGAAATACAAGAAATGCTCTTTTCTTTTACATCATTTCATCATACATTGTGAAATATATTAGATAGCAGACCGGGCTCTTCATTGGAATACACCCAAAAGCCAGATACTTTAACCTTCCCCACTGTAATGAAGCTACATGACCCCTCCATTGGCAATGCACTCCAATTAGGCGCGAGATGGAGAATTTAAAGGTTGTTCATAAGAGCTTCCAACAAGCTGCCTGCTTTTGCTTCCAGAAATGTGTGCTGCTGATTGCCAAGAGCCTTTAGAGGGAGAAGGGGCTGTTGTAGCAGCGCCTCAGTGTTGATTGCAGGGAGGTGGTTGTGTAACGTGGGTGCAGAGCTCGGGTACATCTGGCACAGCGCGGCGGCGGCGGTGGCAGTGGCTTACCGAGCCACGCCCAGGGTGCGACTGCGTGTGGAATCCAAACAGGCTGTCGCTCAGCCCTGCAGCCGGGGCTGCATCGCTTGGCAACACGTGCCTCGACGGCTACCGTGGTAGACACCCCACGGTGGGGGTGAGGTGTGTGTGTGTGTGTGTGTGTGTGTGTGTGTGTGTGTGTAGGGGGGATGCTCTCTCAGGATAAGACTGATAACACAGAAGGGCGGAACTTTGTGTGCTGGCAAAGAGCAGCTTTGGGAATGAAACAAATTTTTTGTGGGGCTGGCATGCACACTGCATGCTCACTGCATCGACAGCTGGCCTTGGAATGTGCCATTTGCACAGCTAGTGCAGGAATTTTTTTAATCACCTATGATATCATTTAGTATTTTGCAGATATCCAGCAGGTCACCATGGACACCTTTATCTGTGGGCCACAGACCAGATTTAGGTTACTGTGGATCCTAACAGATGTTTCTATTCTTTCCCTTTTGCTCATACTTTTACACACACACACTCACACTCACACACACACACACACACACACACACACACAAAGTTTATTGGCACAGCTGTTTTCTTTAAATTTAGTAATGAACGCTATGGGAACTATTGTAAAGGTGAGAAGGTAAATATATAGGGAAAAATACTAATTTAAGCAAGAATTATTGTAAAGATTTTCTTCTCTTTAAAAGTCTGCAGGTTTTTTGTATCACACATGGGAAATGCTGTAATTTCTGCTACTCTAACCTTTCTATCATCAAGCACAAGGTGCAGTTTGTGCATGTGGTCAAATGGGCTGTCACTCAGAAAAATCTGGATCTGGATTCTGAAATATATGTTTCATTTACTCACTTAACTCAAGTTAACATAAAGCTCCCTCAGAGCTCTGCACAAGACTCACTGTGTCTGCCTGTGCCATACTTCTCCAGTACATACCATACATCATGACTTCCCCACCTTCCACATACACTCACACAGCCCATCGCCTACCTCCCCCCCTCTCTCAACAGCTCCATTTAACACCACTGAGTATGGTACTAGTTTGCTGAGGTCTGCAAGAAAAACTTTCCCTGGATCGTACTAGAGGCACATATTTACCCCGTCTGCCCTGTTCGAGCTGTTGAGACTCGGACCTGATTTCTATCTCAGAGGGTAGAGACAGCACATGGCGTGTGTCCTGGGAACAGGGGGGAGCTTTCCCTGGCTTTTCTTGGTGAATGGGGTGTATCTGGGGTCACACCAGGGCATTTCCAGTGAGTCCTCCGTGTGTATGCAGGGGTTGAGTGGGATGATGTACTAGAATGGTGTGTCTTTGTTTTTTTGTTAGTTTTTTTTGATAAACAGAATAGCATGCGTAAAGCAGGAGAGAGCATTGGGTGCCTGCATGACTGAATGGAGAATCATCGGGATTTAGGGTAGGCCAGTATGAAATGTGAGTGCACGGTGTGTGTGTCTGTGTGTTCCTTGTGTGTGATGTGTTCATTGGCTCCATCACTAAAGGCTGTGAGTTATCTCTGTTGTGTATCTGTCCAGATGGACTTACAGGAACAAGCCACACACAGGCCTGGCCATATAGCCTTTTCCACACAGACAGACAGTGCTTATCCATAATATAGGCTACTCACACAGTTACACACACACACCCTTCATACCCACACTAACATGCAAGCATGAAGTTATGCATGTTTAACAGCAACAAAGTTTGTTTGGCCTTGCTGCATCACATCAGACTAAGACACTGTAAATAAAACCGGTCACACTGAACTGAACTACGTGCTGCCCATGTTTAGTCTGTTCCTGTATTGAGTGTTATATTTAATGTCATAGACTAGCCCACCTTTCTTTAGATGCCAATTCAATTCGAAATTACAGGCTTTCCTTACATTAAAAGTACATTTTATTCCCATTTTGGCAGCTAAAACATCGCAACAGCAAAAGAGTTGGACAGCTGTATATCATTATTAACCATTTTTTCCTGTTTGAGAGTGTATTTAATGTTTCCTGGTGTTTAGAATCCAGTAGAGCAACACTTGAGACCTCAACGCCTGTAGTATCGGAGGGAGCTGAACATCACAAAATGTCAGCTGTTAAATGCACTAAAATGAGACCATTTGTGTTAAGGTTCCAGATACAAACATCCTTAAAATGTCCTTATTTCTGCTCTTTCTTAAGTGTGAATGCGACACTGTAGTCTCACTTTAGTCTGACTTTGCAACCTTTTTGGTGTTCAGCGTGAGTCACTGAAACAACTGACCTGTAGAAATAACAGTCTGCTCTGTAAGGTGAGTTATTCCATGTTGTCAAGTAACTCCTTGCAAAACACAATGAGAAAATTATCCACCCATTTTTCCTAAAAATACTGCATTGTAATACATCCGTAATACCTTAGTACAAAGGTATCGGCTGACAGGAAGTTAAAAGGTCCAGCTGCGTCTGTTTGGCGTCTGTGTGATAGCGTGAGAATATAACTGCTGTGTAACACTGAGTACCAGCACACAATGGTGGTACAGGATAATGAGAAGCCTGCAGTTGAGGCGTCAGGAAAAGCTGGCTTTTACATTTCTCCTGAATATTTCTGGGCTTAGTATCATCCTGTTTCCATCCCAGTAGATTAACTCCTTTTAGCTGTACCGCATGCTTATTAATGATGTAATATCTGTATTTGATGAAGTGAAGCTTGAATGTAGCTCAGGAATTCAGCTGTTCATATGACACTAGATGGCAACATTAGGCTCGTGGAGCTGAACCAAAGGATCGTTTGGGTTAAGCTTTTCATTGCATAGCCAAACTGCTCCAGGGGGAAAAAATCAGGGAATATTTTAAATACCATTCACCCACAGTGTGAACAAGGGCACTGAGAAAAGATTCAGCTCACCAATAGTGTAAGGTGATCGGACATTTTTATTTGATTTCTCTTTTTAAAAATTTTTTTAGGACAGGAATAAAAAAAACAACAACAAATATAAGCAATCAGACTTTCTAGAATAAAGAGCAATGGGGGTTCTCACGTTTGGATGAAGTCTGGAGATGTTTTTGAGAAGCTACAAGATAAGTGATCTGCTATTTTTTGGTGTGCCTTTGGTAAGTGTCTCCACACAGACAAAGCACCTTTGTCACTGATATTGAAACAATGTTGTGTAATTGCTTTAATTAGGACTCTTGGGGAAATGCTATTTTCAGCCACGTTTCTATGAAAATGTTCACTTTCTGTATATTCACATATGCTCACACTGACCTGACCAAGTAATTGATTTGTAGGAAGCCATTAATGCTTAGCACGTCTAATTCCACCTGGTTTATCTGTAAATAGTACATAGTCTTCCAGTAAATTTGTGACTGAAACTTCTCCCTCTTGCCTTCTTATCTAAATGCTTGGCAGATGTTATGACCAGTACCCAAAGACTGTGTGTGTGTGTGTGTGTGTGTGTGGGTGGGTGGGTGAGAGAGGAGAAAAAGAGACAACCTTGGCTAGCAGTATCTCTGTGCTTGTGTGTGTACTGGGAACATTGCGCTCAGGAAGTGCTGGACTCAGGAGAACCTTCAGATGAGTGACATAGTGGGCGTGTCCATCAGGGAGTAAAATGACCTCCGCTTTGACCTGTACGTGATACAGACATTTTGGGGTTACGTAAGATTCACCCACGCAGTTTAACACTGTTTGTCCACTCATCACCACAGTACTATAGCTGCCTGAAGTTTAATGAACATCCTTATCACCCCCTTTCCCTGACTGGTTTGTTGCGATGATATTTTCACCACATTTTTGCAATGTTATTTAGTTACTGGAATGGACTGATTTATATCGAGGAGCTGTAAGAGAGCAGATAAGCACATGTTTTGTAATCTAGCTCATTGGTTATCAGTCCTCTGGAAATGAGTGAGAAAATGTCAGCAGCATTTTTTGGTGGGGGGGTCTTACGCAGAGGAAATGGGGAGTTCACATACAGAATTACTCCCCTGTCTCCTTCTGTCGATCTTTCTCTCTCTCTCTCTCTCTCTCTCTCTCTCTCCCTCTCTCTCTGTCACACAGTGCTTTTGCCATAATGACCTTCCCAGGCCTTCCCTAAGCAGCCTGTGTTTACAGCTAGTGACCTCTCTCCTCTCTTTTACCATATTACCAGCTGTGGCCCTGACTCTGTGCTTTGTCCTTCTGTGGGGAATACTCCCTTCCACTCCCCCACTGCCTTGCCATTGCCTGTCCTCCTCACAAACAGCCTCTCCTGAAGTCCCAAACCCCACCTGCTGCAAAGTGCTCGCTTTTACCTGACCAATCACAAACACGTACGCCCACCCCGCCAAAAGCCATACTCCAAATGTAACGGCACATTTTAAAACACTGAGACTGGCGTTCGCAGCCGCATTGTTTATTCAGCACACGGCCCTGTTTGGCAAGCCCGGTCAGCATAATGCCTTCATTCATTCACGGCTGTCGCACCTTCCACGCGCCTCTGCGGAGAGGTCCTGTCAGCGGAACGCCTTTTTAGCTTTTCCCCTCTTTTTCCCCTTGCCAAAGAAAAACCGACAAGATCAACATCGTGCTGTAGACTAAGACGGAGGGGATGGAAACTAATGAACAACAGTGCCAAAAAAAAAACAAGAAAAAAAAAAAAAACCCAAACCCCACCCTCTCGCCGTGTCGTTGTATGTTTCTGCTGCCTGTGCTAGCTCTGGCCGAGACCGTCATTCCAAGGTCACCCCTTCCTGCCTTTATGCTTCTCCGAGTTGCAACAGTGGGCCGGATAAAACTTTCCGCAGCGCAAACAATGATTCAGAATTCCAAAAAGCCCTCTCTGTGAAGTTTGTTAACTAGCGGGGGGAGGGGGGGGTATTTTTCACATGCACTCCTGGGGGATTATGGGCCGTGTTTGAACATGCGAGCAATGCGTGACTATCTCAGAATGTAATCTCTTTTAAAGGATAAGGAGAGAATTTGTAAGGACTGTCTTTTTTCCCCCGTCTTTCTTAATTGATTATTTCAGTGGGTGATGTGTGTTTTTTTTTCTCAATGCAAACCTTGTCAGGATCATTTTTAGAGTTAATAATAGAAAGAACTTATTTAGGCATTCCTGCCGACCTACTTAAACCTTAATAAAACAAGTCTCCCAGGAAAATTTGACTAAATTCAGTTTCTGGACAAATAATGACCAGTTTAAGATCTGCTGGGAGCAGACAAATGGAAGCTGCTGCTTTTGCAGTACTTAATAGACAAGAAAAACATGTGCTTAGAGCAACTTCAGAATCCTAACAACGTGCTCATACTGCAATTCCCCTGACAGTGGCTGTACATAAGTGAATCCTAATGGGGTTCTTCACTGTGCATTTTAATGAGATTTCCCTCTTTAACCCAACCGATGGGACTATTAAATGTACCTTTAATTCCCAAATTTAGTCTAAAATGTTCGAGAAAATGAGAGCAGGTTCCTAGAATGATCCTGCCTGAAACATAAGCTCACCTGGCATATCGTTCTAAAAAGGAAAGTACAGTCCATTAGAAGAATAGCAAGCGTCTTCAGCGTCTGATCGCAAGTTGGAAGCAGCCGTTTACTTTGTGCCTGTAGGCATGACTGTGAAAATGCTCAGTGCTTCAGCCACCCATACTGCCCCAGGCCTGATGTAGAGGAGAGGGCTCAACCTAGACAACCCCCATCCACACCCCCCTCCCTGGAGTTGGCCCATGGCCTCGGGCTGATCACAGAACCAGCACTCCAATCTCTTACCTGAGCAGCTGCTAAGACTGCTGGAGCCTTGGACTGGGATTTGGAGCCGGACCCAAACAAAACGTGCAAAGCCTCGGTCTCATTAGCTGAGCAAAGTGTGCAAGGTCACATCGCTGAAAGGATGCAGACACAGAAAACAGAACAACGCTGATAATCTGCAAACCTGCAGAACTGTTGTGGGCTCTAATGGAAATACCGCGGGCAGGCGGTGCCAGCTGGAGTGTTAACTTATCCCGCCCGATCCTGTGCCGACTCTATCGTTTGTGACATGAAAAGCTCAGTGCACGTCAGCATTCGTGAAGGTGTATTCTCTGAACACTCTGAAGATGAAACATCATGTACTTCTTAAACCAGTCTGCTCAGAAACACATGGTCTAAAATTATGTCACTTTGTTTTTATACAAAGTTCGTGGCAGTTTATCACAAAAATGGGTTTCAGTCAAGGACTGACAGTCAAGGATTTGATTACTCTATATTCAGACTGATTACTGATGACTTTCTGTTTGTCATTCTTTGCTGTTTTTGGTTGACTTTTTTTTACTTTCACAGAGCAAAACCATCGACCATCTGAGTGAATTAACCTTATCAGTACTTGCGCATAGATGAATGTGTTTCGGAGACAAAGCCTAGTTAAGTGTTTCCTCTGACATCACAGGTCTGTTAGTCAGACTCTGCATTACGAAACCACAGGCTATGTTAAGTCTCCTCTTTGTCACATGATTTAATTGAAACCCTGGGGTCCAACATGCCTGTACAGGAATTTGTGCTCATGCTTTGAGATTTCCATGCCGTTGCAGGGCAGCTAAAGAGAGCAGCTTTTCTGAACATGAGTTTGCCAGTTTGAACCTTTTCAGTCAGTCCCTCCTCTTTAGGCGTGCACACACTCACACTCACAAAACAAACACTGGTGCACCTGACTGAACCTGATGGAAGGAGGTTTAACCACTTATGGTTTCGTAAGCTGGTTTGGGGCAGAGATGAGAGGCTCGGTAGATTTCCCCACTCTCTCTCGTCAGCTAAGCCACATGCTTTGGAGCCCCTCCACAGAGCCTACGCTGATTACTTGTCTGTTTACCATTGGCTGAGGGCGTACTCCCAGGAATATCCCTTCTAACACGCCCACTGCCACACACGCGTAGCTCTTCAGCGGTTGAGGGGTATTCTGTGACAGTTGGCTGGAGGCAGAGAGGTATGTGTAGCCAAGCTTTCTGATGTCACAGGGCGGGGGCGTGACTTTAAGGTAGTCTTGGTGTGTGCAGGCATTGTGAAGCTGACTTTGCGTGACCCTCTTGATTCGTGGGCCACCGCCGCTCTCTGTACAGAGGAACTTTAACCGGAGGTTCACGAGGTAAGACAGAAAGCACCAGGTGGGGAAAAAAGGGGAACAGATTAAAAAATGTCTTCTGCTTGTTGGGTTTGTAATGCAGAGATTGGTAGCATTTTACATACTGGAGTGACTGTGGAGGAAGAGGTGTGTGTGGGTGTATGTGTTTGTGTGTGTTTAAACTGTCAAACCATACCCTACATGCAAAACAGCCTGTGTTGCTGTCTCTGGTTTGCTTACAGTGTGTTTGCTTTCATACTGTTATTCCCACTGCTATTCTGTTTACTGTCTAGGCTGTTTATGTCATTGTGCAAGTAATTTTCTCTGAAGTCTGTTTGAAGTTCATGCTATTTGAAATGCACGATAAGCGATATTAGAGTTCTCAAGGTACACTTTAAAAAATTTTTTTGCATTTCCTTCACTTGTAAGGGAATACTGTAGTTTCATTTTTCGTAAAGAGGCCTGCATTGTTAGGATGTTTCTAAAATATGCTGGGTGTAGTCCGGTAGGAAGTGTCCTGGCACATTGTTCTGAGCTGCAAGCATAAGTCCATCTTTCTCCAGTGGAGCAGGGGGGCCTGCTGGCTGATCTCCAGCTCTGTTGCCTCGACCAACCTTTTTACAACCTTTAGCCCACACATGCGGTCATGGCCGCGGTTCAGGCACAGGCCGGCACCAACCTCACCTCTCGATCATCCCTTGTTCGCCTCTTCGTCACCTGGCCAGACGCACACAGATTTGATGTTAGGCTTATTCTTAGTTTCAGTGATTTCTTTTGCCAATAATGGAATGCCACGAAAGCCATTGTTTTTGTCTAAATGTCTGCTACCAGCTGCAATAATGTGGATGGGAATGCATGGAATCTGTGATCCCAGAGGCTTGTTTCTCTCTGGCACCTTGCGATATGTGCTGATATGTGTGACCTCAGAGATCGTCGGTTAATCTGCTTCTCCTTCTTGGTCTCGCTTGTGTGTGTTTAATGCGCTTTTACCTAAAGATTAAGAAGCCAAGTTGTCTTTGCTGAGTAAGTAGTGAAAACATCAATCAGGCTCCTGGAGCCACTCTGCCTCCCTCAAGTCCCACGCACTTTAATAATGGTCTCGGAAATGGGTGTGTTGGACTGTTATGCTCATCTAATGAGAGAGGGTCCTTTCTGGCTCATTCGGTGAATGGTTCAGTTCATCAACAAGATGAGTTTCTTTAACCTGCTAGGGTAAGGAAACCAGGCTTTCCCCATTCCTGATGAATGGAACTGTAAGCAGTGATTTGAGACGAGTGGAAACATGATAGTCTTCATGTGCCGTTCCAACTTTTCATGGGTGAGCAGCAGAGCCTGTCTGAGGAGACTAAACCCAAGAACCTGTGGTGGTGCACGGGCAAGGATACGATCACATGCTCTTTCTTTTTTTTTTGCACTAGTTTTCTATCCATTAGTCTTAAGACTTGTTCCACAGGGAGGTTTGGATTTGGTAAAGTGGAAATGGATGAAGCGTTCCTGACTGGTATCTTTTAAGACAGTCCTGCATAAAAGGTCTAGACAGACAAACAGCAGTAAATTCTGCTTCATCACACTTGTGACGAAGCTTGGAAGTAAATCATTGGTCAGTATTTGAAATATGCACCCACCCCCCTTTCCCAGAACTGCAGAATTTGTACTTCACAGTAGTTCAGCTTGACTACTGGTGAGTTACAGTGTAATATAGTTGGTTCTATATCTCGGGTTAGTGTTTATCTTGATTTTGTTACACTAACACCAAAAAAGAGGCTAACAATGGAGGTAGGATATTGTACTTTTTCTTACTCAAACACAAGTATGACTTCACAGGTTTCACAGGGTCCTTTATTCTTTAAATTAAGAATATCAATATGCAGGAACATAAATACACAACAATATGCAAATTTCATCAAGCAGTTTTACTGGTCGAATTCTTTTTTAAGTGCAAACTCAGTTCCCAGCCTTTTAATTCCTTATTCATTCTAGTAATGCATTCAATGGCCTCTTTCCCTCTTCTAAATAATGTCTTTGTTCTCCTGTTCTCTGATATTCCAGTTTATCTGAAATAGATCAGTAAAGAACCCTCTGATGGTATTCCAGCTAAGAATGGGATTAGATACTTGTGTTTTGTTGAGTCCCATTCTCTTTCTCAATGGAGTTGAGAAGGACCAGTCTAATGTGTTTTGTTCTCACAATATCTGTTTGGCTCCATGCTCTGTGATGAGCATGTCTGCATTCTCTTTACAACTGCCTGACTGGGGTGTTGGTCCCGTCGTTTAAGGGGCATGCAAACCACGTGCAGCTGTGCTGCACGCTTCTTAGAGCACCAGGTGTTCTCCAAACAAAGTGGGAGCTGTGCCCACCTCACATCTGTTCCCATGTGTCTCCATGGCAGCAAGCCATGTGCCAGGATGGGGCTGGTGGGGGTCCTTAACGTGATTAACCAAGCACACCCACCAGGGGGCAACGGTCAGTGCTCTTATCATGGTCGGCTAGCGCAGATTCCCGAATCGCTCGTTGCTTTTCCCGAGATGGAAAGTAACTTAATATTTGGTTCAACGACACTCGCAGACAATGTTCCTGTTGGGTGCGGATAAGGAAGGCGACATTCATCTCTAGTTTGTGATTATAGCCTATTCAGGTTTCTAACGCATTCATTTCTGATGCATTCATTGGTTTTGTAATTTCTTGGGAATCGGTGGTTGCTGTGAAATTAGGTGTGTCCTTTCTGAACGAGTGTGACATGATCAAGCCTTTGCACACACTCGCTGGGGGGAGGAGACCTCGAGCGGGTCAGGATGGAACATGTTGGCTGTTGAAAAGCACAGTGCCACTGTGTGCAAACAGGGCCCACCCCCCATCATCACATGTGTGTTGTTTCCAGGGCCTGTCTGAATATTAGTGCCAGAGGGGTAAACACGGCTCTGCACCAAACATACTGCCCACACTGCCAACCATGTAATTCAGACATGTGTTTTTGGAATCAAATATTTATGATCCAATGTATGAATTGCTTTTTACAGGTTCATAGTTTCTGTTTTTTATGCACAACGTTTCTCCATGTCAGGTTTCACGTGTTTTTTTATTTTATCTATTATTTATTATCGTTAAGGAGCTCGAAAGAAGAAAGAAGAAAGAAGTAATCATTTGAGAGTGAGGCATGTGTACCCTAACAAAACACAGTTGGCTGTTTGTGGCCAGAGCAGACTTGTGGATTTGTGGAACCTTGAAATTTGGACTTTGCACCCTCTCTGTGTGGGTCTGTGCTTGAGCATGTATCTGCCAACATTTGCTTGTTTTCAGCAATCATGAGACTGCCCCATGCAAGAGTAGTTTTACTTTGAACTTTCAGTTAAATCTTCTGCTACACAACATCTAGTAAACTTCTACTGAGGATTCTGTTTCTATATAACGTAATTAACTTTTGTGGAGAATCTGACAGAAGGATCTTTTTAGTTCTTTTGTTTTCAGCTTTTGTCTTGGCACCATCAGAATGTGGTGACATCCATACCTGATAATGGCGAAGGGTAATCAGGGGAATTTCCAGTATTTTGTGGTATTTGTTTCCTTTGTAGAACCCAAGATCAATCATTATAACTGATAACTGGTAAAAAAAACACACAAAAAACAGACAAAATTAGCTCTCTGTCAGGTGTGATCCAACACACCTGGAGCAGTGTTGGGTGAATCTGACAAAACAAACAAGTTTTGGAGTGTACTAAACACTGAGAGTACTCATCCAGTTATTAACCGTGTTTGTTTTTGTGGGTCTGTATACAGGGCTGCTTAAAATAGATCTGTGGAAGTGAAGCAGATGTAAGACTCCTGTATCTTGTCTGCTGTTTCAGATCTTTGCTGTTTTTGATGGTCGAATGGGGCCCACTTGTCTGCTGAATTACCCTTACAAAAGCAAGCAACTGTTTTCTTTGCTTTTACCCTTCCACAGCTGTAGACAACTCAAATATATCGTCCTGCCCATACATATACACTTTTTTGACTTGAGCAGGAGCAAATTTAGCTCTCAGGGTTGGATTATTTCTGAGACTGCTGAAGTCACAGAATCTTACAATTAGTGTAAAATGCAGTGTGGTATAGTGACGTAGCTGTTGTTCAATTTTTGTAAGAAAAAGTCCTTTGTATTTTTTTTGTATCATCTGTTTGATATCACTGATTATCCCATTGGCGTGTGCTAATTTGCAAAGCCATTTACTCTCTGTTTTGGTCCAACTACATTTCCCAGAATCCTCCCTATTTTAGGTCCAAAACCCTTTCTATCATACATTTACCTTCTGTCCTTTTTTGGAAGGATTTTTGTTTGGATTAACCCAAACTTTTCTGATCCTCATGGCTCAATATAGTTTGAAATCTTCACAACCCCTGACCCCGATATTTCCACAGTACCCACCTTGGTTTTTCATAGTGTGATGTAACAGAGTGGGAACTTGATGTGGTCTCAAGCTGTGTTGCATCAACTCACTAAATCATTTCAAATTACACAGAATACTGGCATGATGACCCTCCCTCTGCTCCAGATGAGTTTAAAAGGATCAGCATGCATCCCATCCTCCTTCCTTTCATCCCCTTGCCTTCGTCTGACTGAATAAATCACTTCATTCCAGTGTCTTGTGACTTGTGTGTAAAGTGGACCCAATCGTTCTCCTTTAAGAGCCGCTCCCTTCGAGCGCGAATTAAAGGATCACCCTCAGCCTGTTTCATGCAGTTTGGTCAGATTAGGATGTATTTCATGATAATGGAGATGGGTTACTAGATTCTCTAGATATGGTTTAGATTTAGATTTAGAGTGCATACCAAGGTGATCATAATATCTGGGCATGGCAGTATTGTATTACTGGATTACTGCCAGTCACAAGGCATATTTCTACATTAAATTTTGTACCTTGTACCTTTTAAATGAGGAGAGCAGCCTGGCCAAAATATTGATTTATCGATTATTGATTTATGATGGAAAACAAGCAAACACCACAAAGCTCCCCTAGACACCCCAAGATGATGTGTTGAATCAGATCCCAGCTGTGCCATGTGTGGTCAGTGGGTGGGAGTGCATCTCACCACATTCCCAGAGGATGCACTTGAATGTTATAGTAAAAAAAAACCAGGCTGTTTATACTGCATGTGGAAATGCAGGCTTTCTCTTGAATTTATATGACTTTCAAGCATTTTCAAGAGCTAATTTAGGTTTAAGCAAGACCTTCATCGTAAAAGCACCACGCAATTCAGTACAAAGTTGTACTCAGTTAATTTGAATAGTCGGGCCCAGTAGGTTTCAGTGGATTGAGGTCGAGGAGCTGGTAGGAGGGCTGTTCTTGAATCAGTTAGCTCCCTACTGTCAGTGGACTGAGGTTGAGAAGCTGGTGGGAGTGCTGTTCTCGAAGCAGTTAGCTACCTACCGTCAGTGCAACCGCAGCGATGTCAGAAGAGCATTGCGTCTAAAATGTACTCCGAATGGCAGTGTAGATACAGGGCCCAGGCAATCATTCCATCCTTAATCAGTCATTTGCTAGGAATGGAACTTAGAGTCCAGTCTTCCGTTGAACCGCAACATATTATGTCATAGATTAAACACGCTTAATCACTGCTGCTAGCGAAACATAAGAACTGCTCAAGTAGGTTGTGATTATGTCAGTAATCTGTGTCTCCAGGCTCTCCTCTACAGCACCGCCTGTAGTGACTTTCTGCCATTATGGTTCTGTCTTTTTGCAGGAGGTCATCTAAAACTAAGGCTCCCCCTCCCCCACCGGTGCCGCATGGTCCGGCCTCATTCCCCGGCATCCCCGAGCCACCACACGCCGCTATGGAGCCCAAGGATAGCCTGCTGGAGCAGGAGCTGCTTCTGACAGTGGTGCTGCCTGAGGGGGAGGAGAAGACTGCCCAGGTGCACGGCAGGTGAGGCGGGTGGTGTTTCAAGGTGAAGCGGGTCGTCGGGCGGGTTGTCGCATGGGCTGGCATGGTGGGGAGGAAGATGAGACCCGCTGGTTAGCGGCGTTGGGTGGGTGGGTGTGGGTGGGTGGAGGTGGACCTTATGGCTGCCCGACGTCTGCTGAAAGAAACAGGCTGCAGCATCCTGCAGTATCCTGCTGTAGGTGTGTGTGGGTGGGTGTGTGTGTGTCTGTGTGTGTGTGTGTGTGGGTGTGTGTGTGTGTGCGCATCTACCGAGAGACTATCATAATGCTGCTTAGCAACTGCTGCTCTGTTTCAAACACTGTATGATGAAATCCTAAGAGTGCTAATGCAGAAGTGCCAAAAAAGCACTACAGTTCTTCCAGAACAGTGCAGTAACAGATCATGATAAATGTTGTGCAATTTAGTGCTTGCAGAATGGTTTTCTGCAACCCTTCGCAATTGTACTGCCATAAATTAGCCTGTTAGTTACAGAGGGTAATGACTGAAGCTTTAAGGTAGTGCTGTCAAGAACAAGTGGGCTTGCGCTAAATTAAGACGTGTGTTTCTTGTGGGGTTCGTGACAGATGGACACTGTCTCTCTGTTTAATATGCAGCTTGCTAATCCCATGGAGACCGATATGACCTGACCTGCGTTTTGATGCTGGGGGGGGTGGGACATGTGTGTGTGTGGAGGTCATTAGGAGTGATGTCATTAGGAACGCAAGAACGTTGCGTCAGTTTCAAAGCAGCTGAAAGCTCTCCCTGACTGAGTCAGACGGGCGGCGCTGTGGAACGCAGTGAGGTGCCGCCTGGAAAACGAAAAAAATTGTCTTTTGTCTTTCTTCTGCTGCGGGGAGGTGTTCAGTTCACCAGTGAATGGACATAATGTTACACAGTCATGGATTCAACCAGCAATCGGTACTTCTTTTGTTCCTGTTCAGTACAGGAACCTTTTAGAATAGTGGTATAGATGACCCTGAACGTCAGTCCACCAGCAGTATTTCACAGTCTTTACCCATGTCGCCCTCAGGCACTAACATACAGTACAAGCACAGGCAGTGAGCTGGAGGGACAGGGTGCTGGAAGGATGGATGACTGGAAGGTCACTCAAGATGACTTAATTGAGGGAAGATGCTTTAAAAGGCCTTTTAATGCCAAATAAACTAGGACCTCTGTGCTCTTTCATGCTAGAAGTGAAACCAAGTTTTATATAAAGGGATTAAGCATCAGGTTCATCTGCCTCTTGGTCACTGCTGGATTTGCTGATGGAGCCTCTCCACCCTTCTCCTAATCAGGATTAAACTGTTGCTGATGGATTTTCAAAGGCTTTGTTGATCCTGGCATTCCACAAGCAGTTGGAAAGCACTGGACCGCTTATTCTGTCACTAAAGGATTTTCCACACTCAATAGTTTAGAATGACAGAAGCATTACGTACATAGCATTCCCTTATGTTTTGTGGGAGAAAATAAGAATGCATTTTCTGGTTATGCTGACACTGACATTCAAGAATTTGACATTATTGTAACTGAGGGTCTGAATAATATGGAACTCAAGCATTTACAACCTGCTGACTTATTGTTTCTTATCTATCCAGTGATTTGTTGAAAATTAGCACCTTTTTTATTGGAATCATTGCATATATAACAAACGATGCTCAAAAGTGTTGTGTTAGCTGTCATAAGTAGATCATATTATAATTTACATAAAACCCAGGAGGTTCACATTATTTGCTTGTTTTCCACTGTCAAGGTGCTACCCAAACAAATGAATCTATTGTACTGCAAACTGAATAATGCAGATAGTTCCCCTCAGGAGAACGACAGTGCTTGGATAGTCTTTGTCATTATCTTGTTCTTTGCATTTGTATGTATAAAAATAAATGACCACTTTTTACTGTAATTGTATCATATTACATTTAGTAGAGGGGAAGTATCTGAGACCTGGCAGAGGATTTCCTTAAGGGGTGTCTAGTGTGCATGTGTAAAGGTCTTATCTGTGTGATTCTTGCAGTAAGCCCATGATGGACCTTCTGGTGATGCTGTGTGCGAAGTACCATCTGAACCCATCAGGGTACACCATCGAGCTGGTGTCTGCCAACAAGAACCACATTAAGTTCAAGCCGAATGCCCTCATCGGAGCCATGGAGGCTGAGAAGGTCGTGTTGAAGCCCAAAAACATGGAGGACAAGAACAGGAATACCGGCCCTCAGATGCCTGAGGTAAAAGCTTGCGGGTGTAATTTCTCATGAAAATGTCACGGTTTTTCCCACTTGCACACGACCCTTTCTGTAAAGAAGATCTGACTGTTATTTCGTTTCTCAAGTGCAGGTCCTTTAATGAAACTTTAATGAAAATGCTCGTTGGCTCTGATCTTCTCCTTCTCTTTCCCCTCCTGCCTCTCCCTGATCTGACCACACCCCTCTCCCCTCATTCAGGCTACGGTGCGTCTGGTCATAAACTATAAGAAGACCCAGAAGACGATTTTGCGGGTGAACCCCCGTGTCGCCCTGCAGAACCTGCTGCCGGCCATCTGCGAGAAGTGTGAGTTCGAGACGGGGAGCACCGTGCTGGTGCGCAGCGTGCACTCCGAGGAGCCTCTGGACCTCAACAGTTCCCTTAACGACCTCGGACTCCGGGAGGTTTATGCAAGAGACACGAGGGGTACGAAACGCACCAAAAAAAAATCCAAAAACCCTCCTGTGATGTGGAAGCTTGTTAGAAATACTGCCAGCTGTGGCTGAGGTTTCTGTCTTCCCACCAAGTTCTCTCCTCTACTGTCTCTGTCATTTTATTAACTCGATGTTCATTGATTTCTGTACAGTTATCAGTCCATCAGGCCTGCCTCCGTCACCAACATTCTCAGGTATCTTTTACTGTCGTGCACGGTTGTCATGTTTGTTTTATAATATTTTGATTCTGGATCAGCATTTTCCTGCTCTCTCTTCTTTAAACATTTTTACTGTGTATTTTCAAAGTGAAAATTCAAGTCTAGACATCAGGTTTGTAATATTGCTTAACAGATATAATTCAACCTGGCAAGGACAAACTCCAGAAAGAAAAAGAAAACAAAGGACTGTTTAGTCTGTTTAAAAGAGGAAGTAAGAAGAAACCAGATCAGGTGGGTGCTACTTCCATTCATTCATTTTCATTTGTTGTATTTCATTAAACACATGTCTGATCAACCACTAGAACTCCAGGTTCGACAACATACATCAATTAAAATGATCTGAATCAGGTCCTCACTATTGGCATTGACGTTTTAGGAGACCAACAGCACTTTGAAAGTCTTTCACACAGCTAATTTGTTTGACGCCAAGTTCATGGCTGGTGGAGTGGATGTTTATTCTGGGTGCTCTTTAAACTTTGCATGGGCAAATACTGAGTTATTCCATTGGTCAGTTGTCATACTTGTCCTTGTACTCAAATCAGGAGTTTTGCTGGTTTATTCAAAATTTCTTCTGTCAATCAAAAGGGTGGGAACACGAGATTGGCTCTTTCTTCCTAAAGGCTGTGAGAGTCATTGAAGTTTTGCCATCTCTCTTTAAAGGCTTCGACTGTGAGTGCGCCAGCTTCTCCGGTCCGGAGGAAGTCGAGACCGACCAGTACGAGTTCCCTGCGTGCGCACTCTCCCACGTACGACTCGAACACCATGCCCTTGGACACACCGAAAAAGAGACGCGCGCCCCTGCCCCCCCAAATGACGTTGCAGTGTGTGTCCTCTGACCACAGCCATTACCATAGCAACACTCAACCAGTGGCTCAGCCCGATGGCACCCAGGTATGTAATGCTTCAGTTGACCTTCTCTTTAGTTATTACAGCTTTTGAACTTTATTATATAACAAATTCTGTTCTTTGGTATTCGGTTCTTTGGTCTTTGGTCAAATACTAATATCTATGACATATTCAGTGTGTTTTAACATCACAGTTGGAGAGTTAACTTTGCCTTTATGCCTGTTGAGCTAAAACATTTATTTCACTGTGAGGGAATGTCTAAGTTTCTCTATAGGTGTATATTGCCAGTAATGGTTCTGTTCTGTGAAGGGCCTGCCGCGTCTGTGTCGCGCCTCTTCGGTTGATTCCTCCTTGAAGAGGAGTAAGAGGAAGGCCCCGCTACCCCCCACCAGCCCCAGTAGTACCAGCAACGCCACCAGTCCCACCAGTCCCACCAGTCTCGGTGCAACACCCGATGAAGCACTGCATGACAAGGCTGGGACGGGTGAGTCTCCTGTCATCAACACACAAACACACACACACACACATGCAGAGCCACAATTGGTCTGTCAGTGGTCCTGTTCCCACAGTTGCAGATGTGTCCTGCTCTGGTAATTTGTAGCCCACTTGTAAACATCCTGTCAGTGTGACATGAACACTCTGATGAAAAACAAACAAACAAACAAAAACAACTTTGCTTTAGGTGTTACAGTTTGTTTTTTTCAGTATTACCAGTTTTTTGGTCTGCGTGGAATTCTGGTGTGTTTTCACCTTGATAGAGCTGAACATCTGTACTTCAGTCAGCATGTAAACAGAGAGAGGCAAGGTCACTGCTCGTTCCCAACCACTTTTATACACATCCTGCCTCCTAGTGGTTGAAGTATTGCATTACTTCATTCACTCTTATATTTCTTGTGCATTTTCTTTCCTCTGAGCTCCTACATTCCTAAACAATCTGCTTTGCCTTGTGTCTTCATATAAAGTATTTTATAGCAATAGAGACACAGTTCGGTTTGATTTAATTACATGACCATAAAGTCGTAGGGCTGAAAGGCTCATACCTTTTTCTTGCACTCGATTTGAATCTGTATTGTCTGTCAGACGCACGTGTGCACATGCAAAGTATGGAGCAAGTGAAGATGTAGTGCTTGAACAGGTTTGTAGAGAATGATATTCCAGCTATAGTCTCAAAAGGACTTTGAAACACAAACGACTGCAGTTAACTTTTCATACTTTTGCGTTATTTGAAAGGACTGAAATTATTCAAATGTTTTTACAGGTTTCAATGGAGATCGGCAGTGGCAGACTTTAGTGATGTCAGTGGAAAAAAAATGACCTGTAGTGCACTAGTGCAAGTCTTCTGTTTGAATGTGAATAACAGACAAGCCTTTCCATCCCTTTTTTCCACATTACTGAAATGAACCCATGCTTGTGATCTGGCACAAGAAAATTTAATTTATATAGTGTCTTTAACAATCCCAAGATCGCTTTACAAAACAAAGACAAAAAAAAAACAGACGAGAGAGACGTAAGGGAAAAGAGAGATAAGAAATGTTCATGTAAAAGAAAAATCAGATCAAAACGCATGAGAAAGAGCTGTCGCAGATATACTTGAGGAAGACAGTTCCACAGTTTGGGAGCCGTCACACTGGAGGGTCTGTGATCCAAGGTGGAGAGTCTGGTGTGTGGGACAACGAGAAGGTAGAGAAGACCTGAGAGAGCGAGAGGGAGAGTATGGGGCCAGAGGTTTGCTGAGGTACATGGCAACCAGGTCTTTTGTAGGTGAGAAGCAGAATTTTAAGGTTTTTATTTTTAATGCTTGTATGGGTGAGGAGTCTAGCTGCACAGCTGTGAATATCTTGTAGCTTTTTTTAAGGATGTTGCAGGGGGTCCATCAAAAAGGAAGTGTGCAATTTTGATGAAGGAGAAAGACACAAACACCATAGCAAAAAAATGGTTTTAATGAAGTATTCAGTAAGACAACAAAGAGAAGCAAACGAAGGACAAAATGTAAAGGAAAAAAATGTAAGAAACAAGGGGAAAGGAATGCTAAAGCAGCTAAAGGAGCCCTTTAGTGTTGGCTGGCGGCCATGTCAGAAGACCAGTGCAAAGAGCGGCTAAGTGTGAATGCTAATACTTCAATTCTGCCAGTGTTTTTGTCATGACGACGTTATCGTGCATGCAAATATGGATGCATTCAAATCAGAAATACAGTCAGTTAGTGCATTGGGAAGGGAATATAAAGGGGGGTATTTACTGAGGTATAACTGGATATCGTCCATATAACAGTGAATGTTCAGGCTGAGGCTATGAATAATCTGGTCGAGAGGTAATATATGGATTAAAGAAGGAGCCTAAGAACTGTCATAAGAACTGTGCCTCGCTATCTCACAGTAATTTATCTTATTTATTTATTTGGCTATTGCTCCTTTCCAAGATAATACATGATGAAAAAATGCTGTCAGTTTAAATTTGATCTGAAAGTATATTGGCTGTATTATGAACTATGCATGAGACTAGTTGAAGTAGCCCAGAGTGTAGAGGCCCTTAGTGACATCTGTATATCTCACTGGAGAAGAACACAGCCCCCACAGTATATTTACCACTGTGACCTTTTGTAATGAAGGAGGGCCAGTAAGATCTTGCATACCACAGTACTGTCTGCAGTCACGTCCTCTCTTGCTCATGAAGCATTGAAAATGCTCCACTTTGCAGTCTGACCAGGAGGGGGCGCATGAGAGCCTGGCTCGGCAGTTCTCTCCTGTCAGCTGCTTCTATCTTCTCCACTGAGGCACCAAGTCATTCCTCTTTCTCACATGGGGGCCACATCCTTCTTTCACTCAATCTGTTTTCATTTCTGTTCCTTTTGGTTTACACTTTCCTTTCTTTTTCTGTTAGTGTTCTAACAGAATTTTTTTCTAATAAATTCTAGTCAAAAAGTGCTAAATAACTAAAAACACACACACACACACACACACATATATATACAAACAATCGCTTATTTTATCTTGTTTAAGATTAGACAAATAAAGCACATTTAGCTGTGTGTATTTTAGATTTCTTTATTACTCCAATAATAGTATTTCATTTTGCTACCATAATAGTCTGTTTCCACAGTAAAAGTCATTTACTAGCACTATTAGTGGTATCTTGTTATATTTATTGTGATAGTGGTATCTTGATTTATGAAAATAAGGGCCTGGTGCTTGTTAGTCTAGAGAGTCTGAGGGATGGAAGTCATGATGGTCAGATACCATTAGGCCTGCTGGCTAGTTTTCAGGCTTTTTTCGTTTACCATTCTGGCCCTTCCTGCTTTAAATATCAGACTTTATTTGTTTCAGTGAACATAAGTGTGCCTCATCCAGATAGATAATACCATAAGAGTCTCTTACTGTAACCATGGTGAGTTTTCTTTCTCAGAATTCTGTGGAATAGAGAGAGAGAGACAGAGCTCGTAATAATGCTTTGTTTCGCATAGATGCTTGGAGATGATAGCAAGTTTTCCATAAAAGTGTCTGAGGGAGAGAGGAGAGAGGAGGGGCGTTGGACTTTTAGCGAGTAAGGGCTTTCTAATCATGGTTTGGGATCTATACATACACTTTGCCTGGTGTTCATAACCACACAAAAAAGCCTCGTGAGACATGACAATAATCCTTCCTTCAGTGTTTCTGGAACTAACTGTCTCACCTTCTTTCTCTCTCTCTGTCTCTGTCTCTCATAGAGTTTTCTAATCTTCACTGACATGCATCTATTGCCGTCCATTCGTGTTGCATTTTTAAATGAACCTTTTGTCTTTTGTAAGTAGCTTAGAGTTTGAAACGCCTCAGTGCAGTATGTTCTAAAGTGTCAGGGGAAAAAAAATAAAAAGTTCTCCTGAAGTTTGGGTGAGTCTCTGACTGCCTGCTTCTCCTACCAAGCCCCTGCTCCCCTGCAGACCGTAATAATCAACTTCACAGAGGAGGAGAAGGAGGTGTGGACACAGCAGTGAAAAACCGAGGGGGGGGGACAGAGCGGAAAAAAGAAAAATGGACAAAGAAAGGGATTAAGATAATATAGAGAGCAAATGATGGAAATAGACAGGAGCACAGAAGAGAGAAAGGAAAAAAAAGGGGGGGGGGGTGGAACAGAGCAAGGCGAGACTGTGAATGTCTGTACCTTTATCCAGGACACTCCACAATGAGAGGAGAGGCAGAGAGAGAGAGAGAGAGAGAGAGAGAGAGAGATAGGAGTGCTTTGCAGAGACAAGCTCTCTTTTTGAATATTCCTTCTGCTCTTGACTTCCCAGCCCGTGAAGTCGTGAATGCATGGCTGGCGGAGGGCGTGAGGGAGACGAGATGTCTTAATTAAGAACGATTCACTCGGTCTAAAGAGGCGCGCAGTCCGCCTGCTCCACTGCCGCGTTAATACTGAAAATACCCAATAACCCACTCCTGTCAGCCCATTATATAAAGCTTCTCACAGCCACTGTGGATGGGGAAGATATATGGATCTCGTTATTAAGCTGTATTAAAGATGGCCGCTGAGCTTCCAGAGAAAATAGGGCAGGTGGAGAACCATCCAGATATTGTCTGGAACTCAATAGACAAAGCTTCAGTCCACTGAGCTTGGTTAACTTTTATAATTGGGTAATTTTATAACTAATATAGATTTAAAAAAAAAAAAAGGTGGGGGAAAAGGAATAAAATGAGGTTCTCAGGTTCAGGAGTAAAACAAGTCGATGTATCAATCAGTGCAGTGGACTTTTCAGGACTTGGGCAGCAGGACAGTAATGGATGGAATAAGGAGCAGTACGAGCAGTCCAGGATCGAAGAGTAAACACATCCTGTGCTACGTAGTGGAGAAACTGTGAACTTCAGGCAAAGGAAGCATGAATAGAAAAATCAAACACTGAAGTGGTCCGATGATGAGCTGTAATACAAACTTATGGGATTAACAAAACTCCCAACGGTCTAAATGATTACTGATAAATGATAGGAATATACGCATGTAACAGGATGTTACTGAAGAGGAGTTCTGAAGAGGAATGATAGTATATTAAATCGAAGTAATCATTTCAGATTGCAGTTACACTATATTGCCAAAAGTATTCGCTCACCTTTCTTGACTCACATATGAGGTTAAGTGATATCCCATTCCTAATCCATAGGGTTCAATATGACGTTGGTCCACCCTTTGCAGCTAGAACAGCTTCAGCTCTTCTGGGAAGGCTGTCCGCAAGGTTTAGGAGTGTACTTATGGGGATTTTTGACCATTCTTCCAGAAGCACATTTGTGAGGTCACATACTGATGTTGGACGAAAAGGCCTGGCTCTCAGTCTCCGCTCTAATTCATCCTAAAAGTATTCTATCGGGTTGAGGTCAGGAATTTGTGCAGGCCAGTCAAGTTCATCCACACCAGACTGCCATCCATGTCTTATGGACCTTGTTTTTTGCCCAGTCTTTTGGATGGGGGAGAGAATACTTTTGGCAATATAGTGTATGTGAAGATGGTGTCAGCATGGACTGGAATGTACCACTACACCACAACTTTGATGTTTTCAGAACAACTGACAATTAATACACCTACACAAGTGTATATGTATTTAGTCTTATATAACATTTAGATGTCTTATCACTGTTATTTATTATGGTACTTCAGGCTTGCAGCCAACTCTGGAAGAGATCCAGGAGAAAGACGAGGCACCCATGACCACCGAGACCCCGGAGGTGACAGCTAGCTCCAGCCCTGGCTCTGGTCCTGAGCGTCCCAGCACCATGCAGGACCTTCTGGAGGACGACAGCAGCATCGACCTATCTGTTGAAGTCTCTCTTGGCTCTGGTAGAGCTGGGACCACCACCCCCTCTCAGGACTTAGAGATGGGCACAGTGGCGCCACCTGGGGGAAGCTCAGAAGATCTGACCACAGATGGCAAGTACGATACTTTTGCAGAGAAGAAAGCAAGGCTTGATTTTTGTGTGTGTGTGTGTGCGTGTGTGTGTGTGTGTGTGTGTGTGTGTGTGTGTGTGTTTTGTTTGGTTGTTTTTTTTTTTTTAATCTATTTGACTTGCTGGTTGGGTTGCAAAGCTATAAATGATTTTCACCCCTGACAGACTAGCTGCAGACTCAGAGGTGAATGGGGGCGAACCATTGGCTGACGCACCATGGCAACCAAAAGATGATGGTGAGTTGTGTTACCACTGTGCCTTTGTTTAATTAGTTTTACAGGCTTGTGTATGCCACTAAACTAAACCCACAGACACGTACAGAAAGAGCTGCAAAAGTGTATGTTTAATAAATAATAATGTTGACAGAAATTTGGAGGCAGACAAGTTGAGGGCAAAATGAAAGGCAATGTTGGAAATGTTCTTGCGTGACTGTTTATTATTCTGTTCATATGCAGCTAGTTTTGAGGAGTTGCCTGAAACAGCCTGTATGACTGCGGAAACGTCCACAGCTCTGAGGGCTGGGAACAGCAGCCCCGCCTCCTCGGTTGCGCTCACACCCCCTCATGAAGCACAGCCTCAGGCCCCGTCCAGGCCAGCGGCAGCCTCAGGCCCTGCGGTGCCGAACGCCGTGCCCGCCACCCCTGACGGGGTGCGCACGCACGCGGAGATTCAGACGGAGGCTTGGGACGAACCAGACGAGATTTTCCCCGGCCCGCCGTCAGAGCTTCCGCCGGTGTCTCCCCCTCCCTCGGCAGGTTCGAAAAGAGACATGGCCACATCTACGGAGGGGCTCCTCGTCGCCTCAGCTCGCCCGGTCTCAGCTCCAAGCCCCCAGCCGTTTTTGCACGGCCACCCCCCGGCGGTCTCTCCTTCTATGGGTCCCCCGGTCTCTGAAAGCCAGGGGCCGTCGCTGATCCCCTTCGCCACCAAAGCGGGCAGCCTGCAGTACGTCGTCGAGTCTGAGCCCAAACCCAAGAAATCCAACGAACTCACCCGCGAATACATCCCCAAGGTGGGCATGACCACCTACACCATTGTGCCCCAGAGGTCCCTTGAGAAGCTGCGCTTCTTCGAGGTGGAACTCACGCTGGAATCGGCCCTTGACTCCGAGGCTCGTGAAGCCACCGTTGAGGATGGAGCATCCAAGACCCCCACCTCGCCACCTCCTCAGTCCAGCAACGGCCCTACCTCACCAGCCCCCTTGGGCTCACGCTCCCGCTCCACACCCTCGTCTCCGATGTCGCCCATGGCGTACGCCCATTTGGGCTCCGAGTTCAAGGAAAAGAAAATTCCACCCGCTACGAAGCCCAAACCAGCTTCGTTCCGTTTACCGCAGCACAAAAGGACACCTGGGAGTTATGTAAGCTCCGCCGCGATGCGCAGCTTGAGCGTGAGTGACGGAGGTGATCACGTCGAGGTCCCCGGGAGCCCGGAGAGAGGGAGTAACGGTGGGGACGCGCACGAGTGCTTCCCCCCCCCACCACCGGCTGTCCGGTGGGAGGAGGAGAGAGAACCAGAAGAGACCCAGCATGCTGGTCTTCCACCACCGCCGCCGCCCCCTCCGCTGGAGCAGGAGGAGCTGGAGATGCCCACACCACCTCTCTCCCCGACCGAGACCACGGTGCACTCCCCACCGCCACGCCAGATGAGCCTCCCCTGCAGTGAGCAGCCACCCGCCGGCCTCTCGCTGGACAAGTTTCGCAGCTTCGCCGCACCCAGGCCGTACTTACCGGCCATGTCCTCGCGCTTCGCCCAGGCTGTGTCCTCCGCAGTACGAAGGACCCACTCCCTTCCCTACAGCCCCGTGGGACAGGCCACCCACAAGGTGCCCCTGGCACTAACCAGGCACAGTCCAATCAGACAGCTGGGCGAGTCGCCCAAGTCGCCCACCAGCCCTGTGAGTATGAATCCTGATTGTGCCACGAGGGCATGTTTCTCCAAGCAGTTTGAAAATGAGCATATGAGTGTAGCGATGACTTGCTATTTTTTGCATAAAGGTACAGATGCCCATTTTTGAAAGATGAATGCAGTTGCTAATTGTAGACACATCTCCATGCTTACAATGTTTCTCGCTGATACATTTAAAGCGACACGCAATACTCAAGCAGTGAATGGTAAACCGAATATCATAAAAAAAATACAATGCTTTTTTTTCTTTTATTACACTGACGCATCTGCCTTAGTAATCTGTGTCCCGGAGTGACCCGTCTCGTCCTGCGGGGCTCATGTCACTCGGGGTCACCTGCAAATGCGCTCAATAATGCAGGAAGGTGCTGTTCTTCCCTTTCAACCTGCACAATGCACCGTTTTCCCCTCTGCGGCGTTGCAGCCCAGCATCTCGGAGAAAAGGCTTTGTTTGCTGAAGGGGTAGAGTGTGCGTGCCGCCCTGCGCGCTGACAGACGATCCCGTGTTTGTGTCTCTCTGGCCTCAAACAAAACCGTCCACCAGAGAGCATGCCGTGCGAGGTGCGCCCCAGGGGCCACCATCGTCGTCATCAACCAGCTGCCTGAGGGAGTGCTTTGGATGCACGCGTTTGGGTGCACGGGTTTTGGGTGCACGTGTTGGGGTGCACGCGTTTGGGTGCACGTGTTGGGGTGCACGCGTTTGGGTGTGCACTCGCGTAGGTTTTTGAATTGACCCTGAAAGGTAGCGGTCAATCTGTGACGGGGTTCAGAGATCACATGCTGTGTTTTAACTCTTCCAGATGGAAATACTGGCTTGCTCCATATGTATATATATATATATATATATATTACATTACATGAATAAATGTGTGTCGGTAACGTGCACATGTGCATCCCTTGGGGGAGTTAGTAATGTTCTGTGGGAGAGGTTAGTAATGTTCTGTGTAATAGGTCACTGAGATGTTTCATGTGTCCACAAGGGACAAATCAAAACAATATGTTCTCTTTAGCTTGCAACTCCTCCGCACGCACCTTTTTTTTTAAAATTGCGCTCCGTGTGTGTGTGTGTGTTTTTCTGTGTAGGATGTGGACGGTGGATCCGGGCAGATGGAGAGCGGTGGAAATGCCCGGCCTCCACTGGCACGCCACGGTCACCCTGAGCCGAGCGTTCATCAACACACAAACAGTGAGATGCAAAAGAATGGCATGGCTGACCTCACACCAGTGAGTGGACTGGATGCTTCTTCTACAGCCACCCTCTAACTGCACTGGCTTGCAGATTCTACCAAGTCCTGGAGATTAATTGCAATTAGGCACTAAAGTATCTGTACATAACTTCTCAGTGACTAAATCTGAATTGATTGGCATTGTAAGAACTCTTTCAGACCTGCCCTGTTGGAGTAGGCAATTTGGAATCCTTTCATGTCTGGTTCCTCACATGATTCGATTGGGCAGGAGCCAGGTGGACTCAGGTGTGGTTAAAAGAATGAAATCAGTCTGGCAGAAGGAAATGCTGAGCGTAGAAGTTGCCTGGGTAACTCGTTAGCCGGGGTGATGGCAGTCCAGCCATATTACGTTTGTGACCCAAGAAAGGCACTATATTCAGTACTTTCAGGATATGCAGGCTGACATATGGCAGCTTTTAGAATCAGAACACAAGAATGGAGAGTATGCTGTGACAGCAGAGGGTACCGGTTGTGGACCGGATCTACACAACACTGAGCCCACATTGTGCCAAGGTTCCTTTACTTTTCTGCTTTCTCAGACTCTGACTGGTTTCTATAAGTTACTGTGAAACCTGCCTGAAACCCTACAACAGTTTGGTTTCAACCAAGACTCAAGTGACCTTATGTGACCCTGTAACCTTTTAAGCTGTATACTAAATGAACCCTAACTACATTACTACTGTAATCTGGTTACACTAGTTCATGTCCTAACTCAGGGCTGTGTATATTTGTTTGCAGGAATGTGAGGCGTCTCCTGTGACATGTCCCACGCTGGAGACTTTGCCAGAAGCAACAGAGTGTCAGGAGGAGTAAAGCACTTCTTAGCTTTAGCTCTGATCCTATAATGCCTTAGTGTGCAGCCTCGAGCTTGGCTGTCCTCGGGTGCCACCCAGCTGATTTCACTACCATGGCCAGATCGGCGCCTCCTGGAGCAAACTTGGGTAGTTGCAGTGCTGGAGGGCCACTGTATTGCAATTGAACATCCCCCTGGTCCGATAGTCTTAATTTGGATCTTCGGGGCTTGATATTAGCTGATTTGTTTGAAACAGGCATAGAAAAATAAGAAAGACTAAACTGCAGTACTGTGGCCCTTAAGGGTCAGAAATGTCTGTCTGTACTTTTAACCGTCCTTGGGTTTTCCCTCTTGTCTGACCAAGGTACATCTCAGAGTAAAAGAGTGGAAGGAAACTAGTCTAGGGTTGTTGTTTTTTTTTAATATTTGAATCCTCTTGATTATCACTCGACAGACTGACTTTGGATCTGCACTTTTATTCTGAGACATATTGCAAACCTGGAGCACCTGAGGGAATTAGATCACTGAGATTTAAACCTATAGAAGTAGATCACTGGGATTTAAACCTATAGAAGTAGATCACTGGGATTTAAACCTATAGAAGTAGATCACTGGGATTTAAACCTATAGAAGT
>JAOXYF010000007.1:26359773-26381912 GCA_028565775.1 Sternarchorhynchus goeldii
CATCATTGTTCCGGCTTGTAAATCCCACTTACTGATTAAAGAGCAGATTGCTTACTTCATTTAGAGATGATGTCACCACAGGAGGCAATGATTGGCTAAGAGTGGCGCTAACCCTTCTCCTACCGGGGACCTTGATATATTCTGTCGAAGGAAGATGAGTAGCAGGTTGTGCCACTTGAGACTTAGTAAATTGAGAAGATCTCATCAAAAAGCTTAGTCATTGTTCTAAAGATTTTTTTTTTTGCAAAGTCAAGCCAAGTCCAGTCCCTGATAATTAGTGAAATAAAGTGTTTTAAACTTGTTCAATTAGTTCTGTTTTATGTAGTCTAAGAGCTTCCAAGCCACAACACGCAACTGTGTTTTTGCCACGAGTACGAGAGGGCCACGGTATGTGTTCGTCACAGAGCTTTCACCTGCTCGACTGCACGCTAGCACACCCTAGGTTGACTTTGCTAAAAGCATAAATAATAAATAGTCCATTCTGAGCCCTGCCTCCACACTTTACACCATGACTCAGTCTCACTCTCTTTCTCTTTCTGCCCCTGTCTGTCTCCTGCTCCGTCTGCTCTATCTCGCTCTTTCCCTGTTGCCCCCCCCCCCCCCACGTTTTATTCCAACTCTCTTTATCCCACTCCCTTGTGCCCCCCACCACCACCACCACCACCCTGTCGTCCTT
This sequence comes from Sternarchorhynchus goeldii, assembly GCA_028565775.1. NCBI lineage: Eukaryota > Metazoa > Chordata > Actinopteri > Gymnotiformes > Apteronotidae > Sternarchorhynchus > Sternarchorhynchus goeldii. The sequence continues at coordinate 26,360,450 of JAOXYF010000007.1, forward strand.
GCCTGCCATTTTACAACTTAAGACAGAGTTGTCCCAACCTAGAATTACATTTAAGCAGTACCTTTGGAACTGCTGCAGCTCCCAAGCTGGGCATGAGACACAGGACATGGCTTGGTCACGGCCAAGGGAAAAGGTAAGTGAGGCAAACCTTGTGACATTTTCTACTCTTTTACCCCTCCTCCCTCCCACCTCCTCCCCTGCCCTCCCTTCTCTCTTTGGTGGAGCAAAAATGGGCGGGGGAGATAGGGTTTGCCCCCAGAGCCTGCAGTGGGTGAGAGATGGCAGGTGATTGGGCAGAGTGCTTGTGACATGCAGAAAGGGAGGCAGGAAGTGCCAGAGCTCTGAGTCTGCCCTCTTTAATTACCTCATTTCAGCTTCAGCTGCAGAGAGAGAGAGAGAAAGAGAGGGGGGGGGACGCAAGAAAAAGAGAGAGAGAGAAGAGTGAGACAGAGGGAGAGGAGAAGGAAAAGAGAGACAGTGGAGAGAGAGAGAGAGAGAGAGAGAGAGAGAGAGCAAAAGCAGAGAGGGGAGGGAGAGAGCTGCTGCTCCCTCAGCTGATGTACGTTTCTATGTTCCACATAAAATCCTGCTCTTACAATGCTGTGTACTCAGCTTTACCTAAATTGCAGAGCTAGCCCCAAATCACAGCCCTGCCTGCCGCCTTACACAGGGGTAAGTCATGCTAAAATACAGATTTCCTCATTTGTTTCTGTGTATGTGTGTGTGTGTGTGTGTGTGTGTGTGTGTGTGAGACAGTGAGTGTGTTTGTGTGTGCGCGTGCGTGTGTGTATTTGTGTGTGTGTGTGTGTGTGAACTGGTTTGTGCCCCATAGGAGAGGTTGAAACAGTGTTCTCTTTCTGCAAGGTATAATTTGAGAACTCTCTGATAGCTGTTCTAAACTTAGACCGGACCGAATGGACTCAGATTCGGTGATAATATGGCGAATGCTTCTGCCGCCGCTGCGTTTGGAGGGTGCGAGACTCGGATGAAAGGGAACATTCATGATTTCCTCCCAGTCCGTTGGCCTGGCTCTCACCACCTCACTGTCATCCTAAATGAATGGGGTGTTGAGTGTGGTGGGTGTGAGATGGGCAGTTTAGCTAGTGGTATCAAATGAGCTCAGTCAATGCAGCGATTCTCCGCTCAGGCACAAAGGGCATGCACATATAACCGGGTTTCAGATTCACGTGTCACCTCCATCAAAAGTCTCTCCGGCTCTCCGTCGGTACCCACCAGCGGCGTTTTCATGTGGAAAATGTCTCAGCTCTTGCTGGACGACTTTGGCTGTGTCTGCATGGAAACTTTTTCGCTGGCTGACGAATGGGTATCCGTGTGGCAGGTGATCAAAGTGTACAGTGAAGACAACAGCAGTCGAGCCGTGGAGGTGCCCAGTGACATCACGGCTCGGGATATCTGCCAGTTGTTCGTGCTGAAGAACCACTGCATTGACGACCATAGCTGGACGTTGTTTGAGCACCTCGCTCACCTGGGGATCGGTGAGTACATGCATCCTCTGTCACTGTATGACCAAAAACCTTTTCCATCCTTATTTGAATGTGTCTGTATTAGGCATCTTGATATTCTGTTGTTTAGGCGTTGTCATCCACTGTTTATGATTCTAGTAGAACAGGATATTTAGCATATAAGACAAATCCTCTTTTTGAGGTCAGACCCTAAAAGCTGTGCTGAATTGTAAGTGTTGGCTTTGTTGCTTTAAACAAAACACTGTCAAAGGCTGTTCTATTTGTGTCTGAGTCTTGCAGTCTGAATTATTCTGCACTGTAAAGCAGTGCAGACGTCCTGTATGCTTTGAACCTTGTAGTGTAGGGAAGTGCTTTTCTTTATCTGTGAAGCAGAGCTCTAAGACTGCAGCATCAGATTCTTTAGGTGCTGGTGAAGCCAGAGGAACAGTGCGTGAACTGGACAGTCTTTATGTCAGGGAACAGTTCTCACTGCACACCATTGGAACTGCTCCCTCTGCTCAAACCGATTTCCTGGATCCTTGTCCTGCATGACAAAGATCTCTCTTGAGATGCTGCCCCATTATTGTGAAATATATAATTTCATGCACCATTCAGATCACCCTTTAGAATCTCCGATGAACATCTCTGGCAAAACATAATCAGTGCATCTCTTCCAGTTTAAGGCATTCAAATGCTGCTAGTCTCACATCTACTAACACAAAAAGACTGAGTATGCTGATATCGAAGGTTTGCAGTCTAAAGAAAACTTCTTGGGAAAATGGCATATAGTCATCAATGTGTGTGACCGGCTGTAAAGGATTAAATGAGTCTGACCTGGTAACATGCCTAACGAGGTCAATGACTTTGAGCTGGGAGCAAGCCTAATGAGGTCAATGCATTGAGAATCTGCAGCTGACACCAAGGGTTTAATGTACTGTTTGCAAATGTAGTCCACACCCACAGATTAACTGGCTAGTTTGTGGTGTGAATGCGCAACAGTGTTAGACTGAAAAATGTCAGGGAACCTAAAGGTAGAGTTCTGGGCACAGTCTGCAGAGTGAAGAAGAACATGGGGAGGTTTGGAAACTCATTATAGAGAACTGAAATCGCATACAGAGCATGTATTAGAAGGGAAATGTTTCAGACATGGTCTTTCTCTAAAACCTATCTTTGTGTAATTGTATTTTACAATTAAAACCCACGTGTACAGTTAATTTATGGTGGTTTGAATGGGTATATGTGAAAAACTCAAGAGACCTTTTGATTGAGATGTGACATGCTTTGCAATTGAAGGCTAGACCAATGGAGCTCTTCTTAAGACCCGTGTGTGGATCTTTATAGAACCAGTCCTAAGATTCAGTGCTTGAGAAGTTGGGCAGCGTGATCTATGAGTTCTTGATGGGATTCAAAGCAAGCTGTACCAGTCATAATGAGTTTCCTTAGAATTTATGTGCATGGCTGCTGGGTTAGTGGAATGTGCCTATGTAATTGTGCTGTAAAAATGCCAGCAACAGGTTCCAACTTCCACAGGGCTTTGGGACCAGCAGACTCAAAGTGCATGAGAGTAAATCCAGGTTGAGGCAAACCAGGTTGAGACTGCTGTAGAGTACTAAGGTATATCATAGCTGTTTTGGAAGTATATTCCTAGTGGGATGAATGACTTGGACTCAGATTCAATCACTGTCTACTATAAGAAAATATCACTTAGGTGCATCATAGCTGCTTCAGACCTACTAGCTTGCTAGTTAGCTAAGCTTAGCGACACTCTAGCTACCTCCTACATCTGGAATGGTGCTTGTTTAAAATTCAGAACAAAAGGACCTGTCAAAGATGCAGTATATCATCCAGAGTTTGATGGCATACGTTCCTCAAAAATAACATAAAGGTAAATTGTAAAAATATCAGTGACTTTGAGATGATTGAATCCACTTCTGACACCAGTGATATGGACCCATATCAGAACTCCACCTAAAACAATAAATAGGACAGTGGCTGAGCTGCAAGTCCCCAGAGCTCACAAAGGTGTCCTGGTAAACACTAATACCATTCGATTGCTGAGATCTTGTTTCAGTCTGAGACAAGAGGTACGGGACTGATGTTCTACGCAGTTACCCAGAGAGATGGCGCCCGACAACGGACGCGGAGAAAGTGAAAAGTGGAGAAGTGGCCCAGACCATGAGGATGACACATTCAGAGTGGCTCGGAAAAGACGGAAAAGGGAGAGTCGACCGCAGGAAATAAGACAATGGTGATACGGTCGAGCTTGACTCAATGAAGAGAGCCTTGAAATAAGAGAGTGTCTTGTAGGTCACCAAGGAATTCCACAGACTTAGAGGATCGCTTAGTATCTCAGAAGAGAGGGGGATGCCAAGTTGACAGAAAGCCAAGGAGAGGAGCAAGGGGAAAGAAGCACAAATGATGGTATCCAGCAGAGGGCCTCGGCCAGGGTGTCGAAAATGAATAATGAGGCGTTGTGACCAAATTAGGCACAGTAGCTGTTGCAGAGGAAAGCTTGAGAATAAATTAAGCATGGCATTATGAGAAGGCACGAGAGAGTGAACGCCTGTCTGATGCTCACCTGCAAGAGGCCATCACAGAGAATGGTACTGGTCAGTAGAAAAGGTATTAGCGATAGTGGAGATTCAAGCCTGGTCTTTTTTTTTTTTTCTTTCTTTCAAAACTTCAGCTATTGCATAACTCTCAGTGTGAGTCTCCAGCAGGCAGTAAAGGGTTAACTCTGCTAGCAGTGACTCCCGCACCCCGCTGGTGTAGCCTACCCTTCACACAGGAATATTCCTCAGCAGAATTCTTCACATCATTACATAATTCAACCATCTGCTCCCTCCTTCCCCATTTTTCTCTCTCTCTCTCCCTTACTCTCTCTCTCTCTCTCTCTCTCCCCTATCTCTTTCTCTCTGTATTTTTGTTCCTCTAATATGTAGATATTCCTCAGTTAGGCACCTCATGTCTCATCTTGCTTTCTTCCTCTTCAGATTCTCTCTTCACAGTGCATAAAGGAGTAAGAGTATTGTTCCCAGATCGTTCCTTTTGTTCATGCCCATCGTTTGTCTAAATGAAAACTGATCCCAAGTCAGCACACTTACTGAACACATGCCTGATTGAATGTTATTAGAAAACCAAATATATTTCCTGAGTGTGCATGAAAACCGTTTCTCACTGACTTCCAGGCCTGCTGCCACAAATAGAATTTGTAATGTAATTTGCACTGCAGTATAAATATCTGTTATTTCTACAGTAGACAGTCCTACTGCAGTGAACCCAGTTATATTACCAGCCATTTGCCATGTCTGTTTTGAAAGGTGTGGTCAATATGTTTGAACAGAATCCTTTTTTTCTACAGATCTGGTACATGATGATACATTTTGTCACGAGCATTGATTAGTAAGTTATTTGTCTGATAGAGAAGCCTCCCTATAAAATGATTTTCATTCCAGCACTCCTGAAAAATCATATTCGTTAACTGGTTTATTTCAAAAATTGTAGAGATCCCACTTTAGGAATGTATGATTTGCAATGTAGTGCCATCCTGTTTCCACCCAGTACAATAATATTAGCCTTCACCCCTTTCCAGCTGAATGAAAATCCTAAATAATCATAACCACTCATATATCTATGGAAGAAAATTCACTCTTGCAGTAAATTACTTAGCACAGCCACAGCCATCAAAGTTGGTATCTGGGACGAACAACCTTATTCTACCAATGTTATAAACCTCGATTTAGTTGGAAACTCCAGAAGCTTGAAATGGTCCATATGTAAGGAAAGGCTAATCAGCACATGCATCAGTGGCTTGGTGATTAGAGGTAAAGAACAGCGGAGCATTGACAATAAGCTCAGTGAACCATACTGCCTGCTATTAGGCCCCGTGCTGCTAGGGTTACCTGATGTGGTCTTCAGCGATATCACAGTACCTACAATACTAGCTACTGCTACAATGCTAGCTCAAGTGCTGAAGATAAAGAACTGTTGCACAACTGAAAGTAATTCCTCTGTTCTAAACATGATTAAAAATGTCTGTTCAAATCATATTGTTCAGACATGTATTAGTACAATCAATACTGTCTTAGTCATTAATGTTTGGTTGTATAATTATTGTTTATAATACGGCTTGGTGAAAAAAGGCATTATTACATTACTTAATACACCATGACTCATCTACTTAACTACAATAAGTTTACAATGAATATTAGCATCACTTTGGTAATTCTGCACTTTCTGTTTTACATATCATTCAACATTTGATGATTTGAACTCATAATAGTTTGCAGTAAAGCAGAAATGAAGCCCTGCAAGCAGCTGAGCAGAACACTTGGTCCATGTGTGTGTTAGGGATAGGGTTATGGATAGGGTTAGGGTTAGGGATAAGGTTAGGGTTAGGGATAGGGATAGGGATAGGGTTAGGCCTAGTCTGGTGTGATCACATCATAGCTCAAGTGCTAATGGAGTTCTTCACCACCTTGGCCTAAATACAGCTCCTAGATTACACAGACTGGATTACTCAAACCGTCTCAAGGATGGATTCACCGACACCCCCCGCCCCAAACACACACACACGCACACACACAAAGAACAGCCTTTGGAACGGCTGTGAGCCAGGTTCGCACCCAACCCAGAGTGCTGTGGTGGGTGGGGGTTTCTTCCCTCTGTGGATGTAGGTCTTCTTAAAGTGATGAAATCCAGATCTTCGAATCTTTCGAGTGTCACTGTACAAAAAAAAGTCCTCTAAACTGGCCACAGATGAGCAGCGAGTGGAACGCTCTGTGTACACAGCGGCAGAGCACAGATCTGCAAAATGTCACTGACTGCTCCAGCACCAAGGAGGCCTGTGTCTTCTGATGAGTTGCTCCAGCCCTGATTGCAGTTATGTTATGGGAATTAATTAGTCTTGAATAATATCATTCTCACTCTTCCAGATGGCTTCCTCTAAATAGCTGCTTTCCATTCATTCATTAAACATTCATTTGGGGTTCAAGGAACTGAATAATGTTTAATGATAAAGTGAAGTAATGCAGGCAGCTTTCCCAGTTTCCCCTGACTCCCTGTACCTCAAACTCGTTATTATTGGAGATTATTCATTAATCAAGCATAATTTTTATAAATGTATTAATAATTAATTTGTCAAGCCCACGTTGTCACGGGGATGCAAAGGCCAATGCTTGGACTGAAAACTTTAAACAGAAAACAGGAGGTGCTGCAGGGTTTATAAATATAACAGTGATTTAGAACTCACTCTGCTGAATTTTGTGTGTGTGTGGATGTAGCATATGTGGAACTCCATGTGGAGGTGTCTCTCTGTCCCCTGTTGGCTCCTGAATGCTCAAGTCTCTTTCCTTGTATTATTTTCAGAGAGAACCATAGAAGACCATGAATCAGTCCTGGAGGTGCAGTCTAACTGGGGCATGGACTCAGACAGTCGCCTGTACTTCAGGAAGAATTATGCCAAATATGAATTCTTCAAGAAACCTCTGGTGTGTTTGTGTATGAGTGTGTGCATGTGCAGTGTGTTCTTGGCAATAAGTTAGTACATGCTGCCTTGAATATGCAGAACTGATTTGGCCGGTAGCAGAAGGGCAACAGTGTACGCAAAGATTCTCATTTAACTGTAATTAATAAAACTTGTGTGAAATCTGTCACTTAATATTACACCTCACAATCTGGAGCAGTTATAAATGTACGGCTTGTGCTTCAGTCCTGACAAATTGAGACTCAATTAATTTACTTCTTCTGTTAGCAGTGATCTGCAGGGCTTGAGTTTGAGAGATACACATGGAGCTTGTAGAAATCCTACAGGACTGATCCATGTCAGGATTGATCCATTCTAACAGGACTGGGATCAGTTTTGTTAGGGTGGGGGAGGGGCGGTGACTTTTACAGCATGCAAGATCCTGCAGATGTATTCACAACTGAGGTTTTGAGAGGAAGAACAGAGAGCCTTTGCTGACGATGCTCTTCCCAATGTCACTAGGATTTTTTCCCAGAGAACATGGTGTCTATATCAAGTGAAGCCAATGGACTCATGAACCACTCACAGCTCATCCAGGTATCCATTTTTAGCAGTCTCATTACTATGTGTGCTCTTATATAAAGAGTGATGATTTACAACCTTTGAGATGTAACAAAATTGGTTGGTAGTCTTTTTGACTGAAGTTCTTCTTGTTCTTCAGACGTTTCTCAACTCCAGCACGTGTCCAGAGATTCACGGTTTCCTCCATTCAAAAGAGCAGGGCAGGAAGTCATGGAAGAAGTTCTACTTTGTGTTGAGAAGGTCTGGACTGTACTTTTCCAATAAGGGCACATCGAAGGTAATTTGCAAACTGCTCAGTAATTCTCAGCATGCCCTGCTACCCTCCCCTCTCACACCCTCACTTTTCCACACAATTCTCAGGCTTTAGCTGGAATTTAGGTTGAACCTGTTCATCTTTTCACCCAGGGTTTATAATATCTACAGCCAGCAGCACCAGTCATGCACCACACCACTTGATCTCACTGATTAGATTTCGTTGGAGTTGCGCAACGTTACTTACTCTGATCACCCCCAGCAGCTTATCCGGCCCTCGACAGAGACGGGAAGAGAACTCGGTCTGATAAGACGTCACCGGCTCACTCCCCAGTGCCCTCATTCGGCCGCTAATCTCCCACAGCCCCATCACTAGGTGTGATGGTTCGGGGCGAACAGCGTGGCATTGTGGGCCTTGGCTTGACCAAAACCGGTCAAGCTGGATTTTCCTCGCGGGGCTGGGTAGCATGCCAGCCTCTAAACCCTCTCTGCTCACCACAGGTGAAGCTTATACCTGCTGTGTGGCGTGCCAACCAGCGTTGTCCTTCTTCTCCTTGTTCTATCTCTCTCTCTTTTTTTCATTTTTCGCAACAAAGGGTTGTTGTTAGGAGCGTAAGAGGAGCTCGCCCTCGTCTCACTAATACCGCCCAGGAGCAAAGCCCTGCTCCAAGGCTGCTCCTCATCTCTGACTTGGCGGGTCTGGGACACGAACCCTTTGCCTCGGATAAAATATTAGCACTAGTCAGGCTTTGCTTATAGTGGCGCAGGCGGGGCCTATCTGTTGTTCTTCCTGTAACGTCAGTCACCCTGCCTGCTTCTTTGTCTCTCTGCTTGTCTGCGTCTGTTGGCAGTTGGGAAATTAGAATAGTGTAGCACATAGAAATGAAACAACGGCTTTCTTTGTGCTGCTTTGCTTGGGAAAGGCTTTCAATCCATTCTCCCTCATGCTTTTTCTTTTCACTTGGCTCTCTTTTACTGCTGTTAAGATAAAGCTGTTGGCATTGCCATGTGTATTTGGTTCTCCTGTTGTACATATTACACCCTGCTTGTAATTGAGAGGGTAGCCGTGTTTGAAATCGAAGAGATTGCCCTAAGTCTTTTACATTGTGCCAGTATTGCCTTTGATTTTAATCATACGTTGTGAAGTCCTTGAGAACATTTCACTGAACACTGAACCTAAGCCTTTTAAGCAAAGCTTAGATGAACTATTAAACTAAATCCACGCAATTTTAAGCAGGGCCAGTCAGCTCAGTCCCAGTGCTGACACCTAAGCCAAAGCCTTACACGCCTTAATGTCCTCGTACGCTTCAAATCCTGCTGCTGCTGTGTGAGCTATAGGTCTTAGAATAACAATGTCAGAGCACAACAGCCTGAGCTGTGGCAGGAGGCCTTCACCTTCAGCTTGGCTCTCAGCTTAAGCCGGGACCACGTCACTCACTTCCATTGGTCCACACACACACACACACACACACACACACACACACACACACACACACACACACACACACATTCATGCTCAGAATTCACACTCTTGTTAGGTCTCACCATAACGTAGTCCATCCTTCATTTGTTTCGTGCGTGTCCTGACAGTGTACTGGATGCTGGGCGTAGTTCACATTTACACTCATCCTCTTGCTATGGGAGGCTTAGCACTGGATTTTTAAGGTGGAGGAATGCAGGACACCTCCACCCTCACCCAGAAAGAGCAACACAATATTGGTGTTTGGAATAAGACAGTGTCTGTATGATGTATTCTTTATTCTTTTATTTTACTTTATAATTACTTTTTTTTTACTAATTGCATTAAGCTTCACCTGAGTTCCAATACCTTCCCTATTCCTTTCTTTCTCGGTTTCTTTCTTTCCCTCTTGCTCTCCCCTCCTCTCTCTTTGTAAGGAACCCAGGCACCTGCAGTTTGCTGCAGAGTTCTGTGACAGTGATGTCTATACTTTGTTATCGGCCAGGAAGACACACGGAGCTCCAACCGACTATGGATTCTGTGTGAAGGTCTTTACGCTGCCTCCTTCACCACACACCCACCTAAATTTGACGCACAATGTTCACATATTTTCTTGTGCAATACTGAATTATATTACACATGGCAGCCATGCACAGTTAACTTTACGATATAATAACCATAATTAAGTGTTGCATTTATCTAGGTTTCACTGTTTAATGGGGGAGGTGGAAATCCTTAATCAAACACTGTGTCTGGGTTCTTATCTCATATGATTTTTGCAGTGTTCTTGAGATGTTGACAGTTGGGTCACATAGCTGATAAAAAGTTACACTGAGCTTATTTTATGAGATTGGTGTGTGCAAAAAACGTTTTCCAAACATTTAACATACTGCCAATACCAGTAAACTTTCATGCCTTTGAAGGTTTTGTTTTTTACTAAATAGCTATGTGATAAGTAAAGTTATGACCGTTATGATAAATATACAGTGTGAAAGTCTTATCCATTAATATTAAAGAATAAGACTTTCACACTGATCAAAGTCTTATCCATCTGATCACACATATATATATATATATATATATATATATATATATATCAAGCCATATCATTTGTTGTAAATAAAGGGGTACATCCAGTGGGGTCTACCTAGCTTTTTTCTGTTGGCATTTTTGCTCTATTCTCTGTGGGGTCCTGTTTTGCCCAGTCTGTAAGTGTTGCATCTTTGTGCCTTGACTGTATTCCAGTGTGGTTAAAGTTGCTGGGCTGAAAGACTTTTCACAAGTGCCACCTTGTGAGGGTTGAAATCCAACCCGGTTTTCTTCTAGCCATTTCACAAGATATCGGCTCGGGCAGCTTTTTGGAAAACATAAAACCATTCTTTCTACTTTCAACTGAATTAACAATTATTTGCATGAATGTAGTGTTGTGGTCGTGTTTATTTATGTGTTATATGGGTTTTTAATACCTTTACACAGTAAGGTATGCCCACGTGAACCTCAGGTGTAGCACCAAACTCAGTTCCTCAGTGGAATTCAGGGTGATGATGAGGAGACAGTGGTGTCAGGTGACCAGACTCCTGCAGCTTAGTGTGTTTATGTGTGTCACTCTTTGTGTAGCCAAGTAAGTCCAGTTCAGCACGCGACCTCAAACTGCTGTGCGCCGATGATGAGCAGACCAGAACGTGCTGGATCACAGCCATGCGACTCTTCAAGGTGAAAACTTTCTTTTATCCCTCACCCCCACCATTTACATCTCATGCTTCCTCTGTCTTGCCCTCTCTACCTTGCTCTCATTGTCTCACATAAGCTTTGCCTATATTTTTAACACCTTCTCGAACTGAGAATATCTGGCATGAGGCACAGAGCCATCTGAGCGTAGAGGGCTCTTCTTTAGAGGCTGCCCGGATAATGTCCCACAATCACCAGCTGCTCTGCACCACCTACTCCCATTTTGATGTGGTGTGTCTGACATGGTGCCATTGTTGTGTGTGCAGTTTGGGATGCAGCTGTACCAAAACTTCATCCAGCCTCATCAGAAGCAGAAAAGCTCTCCAATGGTGAGTTCCTTCAATCACCTCTTTGTTACTAGTCACTGAAACTGTTCAATAGTGCTAAATTAAATAAGAAAAGCCTCTGGCAGCCTTATGAACTACACAGTATGAATTCAGATGAAACCCAACTCATTTTTATCATGCAGAACTAGAATGAAGAGCCTGTGTCAAGAAGCTCAAAATACCCCCAGTTCAGCCAGTTCTTCATCTTGGTACAGTTCTGTTGGCCTCTGATCTGGACTTGTTTTACAGAGCATTTGGCCATAAGAGATCCTTAAAGGTGCCATAAATGGGAGGGGCTGTAGTTTCATACTCCTTTCTGGGAACAATTTAGTAATTTTGCCTCTAAATGAAAGTATTGTGTGCATGTAAGCCCCAGAGCTATTTCAGTGTGTGGAATATGCTAGAGGAGGCAGGCGACTCTAAATATAACCCAGCATCAGCTGCTCACTCACTTTATAACTCATCACCTCGGCCTTGTTGTTAGAGGACAGAGTGTGTACTGACCTGGACGGACACACACACACGCACCCACACACACACACACACACACACACACACACACAGAGGTGGGAAGTAATGAAGTATATGTACTTTATTGCTGTATGTAAGCATTTTTTATGTCTGTACTTGTGTATTCTTGTCTCTACATACATTTTTTACTTATATTAACTATATTTCATAAGAAAAATCAGTACTTTAAAGCCAGGCTCCCCCTTAGTTGTTGCAGTTCCCATGGTGCTAGTCACCATGTCATTTTGTTTTCATTCTCGTTATGGTTTAGTTGCTTGATGATGCATGATGAACTAGTGTAAAGCATTATTTACAAGCAAGATTGTGTTACATGTAATAAACACTCAGACACTAAACAAATTACTTAGAAAAACGTTTGAAATAAGTACTTTTACTTTATTTCCGGTGCTTCTAAGAGCATGTACTAGTATTTATGTACTTCATGTACTTCAGCCACCTCTGCATCCCAGTCTGAAGACAAAGACACACACACACACACACACATAGGCCTACATGTGTTTATATGAAGAATGATCCATCAGTATAAAATAAAATACAGTGTTGAGGGTAGTGAAGTATAAAGTGAGGATTGCCCTGTGGCCATCTCTTGGCAATCATAGCCTAGTGCACACACTTACCAAACCTCTCAGTACCCATTCAGAGCTCCATGTTCGTTATAAACGCTCATGGGCTCCACTGTGCACACTGTCATAACAGCTATCCTAGACCGTGTCCTGGGATCATGGAAATTGGTGCTTGGACCCAGATATTCCTTATAAAATAAGGCCCAGATCTTATTTTCCCATTTTCCCGCCAACTCTAGCGAGACTACAGGGCCCTGAATGGGGAGGAAGGACTAAATTCTTGGAAATGAACACGGACCACTTGGCTTAAATGTTCCTTAAAGATTTGCGACTCGGAAGCTTAAACGTGTGTAAACCATGGAGATTTCTAAGCGTACACTCAGTAATCTGGACAAACGTTATTTCCTCATTTAAAGGGATTATGAGGCATCCAGAACTAGTAAGGGTGACAGAGGTGCAACAGTCAACATTCAAGAAACGCGTTTTAGCGTTTAAGTAGGTGAACACAACACTGGAATGGTTCTTTACTCTTTGGACCTGTTTTCTATTACCACAGATGAATACAAAGCACGGACACTATGAAAATTACCGTAAACTTTTTATGAAAAATCTGCTCATGATGGTTTGCTGCTGTCGAATGTTTTCGCTGTCCGATATTTCTTTGTAATGAGCTCCCACGAGTCACCCTGTTAGCTAGTTAGCATCCTTAGCTGCAAGGGAGTGTGTTGGAGTTGACCAGGTGGTTCACCCAAAGCATTATTCCACTTAGCTCACTATGTAAAAAGGATTTATATACTAGTTATGTAAAATCTCACTCAAAGTTCAACACATTATAGGAATTGCGTTTATACGCTTATCCAGAAGATTTTGCGGTCAACTTGGTCTTCCTTGCACGTAATTTTCTCTCTAGTTATTTTGGAAATACTTCCAGTGTTAAATTTTGTTTTTGCACTTAAGTATTTGGCAGCAGTGTGGGCAAGTTCTTTGCCCACAGTACATGTAGTTAACCGACGATGTATCTGATGTATCTGACGATGTGCTGATGGCGTTCCTGAAATAGTTTCTATTATTAGCGTTTGTATTCTATTATTATTTATTCGAATTAGTAAGGGGGTGGTCATTGACTGATTCACCCTTAAACCAACCCAAATGGAACTGCGTATCCCAGTGTCAATCTGTACACGCCAAGTAATCGACACGAATAAACTATGCTTCCTAACCCCTCTAATACTGACACTTAGAACGAGGGTTACATTATTATAACACTAGGTGGCAGAAAAACACAAAGAAATAACAGCTAAAATGTATTCCGTTATCTTAAAAATGTGTCCACTAGAAGAGTGAGTTTGGAACCAGTACGGGAAAAATTACATTTTGTTAAAAACAGCTGTATGTGATTGATTTGGCAAGATGACAGATTTGGTAATTCAGACAATTTTGAGTAAAATCTAAAACCTTAAGGACCTTTGAGCATTTCTTGTAAAATTATAAAAAACATCAGTTTACCTATTGTGTTTTGCTTCAAGTTTGTGTGTGTGTGTGTGTGTGTGTGTGTGTGTTTGCAGAGAAGCATCTCGGAGAACTCTCTTGTGGCTATGGATTTCTCAGGGCAGCGGAGCCGTGTGATTGAGAACCCGTCGGAGGCTCTGTCTGTGGCAGTGGAGGAAGGCCTTTCATGGCGGGTGAGGCATATGGGCGTCTCCTAACACCAGCCTAAAGCACAGCTACATTAGGTGATCTTCTCCAGGGCTGCTATGTGCCCCCACTGTAATCTCGCCCATCTAGCCATACCTTGTTTCTTGAGCTCCATCCACGTTTAAGGAGATGTGTAATGATTATGACTGGCAGCACCTAGTCCCATGTGTGTGAAGGACTGTAGGTATGTCTGATGCTGGTGGCTTTTGCTGAGTGTCTGTGCTGGTTGTCTGATTGTCCTTCAGAGGAAGAGCTGCCATCGACTGAGCCATGGAAGCTGCTCCCCTTCCCAGAGCTCCCTATCCAACATAGGTCAGCACTGCCATTTGTCTCTTTCTCTTTCTCTCTCTCTCTCCCTCTCCCTCTCTCTCTCTCTTTCTCTCTCTCTCTCATTGAGCACTCTTTACTTTACTGATCATGTTCTTCATGTTCTTCTCATCTCCAGCGATCCACATGGCCCAGCCGTGGTTCCACAGCAAACTGTCTCGAGATGAGGCTCACAAGCTGATCACGCAGCACGGCCTCATCGATGGGTGGGTCCCAGCACTCTAATTTGTCTATATTTTAAGTTCATCTGTGATTCTAATAGATTGTATACAAGTGTTCAGTTGTCTGACACCTAGTTTGTCTGCAGGGTATTTCTCTTAAGGGACAGCCAAAGTAACCCCAAGACGTTTGTCCTGTCCCTGTGTCACACGCAGAGAATCAGACACTTTCAGATTCTTCCTGTAAGTTTTTGTTCAACTTAGCAAGAAACTTCTACATTCTGTCTACATTCCATATTCTATTATTATCAGGTCAATACAATTCCATGTGTTTATGTATGCATGCATGCGTGTTTACGTGGGTGTGCCCGTGTGCAAGGTGGAGGATGATGGTGAGCTCTTCTACAGTCTGGATGATGGAAACACGCGCTTCAGTGATCTGCTTCAGCTGGTGGAATTTTACCAGCTCAACCGAGGCGTGTTGCCCTGCAAGCTCAAACACCACTGTGCCCGAACCACCCTGTGAGCCTGCCCCCATCCATGTGCACACCCCCTCCCAACCCACCCAACCCCATCTGCCCCATGGGCACCATCATCCAGTTTAAACGATGCTGTGAGCTCCACCTTGATCTGACTCCAGCCACTCTGTGTCTACACACCCCCACCTCCCGCAACTGCCCACTGAGCACCTTTTACTCGAACCCCACACACTGTCAGCTCAGCTCAATGCCCACACCTCCCTACCCCCAGTCACGCTGTAAGCTCTGGAACCTGCCCCTGGCCCAAACGCCCCTCCGTTCACCTCTGGCTCCCTCAACAACCCAACTCACAACCCCTGTGCATTGACACACAACCAAACACACACACAGGGAGACTCTGGACAAATTGCCAGCGCAGTTCGTGCCTTGGACAGGAAACTGGGAGGGAAGCCAGCCAGCCTAAAACCCCTGACTCCCCCTGCCTGGTTTCACTGTTCACCACTCTCGTGAGCATTAGTGTCATTTACGGTACACTGGGGTGATGGGAGGTCAGGTTTCAGTTGAGAGGGAGCTAGGACTCGTTAAGTGCTTTTGCTCAGATTTGGGTGTTTGCGAGAGTAGTCTTGTGTTTTACAATGAGAGAAGGACTGGTGTGTTTTTGAGATGAAGGCTATGGCTGATGTACTGTACTGACGTGCAGACGTTGCGGCTCTAAAAAATTCAAAGTTCTCTCAGAAGACAGGAGAGAGCTATAGTAGCAAACTGTCAATCGAAGCTCAGTTCTGATGGTGGACGACCTGCATGTCCATATCACATCAATAGAATTGACAGACATGGCCATAATCACATGTGCACAATAAGCTGAACCTGTTAAATTGGCCAGCAGGGGGAGGTGTTCTGGAGGACTTGAACACCCTCCCCTTCTGTGCTTTTGGGTAAAATGTTTTCTCTTATTTTCCTTTTTTTCTCTTTCTGTTAATCATGTGACTAAATATTCAGGTATTTTATAAAAAAAATGTGATATGTGTAGTTTGTTTGAGAGATCTGTGGCTAGCTGAAAGGACTTTTAGCTCCATGCATGCTGTAGACACATTCTGTCCACCTGTGACAGTTGCGTTAGCATGAGCAGGTAGCCATGGACACACATGCAGACACTCACACACACCTCCCTTCAGTCTCTGTTCCGCCGGAATGTGGAATGTATCAATGCACACAGACACACACATACCACAGAGACCCATATACCACTGGCACCCATGTACACCCACATACACACACACACATCCACAGACACACACTCACATACACACACACACCCACAGACGCAACACACGCACAGAAACATAAACACACCACCCTAGAACAATGCTGGATCACACTGTAAGTGGTTTACATGATAAATATTCAAAGCTCGGACAAAATGTTATATAGAGAAATCATCACTCATGATTAATAATGAAACATTTCATAACTCTTCTATATAAAAAGTGATATTTTCAAAGTACTTGTCAAGATTCAGGTTCACAGTGCTCCACACCTGAGTTGATAAATGTTTTATAGAAAAAGACCACTACAGTCATAGTCTGGGCATGTGTTTTTTTTTTTTTCTTCAGATTATGAGATGTATCATTTCACCCTCAAAGTTTCCCTTAAGAAAACAGGCTGATTGAGGTTGCAAATCACACGTGACTAACACATTGTACTGTAAAAAAACTAAAGAACAATGTACTTGATAAGAAAAGAAGTATGGTATTTTAATACTGTAAAAAAGTTGAATGCATTTTGAGTTGAAAGCCAGGAAAATGTGTCTTTCTTTCTTGTTTTTTTCTTTCGTTTTAATGAAAAGAGAACAGTGCATCATGATTATGATAGGCTGCAATTGTCTATGTGTAGAAAATCTTCTGTGTATTGCTTGAGTCCTGTTTTGTAATTTTTAGTATGCAGAATGAACCCAAAATTATAAATTGTTTTATATCCATGGATAAAAAAAATGCATTTTGAGAGGTTTGATTTGCCATTGTTTATTGCACTGTAGTCGAAACACTGGTAACTTTTTATTTCCGATGCTGAGGGATATCTTTGACTGTTAAAGACTTTTGATAACGTGTAGGTTTATTACTGCTGCAATGTTCTCGTGCGTCTGCTCCAATCTGCTCTGCTCTTTTTGATACAGACCCCAACAGTGTAGTGTATGTGAAATGGCACTGTTTATATATATGTCTCCTATAAAACTGGCTTTGTTCACCTGCTTCAAGAACGTCATCATTAACTCTTCTGCTTATGTGTTTTGTAAATCAAACGGGAGAGTACCATCACAGCTATGCATGACAGAGGGAGAATATCATCACAGCTGTGCAATACAGAGCAAGAATATTATCACAGCTATGTTGCGTCCTGGAGATTTCACTGGGTTTTAGTACAGAAATATATTGTCTTTGATGAGGTACATAAATAGATTTTCAGAGGATCTGCACTGATCTGTTCATGGGGGATTTTTTGTAACTCCAGGACAGTTTCTCTTAAGCTACATTTTAGAAACCAGCAAGTCTGTTTTATCTGTGGGATCAATCTGTTATCATTTTCAGTTGTGTTCCTGCTTCCCACATTAGATAGCAATGGTGCAGAATGGGTGTATTTGGATAAACCAGATAATATGCACATAGCATTGACTGTTAGCAGTCAAGGATGCAGCTTTAAGACAATGTCCAGCTGATATGGATGATTGGAACACCAGTGCGTACATTACGTGATTGTTGACTGGGAAAAGGGACTGATCATCTGATAATCAACCAGGCATCACTGCTTATGTTGAGTAGGTATGTGTTAATTGGGCAATCGACTCAAATCAAATTCTATTTGAGCTATAATTAAAATCTATTTGAGCCTTAATGGTGTCTCTTTGGGATGAAATTCAGCAGCCTTTCTGTAAAACCCATTGTGCATAGCTTATTTGCTATTCATGAAGCACAATAATTAGGCAATGAAATATTTAATAACATGTAATAGTATCATGTCATTTCACAAATGTTTTTTTTTTTAATTCAGTTTAAGGTTACTGTCAGATTTTTTCACTGTAATACAGTTTTAATTGGCAATTTTGCTGTTTTGAATAATAGGACTATAGAGTCTTTGGTAAAAGACTTGATTTTTATTGTTGCTCATCTGAGTCACATTATCTAAACATTCTAATCTAATACCCACAATTGCCTGTAGCCCTTGAAAACCTTTCTTGATCAAGTTTGAGTTATTCTCGATAAAGTTCTCGATAAAGAAAAGTATTGGTAAGAGCAACTACACAGAGAGTAGTGAAAGGATGAACTGTTTTAAACTTTCAGAATAAGTAACTAAGCTAATGAAACAGCAATTATTAAATATAGATGCACTAATAATAAAATAACTGGAGTCTTCAACTGTTAATAACATCAAAAAACAACAAGTATAGTACAAACAGCTCAAGAGCATTATTTAGAGAACCAAAATGTGCACCTGTACTAATATGGTTATTTTGTTCTTTACCAAGGGGCTAAATGAACTCACATTTTCACTACAAGGGCAGTTTAAAATAATAGCAACAGATCAAAGGTTAAACTGGAAGTTCTTCCGTTGAAAATATTTTTGCACTTAACATCAAAGATTTTGGAGGGATTATATCCAAAAATCACTTGGGAATGCCAGTGGAGAACAGAAGTTAAAGTACCACTAACTTACTGCACCATGCCGCCACACATTTACTAAGCAAATCATCACTCTGAACCACACTGAGGCTGATGACACACACAGTAGGGCTCAACTGTACATTGTGTCACTCTATTGGGACAAAACTTGTAGACAGTCAGATTCCAAAAACTCTGGCAAGAAAGCCAAAAGGCTCATTCATCCCTCACTGCACTTTCATCAACCATCACTCTCCAACACTGAAAGACAGCATCGACTCGACGAGGAGTAAGGAGAACATCAGGAAAGAATCAACTTCATCAACCATCACTGTCCAACACTGAAACACAGCATCAACTCGACAAGGAGTAAGGAGAACATCAGGAAAGACACAACTCAGACAAGCAAGGTATTATAATTTTTTCATTAAAAAGCAGTCCTCAAATGGACTTCGCCAAATAAAGTGGAGAGGAAGCTTGGAACAGTTCAGTATGGAGTAAAGTGATTATATGCTGATGACAAGGTACATACGGTGAACGAGGTAAACCTCGAGCCTTTCATAGGTCTAGTTTCCCAGCAGCCTCAGGGCGGGGCAGGTCAATGCCACATAAGATCAGGGGAAGGGGTACTGTGTATAATTTGTACACTGAAATTTTTAGAATGTTGTGTAATTCTCAGGTGTCATAAACATCCCTTTTTATACCCTATGTTAATATAAGACAAATTTTGCTGAGAAAGGGTGAATATAAGAATTCTTATGTCTTCAATAAATGAATTATGTAATTATTAAATTTTTCTATATGTGTTTTCCCCTTTATAGACAGATTTTGTTCAAACAGGAACTAGAACTCTTAATTTGAATATAGGTATTAGTTGGAAGGGAATAAAAGGTAGCAGCCATTTTGGGGAGAACAAAGGCTGGAGGAAAGTTTGTTTATTCACTCATTGCCAGCCTTAAAAGGAACATAGCTCTCAATATATTTGTTCTTATGCTGCTCTGTTGTTTTTGAAATAACATTGACTAAGTGTAGTATCTGAGAAAAAGCCAAAAAACTTGATGAGAGTAATGCTTTTGTTGTGCTGGACCTGGTGGTTTTTTTGTTTGTTTGTTTTATATTTTTCACTGGGTAATCTGGGTGATTTTTTTGTGGGGGATTGCTAGACTTTGATGTTTTCTGAGTCAAATCCAGCCTCTTTTTTTGTAAAAATCAGCCTTAGGTTAATCGATGGGTTGAAGTTAAGCTCCCTAACCATTAGGTTACAGTATCTGAATTTTTAAGTAATCATTAACAAATGTTTATGCTGTACAGTCTCGCCAGGTTGGTCATCTCTTTATTGCCTGGAGTACAGAAACCTCCTGCAGCTTGGCAAAGACCACAAGAAAAACCATGTGATGAATTGTCTTACCTCCATCTCTTGAAGTGAGACACCTGTTCAATATGCCATCTCTTTCCAAAAGCTTATTTCACTGCCACACCTTCTTTTCTCAAATGGAGTTTCTTTTCTTAGAATCAGGGCTCTTGGTTGTTTCCAGAACAAAACTGCGCTGCAGTTTTATGTTTTGGCCATTCTGGTAATGTGGTCACACACTCTTGAATTGCTGCCACTAAAGAGGCAATTTTAGACACACTTTCTTGAATAGGTTCTTGGCTCTTGGCTGGTACTGCTTCATCAAGCACTAAATCATTTGGCACCAAAGCATTTAGGTACCTTAACTCTCACCTTACTCTCTAAAAAACGTAGGCCTTTTGATTTTTAGTAGAAAGCTGTGAAGGGGCGCAGCTCTGTCTAATGGCCTGAGCGTCCAAAAGCCGCTTCTCCATTGCCGCATCATACTGCAAAAGTATGAGTTGTGTTGACAGCTGTTTGTTCAACTGTTGGAAAAACATTAAAACCTGTTTTCTGAATCAGTGACTCCTCCTCCTTCCAGTCCACACCAATGACACGGCTAGGATCACCGCTACGGTAAAACTGGGCCCATTTTATATTTCTCTAGGGATTTATACAGTCCTGTCAGAAGACATGGGGGCATTTGCTGGATTTGTTTGAGAAGGAGGACTCGGTGTGCATTAGTCATGGGCTGCTCCTGTAATAAATGTTCATTGACAGCTTGTAAAGTTATCAACTGTTACCTCAGAGCAGACCATTCTTGTTCCAGTTCCTCTGCAGGAGTGCTTAAAACCAATGGACCAAGTTATGGTCCAAGACGCAGGAGCTGGAATTATAACAATAATCATAAAGCCTCCTATTAATTTTCCTCAATGACAGTCATCCTACCTTTGTTGATAAATACTGAGTGGTTATCCATATACATTATGGAAAAGCAGTAGCTGAATACTACCTTTTGAGTCATAGTAAAGAGAAACAACAGATGGTAGAATTTTATAGTGGATTATAATCAGTGAAATGACATGCAACAAATATGTTGTTATGCAAGTTTTTACATGACTATGGGGTACACACTGGAGATCAAAACTAGAGAACAATGTATGAACACTTGATTTTCTCAGAAATAATGTAATAATCAACATTTGAAGGATATTTTGTAAGGGGTACACCATGTCACTAGAACAGTGTTTTACAAAATAACCAAAGTTTATCAATATGAAACTTTTATTTTGCAAAAAACGTGATGATAATAATTAGAGGACAGCAATGACTGTAGCACAGAGAAAGCTTACAACTAAATTTTCTGAAGGTTACAGCAGTCAGTAATCAGTAGGAAGTGTACAGGCCTTTACTTTGAATGACTTCAGCACATCTGTGGCCACAGGACATCACT
>JAOXYF010000007.1:26382012-26395807 GCA_028565775.1 Sternarchorhynchus goeldii
TTCCAGAGGTTTTCTATTGGGTTTAGATCAGGACTCTGGGTTGGCCATTTCATTGTTTCAATGTTTTCAATTTCAAGGAACTGCTTTACCCGCTTTGCTGTGTGACAGGGGGCATTGTCCTGCGTGAAAATTGCTGGCTGATTGAGAGATGAACGCAAGGAAGGAATAACGTATTGTTGAACATTCTGATACACACTTGCATTCACTCTTCCATGTAGCTGTATGAGAGGTCCAACTCTTGCTGCCGAAAACATTCTCCAAACCATGACACTTTCTCCTCCTCCTTTCACTTCTTTACACACTTTTGGTCAGTCTTTCCCCATTTTGTCGACGAACATAATGTTTCTCATCAGACCCAAATAAATTAAACTTGCTTTCATCACTAAAATGAACTCTGGACCACTCCCCTTTACTGCTCCTTAGTAAAGGGGAGTCTAGCTTTTTGATTCTTTCTGCTAATGACATGTTTGGTCATTGCAGAGTGGACTTTCAGTCTAAATGCTCAGATCCTTACCCTGTTCAGTGCTGAACTGGCGAGCGATTCCAGCTTCATTGTTGAACCGATTACTCATGGAGATTCTCCGCATTATCCTGTCCTTTCTTGCATTTGTCTTTCGTGGGTGACTAGCCTTTTTGTGGGATTTGAATGAGTTTGTGATGTTGTAAAGACAATATTTTAGAAATCACAGACTTGGAATGGCCAACTTCTCTTGCTATGGCTGATAGGGTCACTCCTTTGGTCTTCATCTGGACAACCTGCTGCCAGAGGGTTTCAGTCACTTTGGAAAGGCTCACCATTTTTGCAAAGTCAGTGAAAACTGGAAAGTTAGGCTACCAGTTAAACAGGGTTTGTCAGATAATTAAGGAAATTAGCACCAGGTGCCAGATTAACACCAATAACTTGCAGGTATCTGAAAGTGTTCTCAAATGTTAATCAGTGTTCTTTTTCAATTATATCATTTATGTTTTTTATGTTGTGCTTTAGAATATATACAATTTATGAAATATTCTTAAATATTGCAATTTCACTCCTGTTAGGATAATTTCACATAGGACTACACAATGTCCTTGACATTTAGGAAATTGTGTGTTGTTCTCTAATTTTGATCTCCAGTGTATATAGAAATTAAAGGGCTTATTTAAAGTGGTTGAATTTGAGTTTAGAACATATATGCATGAAGATAATAGGCAAAGGCACAGCTTCATGAGGTCTGTTTATGCAATATTTTATACTGGGTCACAATAATTAATGATGTATATGGTACTGCAGCATAAATCTCTGCTATGATGAATGCTGCGATAGCAAATTACTGGAGGTTTCACTCCTGTCGATTATTTGAAATGCCACTAGATGGCAGTAGATTACCTCACTCCGCAGGTCAGTTTATTTATTTATTTATTTTATTTATTTTTTTTTTATTTACCATATGATACAATTCCAGTACAGCACCATTAAAAGTATGCATTTTGAGTGAGTAATATATGTAAAACAACTATTTACAAATATTGTTTTTAAATGATACAGGACTGTAAAAAGAGTTTTTTCAACACTTACTGCATGAAGGCTGAAGTCATTAGTAACTGTCAAAGGAGGAGTAACCACTGAATTTATGCAGTAAACATATGCCGTTATATTAGACAAGCACTATTCTATTGTTTTGGTTCCAGATACAAATCTGAGTAAAATCCAGTGAGCTTTTTAAAATCTAGGTCACAGTTAGTCCTATGTAAGAGTAGCAATGTTGATTCTTAGGGTAGTGTTCTTAGAGCACTAAAACAGAAGAGTCAGAGACCAGGAAGTTCACAGCAAGTTCATATGACATAATGCATCTCATCCACATGCTCTTAGAGTGGTACCTGTTCCGTCCTGAGAATATGAATGTATCTGTTCTCGACCCATCTCACTCTTCTCCTCCCTCCCTCTCCCTCTCTGTCTCTCTCTTTAAACTCCAATGCAGGGCACATGTGTGTAGTGATATCCTAAATACAGCTCCTTTCTTCCAGGGTCTGCTGCTGTTAAACGCTCTCTTGGATGTGTTTCTGCCATTGATCCATGTCTGCCTCCAGGGCCTTGCTCAGACAGCGGCTGTCAGGGAGATGCGGAGAGGAAGAGAGGAGCTGCGCACCTCCTCTAGCTGCTCCTTAATAAATTCACCCTTCTAGCTGGAGCCCAGAGGGCCCGTGGCTAACTGCGCTATGCCGGTCTGAGGCCTCTCTGTCTGGGGCCCTCTTGCTAGTGGCCAGGGGCAGCTGACAGCACCGTGTCCGCTGGATGCACCTGGATGGGGGGGTGGGTGAATTGGAACAGCTGAGGCCTGGATGTGGGGGGCGGAGGGGGGGTGGTGGATTAGTTGGTGCGCACTCACTCAGATTTGGGGTGAGGAAACATGACTGGAGTCTATCTCAGGAAGTGTTCCCTGAAAAAGGGGTCAGGGTGGGCTCAAAGGCATGTGTGACTTTAGTTCCTACTTTTAATACCACAGCTAATGTCACTTGAGCCCCAGAGGTAGAAAATGAACTGGCATCAGTTTAACTAAGGATGATAACAAATGCAGCAAGACAACATAGTACTGTGTGGTAACAAAGACAAGCAAGCACACACATACATGCACATACACGCACATACACACATACACGCACATACACACATACACGCACATACATGCACATACACACATACACACACATACACGCACATACACGCACATGCATGTAAACTGCACTTCATGGTTCCACTTCAAGAAAGAAGTATATGTCATATGTGTTAAACAACAGTCCAAACAGTATTTGGATTGAGATAAGACTGTTAGTTCCCAGAGCTTTAAATTGAACCATCAAAGTCAGTTGGGCCCTTTGAGACATGACTTGCATATCATATTAATACAGCCGTCTAATACACAGCAAGAAAGAAGCAGACAATACTGACATACCGGACGTGTTCGATATCTCTGTGTAATATTTCTCTGTGACCTTGCCATTCACAGAAATTACACAACAACCCAAACATACATTGATAAATATTTCATAAAATGCAGCACAATTCCTTAGACCCATGTCTGACAGGACAACACTATTCTAATCTTTTATATTTTATTTTTATATGAATTATTTATGTTTTGAAAATACATTCAACACGCGTCAAAGAACAACAGATGCGTGCAACGTAAAAGCAGCAATCGGACCAAATAAACTGATTAATAAACGGTCGTCTCTTCCAGTTAATGTGAACGCATCACATTATGTGTTGCATGCGCTGTGTTAGAAGATCTTCAGTTAGTCTACTGGAGCTAGAACAAAGTGGGACAGCTTTACAACGCCCAACCGAAAGCTGCTGATAGTCTCCGCTTAAGTGTTCTGGAAATAGGATACCACCATCCATTTATATCCAGTTTGCTGTAACAATGGTTCAGAATTGGGGCAACCCTACGTCCCCACACTCACTATTGCTCAACATGACGCGAGTACAATCGAATTCTCGTCGTCAGCGACGTGAACAGCTCACTCTGGAGCACTTTCACTTTTTTTTTTTTTTTTGTACCAGGCCCCAAATGCCACCTCCACCCCCCCTGCTGCTCCTCTGCTCTGATGGATTGCGTTGTAGCTAATTACAGTGTTTTAGAGCGGGGCTCGCTCGCGTCTGTAGGATAACCCCAGAATTTCTTCTTCTCTATTTCTGAGGTCTTGGTGCAGAAGGATGGCAAGTACCTTGCTTTGTTAATTACAAGAATAACACATTCACTCATCAAATAATGGATGGGCTTTCCAATTTCTGGTTTTAATAATCAATTACTGAGAATAATTCTCCACATAGTCACTAGAGAGTCATTAAGTCTCAAAAGGCAAAGGTAACAAAAAAAAAGCCTTATGATGTTCAAACCAAAGCTCTATTTTTAAAAAAATACATACAATACAGCAGAGTCAGAATTTGTCCTATGTGTATTAGTGATGGTATTTTAAAAGAAAATGGCTTATTTGTACCTGGAGGAGAAAACGGTATGCAGCTGTGTGTATACATATGGTTAAGTGAAGAGTCAGTGGTGAGAGTGCAGGATAATTGTGGAGAGCAGCAAAGCACAGGGCCTAAACCAAGCATCTGGGATTAGAAGGAAACCACTGACCTGATGTTGTTTTTCTATTCGTCGGACATATGTGAGAGTGCGATGAAATGATCATTATCATAATATTTGTTTACTGTTATTAACTTATCGTTAGATAGCTGATACCACTGTCTTTGGTTGTATCAGCATGTTTATAACTTGTTTGTTAATGTTTCCACATATGGTGGTGTCATTTAGAGTCATTGTGTTACACTGTCATTGTCATTTCATTTTAGAATCAACTTCTTACTTAATGAAATCGAATTTAATTGTACAATAAAGTATAAATGGCTTTTTATGTAACTACCTTTTGATGTATGTATGATGTAGTGTATATAGTAATAAATGTAATAATTTAGTAATAACAACTAAAAAGTAACTGAATGACAGAATTATGTGCACATTTTCTAAGATGACTTTCTGATGGAATGCAAGTGTGCTCAAACTATTTCTCCATGTGAGGCAGGACCACTACACCCCCCCCCCCTTCCCCCCACCTCCTAGTTCACCATCCCTCCTCCAAAAACAATCCAGACTGAAGGGTGGGCTGAAGGAGAGATAGGGCAGCTAGGCAAAGGGCCAGGGCAGCAGAACTCTTGCAGCGAGATTACAGACAGCGGCTCGGACAATCCGGAGCAAAGAGGAGACAGCTCGGAGAGGCTCAGAGAGAAGGATCTCTGTTCCATGCGATCAAAGGCGAGGATGAGAGGGAGAAGAGTGGCCGTGTAGGAGCCCGAGAAGTGGGAAAGCCAGTCAGACGCTCAAAGCCAGAAGAGGAAGAGAGAGTAACAATAACAACAATAAAAATCGACTTGTGAGAGCAAACTGTGACAGCAGCATGAAATGCTAAAAGACACAAACACACACAGCCGTGCTCACAGTGCTTTTTTTGTCTTTGGTCTTGATATGTGTTGTGAATATAGTACTTCTGGTCAAAGTTTTGAAATATTTTGGACTTTATCCCTTCACAACTCCACAACTCAGTTGCAATGGCCTTCAGGTTTTTTATAGTGACACAAAAGGTGACAATTAGCAGTAATTTCTTTGTGAATATGTAAATGTGGAGGGCCAAATGTGCTTTGTTCTCTCTGAAACCTTCATAAAACAGAAAGTATCATACAGGAAAAGACCAACGCTTCAGTCGAGTTCAGTCAGTTCCCTGCTGACACTCCCCTCCTAGGAGTACCAGTCATGTCTCCCAGTCACTTCCCCCCTTTCCAATCACCCTCTTATTGATTATTGATTATTGCCATCTCCTGTTTCTTCTTTTCCACTTCACTATTTTAGCCCACATGAACTGTGTGCTTTTGCTTCGCATTTTTTAAAATAAGCCTATTTATCTCCACCATTCGTGACTCACTGCTATGTCAACATCATGTCACAGGGAAGCTCGTTTAAGTATATTTGAAATATAATTATAGTTTTCTGATTATATCCTGTTTTATCCTAGTCTTGCTTGTCTTTTAATTGCAATTAATGAATAATTAAAATTCTGTAGTTTGTTGAATTGGACTGTATACTCTAAAACAGATACAGATACATTAAAGCACCAGAATGGGAGATTATTGTGATAAAGGAATGACTGGGTAGTGATCAGACCCTCTACACAGACACATGTGCATGTACACACATACATATACATAGGAAGAGAGATCTGCAGAATGACCAGCCCACTGGGTGAGATGTGTTAAGGGCTCGAGCAGCAAACTGCCCACTCACACCCCACATGTGCTTGGGGTGCATTTACATGTGCGTGTGCGTGTGTGCGCGCGTGTGTGTGTGTTTGTATGTGTGTGTGTGTGTGTGTGCGCTTGAGGTAGGGAAGGCAGCAGTAAGAGAGAGAGGAAATGGTTCATTTCTCCGAGCACTCAGGAGTGGAAGTGGTGCAGCATATGTTGGGATTTGAATAGGCAATCGATGAATAACCCAAAGCACTTTCTCCCTCCTCTCCCTCTCCCTCCCTCTGTCTCTGTTTTCTAGGCCGACTGGCACAACAGCACTGCTGTGCTGGGAGAGCCGGCCTTCCCTAAAGTACTGGCTGTAGTCAAAAATATTTACAGCGCCAGGAGGTATTTAGAGAAATATTCAAAAAATTCAATACTAAGCTGACCCCTCACTGGGCATTTGCTACCTCTCTCTCTCTCTCTCTCTCTCTCTCTCTCTCTCTCTCTCTCTCTCTGGCTTATCTTCCTACTTCCATCAGAAACAGAAGTGGAGCAGGACATTGTTGTAGACATAGGGATAAATATGTGGTTAAATTAGGTTTGCAATTAAAACTTCAATTAAAACTTTTGCTTTAAATGGAAATTCCAGTGTCTACCTCCTTTCTTTGGCAGACGTATAGCAGTCTGGCAATATCTTTTTAAATGTAATTTCACCTTTTACTTCAGTTACTTCTATTCAGCCAAATGCATTCATTCATTACACCCCTACAACCATGGATGTCGTTTTATTTACTCTTTTTCTTAATTTATTCTTCCTCAACAGTCTCTTCCAAGCCTGGGTCACTATGCACTAACAGCATAGTTGTACAAATTTGCATCAAGTATTAAAACATATTGATCAAGTCTATTCTAATATTTATTAGTCTATTGCAAGTATTAGAAAACAATATTTATTTAGGAAAAATTATATTTTGTACTGTAAACCAGGACTATTATTAGAAATAAACTGAGACCAGACATGAAAATACATATAACATTTTGTTTTTTTTTTTAAATATTGTTTATTATTGTTGTTTTTTTATTATTTATTATTTAGAGGTTTTTTATTGTTGACCTAAATTTTATCTAGTTTATTATTTTGCGTACACTTTTAAAATATCTCTAGCCTGGTCCCTAATTTTAAAACACTATTTAAATACTTTTCAAATTTTGGTACACCATCAATTGATTTGGTTGGCCATCCAGGCTACCTACTAGACTTGACCACTAGAGGGCAGGGCATATCCAGACAGAAAACCAGACTGAGTTGAAGCCCTCGCTGCCCTGAACTTAGGACACATGCAATACATTTTATTCAAATATACACCTAATAGTCAAAGCCATATGAAATTAACAAGAAATTTACAATTAATTAATTGAAAAAAATATTTTAGGGAAGGTATGAATAGACCCTTAAATAACTGCATTTGACACACAGAGGAAGGTGTGTCAGAGCTTGGTGTGTGTGCATATGTGCGCGCGCGCGCGTGTGTGTGTGTGTGTGTGTGTGTGTGTGTGTGTTGCCCCTAACCTGCCATACACATGTTGGCATGGTGGAGAGGCTTTTTCTCTCAAAGACTGCCAGAAAGGAACAGATGTCAGGATCAGAGACACATTCAGAATTTCACACACTTAAACCACTTGTACACACTTACCAGAGTCATCCATCCTCTTTTACACCTTTAACAGCTTTTTTTGACAAATAATGTATGATGTGAATTTTCTGCTTGGATTCAATTACAGATCTAAAAATCTGACAGACGCCCCCCCCCCAACACACACACACACACACAATATCAGAACATTGGCCAAAAAGGGCGAGCAACATGTTTTTTTTTTAACTAATGAGGAAAGACCTGAATATTTTGAGAGGTTAAATTACATTTCAAAGAGTCATTAAACGGCGTGTTCGCGTGCGCGTGAACGTGTTGGCAGGCTGTAGTGGTTCCCGCCGCCTCCGCACTGATGCCTCGCTCGCTTCCTTCCTTTCACTGAGGCTCTCGCTTCACGCAGTTTAAAGAGCCACGCACACGCTGTCAGCTTCAGTCTCATAAATTGCGGAATATCGGTCCCCAGAGCCAGACCCGTCTGGACATGATATGAGACGTTTTTTACCCCCCAAAAAGAAATAAAAGAAAAAGGAATATTCTCTTGTTAACTTTGATTAATTTGTCATCAGAGTCATAAAGTAGAGTAGAAGTGAGGAGTCACCTATTCTAGACATTTTAAATCATTATAATCCAAGTGTGGTCTGTTGAATTCTGGTCTTATGCATCTAACAGTTCAACTCATTTTCTTCCTCACATGCTACTGGGAGGAACTTAAGTCTGAGGGGTATTAGGATGTATCTTGGTTATTGCTATTATTCTACGTTTTACTTCTGTGTCTCCAAAACATGACAAGTGCCGGAACAACAACGCTAATGTATTCAGTGGCAGTCGAGCGAAGGGGAAGGATTGTGAAGTGTGCAGTGAAGTGAAACATGAAAGGTTCTAGGCAAGATGTGACACTGTGTCGTTCAGCTTCGCGCAGATAAAAAGCCCTATCCTCGCCGAAGCCCCCTGCACGCGCGCGCTCCCCTACGCCCACTTCAGTCCCCACCCAGGCAGTCGAGCGCCAGCCCCCCAAAACACTCCCCATTAAACCGTTTGGTTTCTGCGTGTTTATACAGGACTGAAACAAGGCTGACAGCTTATCCACACATGCATACTGCCTCTACTGCACAGAGGCTTATTACTGTACACAACACTCATAAAGGCTTGCTGTGTCTTTATCTCTTTAAGATCTCTCTCTCTCTCTCTCTCTCTCTCTCTCTCTCTCTCTCTCTCTCTCTCTCTATCTCTCTCTCTCTGACCCCCCCCCTTCTCTGGCTGCCAGTGTAATGTCCTTCACTCCACTGATTTATGGTCCAGGACTCTGACTTGTTAGATCTATCTGCAATAACACAATATGGGCCCATCCCAATGTCAGCTCTAACACAGGGTTTGGCTGAAGACTAATTGTTCTTGTCTGCTGTTTTTCCTACTCTCTTAGAGTTCACTCTGTGATGTGTTTTTTTTTTTCAAGTACCAATAGAATTGGTGAGAAGAAAAAGAAGCTTTTACTGGGAGCGTTTAGTAAGCGTTTGCCACTGTATTTGTTTACATTGCTCTTCCCTTTCGTGTGTGGGTTGAATGAAGGCTAACACTAATCATACCTTTGCTCCTCTGGCTTGTATAGCTAACTCCCTCACTTTGCCCCTTCTTACAGGACGAGTTAATTGAATCCGAGTTCAATTCGTCTGTCCAGATGCTCCTTGGCGCGAGAGCACAAAAGTGCCGGAGCAGGTGTAGCCACGGTAACGTTCGTTTCCATTAACAAAAACCCCGGCTACGCTCTCGGGCTGACTCGGCAATGGGTACGCGCTTCCAGCTTTGTAAACATTCTCCATTTTCCACCACTGGATATTATGCTGATCGCCGCTGCATTGAAAAGATTTCTTTCTGACCTTGGCACATATCAGTCTATTGATACATCTGAGAGGGGTCCAGGCTACTGGGCATGCTTGTACCTCTGGCCAGAGAGAGAGAGAGAGAGAGAGAGAGAGAGAGAGAGAGAGAGGAGAGAAGGGCCGTGGGGGGGGGGGTGAGTGAGACAGAGGGAGGAAAAGAGAGAGGGAGAGAGCCGTGGGTTTCTTCTCTGATGTGGACACAGGCAGAATGGCCGTGACCCTCACGGCCTGCAGCTTTTAGTCAGCAGGGTTAGTAAGGCCCCCCCCCCTCCCCTCCCTTTGCTAGATACAGGAGCACAAAGCGTGTTTGGCCTGACTGCTGTGTTGCGTTCAGCTACAGATGCATTGCATTCATGGCTTTTCTCACAGGGCTAATGGCTAGTCTGTGTGTTGCCTCTGAAATGAGCTTTGTAATTACTGCCCTTAGACACTACAGAGAACACAACGGAGTCGCTTTATGGAGCCGCACTGCATTTTTCTGTCAATAAGGTTTGATGTGGGTTTCAGAAAGGTGTAAAAGACCTGTTGTCACTTTCATTACCTGAGCACTTGCAATGTAATTCATTTCTGAAAAGAAGGCTCTTAGCTTTATACACGAGATTTTACATTTCATTCAGTGCCTTATGTGATTTTGCCAATTGAAACATAAAGTGAATTTGAAAAGGATAAAAGCAAGTGGTATTTCCAGACTCTGTAAACAAGCAGTATTTTAAACCCCCTCGTGGGGAGATCAGAAACGAGGAAGTGTTACTGTATATCTACATTTTTTTGTGTGAGTAGGAAGTGCACTTTAATGGATTTTTTTGTTTATTTCTAAGGTGCAATAACTAATAGTGTTGTGTTTTGGTTCTAAATTGCGTAGTATCAATGCTCTAGTGACATGTTTAGCCACACTCATGATGTGAGAATGCTTGAGTGTCGACCAAACAATTACACCTTAGTGTTTTCCAAATTCCCCATTCCTCCATAATGCCTGTCATTTAATTTTTTCCCCTTTTGAGTTGACTTTCAAGTCAGTAAAGACTCTATCAGCCGGTTGAATGTCTGACAGGAGTGATTTGATGCCTCTGATGTGAAAAGCTGGTCTTAGATCTAAAATACCAAACATTTAACACATTTACTGTCCCTTTAATGACAAAACAGTGCACACTTCATGCAATCCATATAGTCTCCCTTTAGTACAACTTTAAAACATTTTACATCAACAGATCAGTTGAATTTTAACCCCAATTTCAAAATGGTCAGCAGGTATATATAATATATATGATATATAGATGATATGATATATATGATATACTGTAATGCATAAATCATTTAAGCTCACTTGTTCATTAGGCCTCATGGTCATTTTTTTGGAATGGATGAATTTAAGGTAGTGCTAACTCAAGCATACACACACACACACACACATACACATACACAATCAGTGCACAAAGTGATGCACAACACTGCAGGCTAAGGGTCATATAACTGGTCACATTTAACACGTGACGCAAGGAAAAAATTTTGTTAAATTGTCAAATATTGAGCCAGACTTGAACAAAATGACCCTTCATCAATATCAGCATCCAGCTTCGCTTCCTCCACACGATAACCTTCGACCCCACAACCACTCATTCAGTACAGCGGCAATCCGTCAGCTACGACAGAAACCCAGTGTGAAGTCCAGGTAAGCATGTGTGTGTGTGTGAGCACTCGTGCTCCTCATATGAAAACCGATGGACTACAGATTAATTGTGATTCTTGAAATCTCTGCCCTGGTTACAGGGGTTAGTTTATCAGGTCATTGTTACTGGGTTTTCCCCCTGAGGATGATTAGCAGTATGACTAAAGCTCCTTTAGTGCCTCTCTATGGTGCCTCAGTCTCCAGCACCTGTTGCATAAGTCTGTCTGGACTCTTTATAATATAATTACTTTTTTCCTGCACTTAGTTCTTCCCACAGATTTAAACCTTAGTCTAAGGCTCTCTGCCTGTGGGAATAGTCTTAATGAGTATAATCTTTTTGCAGATACATTTCTGTTTAGATTGTAGATATCTCTGCAAACGGCAAGACTTCGATTTCTCACTTAAAGTTCCACTAGCTGCTCTGCCTTGAGCTCTCTCTGTTTCTTAAAGATTTATACATTTAGGTTTGTGAAAATCAGATTGATTCACGTCTCTCATGTTCTTGTATTTGTTTCTCTTCCACAATATTCATTATCAGGATGTCAGACAAATGCCAATGTGCAGCAAAAAAGCTTATTTGGATTTAAATAAGCTTATTTTTACGCATGAATATGATGTTTCCTAATTAGTGCTAAGGCAGATATGCTTTTGATCTTCTGAGCATGGTGTAAGATGACTAAATATTGACTGATCTTTGATCCCTCAGATTTAAGGGGAGAATGGCGTTAGTAGGAGCATGAGGCCACTTCAGGGTCAGCAAGCTTAGGAGAGGAGAGGAGCAGAGAGGAGAGGAGAGTAGACTTGTTAGAAGATGAGAAGGCAAATCAGGAGAGGAACAGGCATGTTAGGAGGGTTGTAGACTGGGTAGGAGAGGAGTACAGAGGAAAGGTGTAGAAAGGCTGGAGAGGAGAGGAGAGGAGAGGAGAGGAGAGGAGAGGAGAGGAGAGGAGAGGAGAGGAGAGGCCTCCACATTTTGAAGTCTGCGTCCCAGGCTTTCTTAGGTTATGTGTAAGGTCACTCTGGCAGGATGTGGGTTTGTATGACCATGTTTTCTTCACACAGCTGTCTCAAGGACATGTCTGTGGGAATAATGGGAATTGAATCAGAGTATGTGTGTGTTTCTGTGTGGTTCTTTGTGTGTGCGCATGTGCATGTGTGTTAGTTAGGAGGAATGAGTGGTTTATTGACATACGTTCCTCTATCAATGCAGACATCAGGAGATTTTTAACTAGTTTCCTTGTATAGAATAGTTACCTTAGGTCATTGTCTCATTGACATTTATATTTTCAATTGATAAACTCTCCCTCTTGAGGCAGACTTACAATAAATGTAATATTTTGTTTTGTATGCGTTGCCAGTACAAGTGAAGGAAAATATAACATGTATGTCTCTTGAACCTATTCAATCTAAATGATCTTCTGCTCCATTTTGTACCTCTCTTATTATTATTATTATTATTATTATTATTATTATTATTATTATTATTATTATTATTATTATAGTAGTAGTAGAAGTAGTAGAAATATGATAGTGGTATAATTTACCCTACATCCATTTTGTAAATTGCAAAGTTTATTCTGAGACTTGCACTTATCTTAAAGCAAGTGGCTATCACACATTTTTTTTCTCTCCTGAGTATCATCCATTTACTCACACCATCCCAATTACACGCATGTAATGAATTTCAAGATGGGTTAGTGTGTCTCTTGATGCCTTTAATCTCCAAGTTTGAGATCTCCAAAGTTGAGGGTGAATGTCCTGTTTCCCTGAGCATTGGGAGCTTAACACAATGCAGCAGCCCTTGGCTATGTGAAGCACTACTTGAGACAAGGGTAGGGTTTCAGAGCTATCAACTGAAAACCATTTACCTCCTGAGAGCATGTAGTCTCTTCAGGGCCTTCGTTGTCATTCTAAATGCCGTAGGGAATCAGTTCAGAGCTGCACAGGTTGATTTCTTCATTAGTTTTCAGTGGTAAAAATGGAATCACAGAGAGCTTTTAGGAGTTAAATAATGTCAGAAGTAAAGCATGTCTGGGCATGTGCGTTTGTGTGTGTGTGTGTGTGTGTGTGTGTGTGTGTGTGTGTGTGTGTGTGTGTGAATGTGTTTGGTTTGAGGTGAAGTGACATGCAGAAATCCATGACTGGCAGTGCTAAAGCCCTACTTTCTGTTTAGCACTCTTTACTCACATCCTCCAGTACTCCCTCTCTCTAATCAGCAGCACTGTTTAAAAAAGGTTTTACTCTACCTGGCAAATCAATTGGATCCTGGCAAAGCAGACATTAGAAATGTGATTGGGTCTAATATGTCTGTGATATTGTATGCCGTTTGGTCTTGGATGAATCAATTAACTAGGCTTAAAAATGTTTCTTTCCTTTAGTGCTATTCTGGGTTTAGTCTATGCTAACCAGTCCACCTAACAATGCCTTTCCATCTCTAAATAATTACTGACTAAGTACTAATCAGTCATAAAAAAATGCAGATTATTAATTACATATATCATATTCTTATAAGTGGCAAAATTCTTTTATCTTTCTTTCTGACAGGCAGTTCTCATTACACACATATGCGCACATCCTTGACTTGTAGACTTTTCAAGTTACGAGACATAAAAATTCAAGGCGCAGAACACAGAGTGATAGAAATTCTGCACCACGCAGACAACTGAATAATAACATTAATGAAATTTTTACACTGACTAAAAGTCAGAGTTCCTCCTTCATTAATTTTAAAGTCATTCCCTCAGACTTGGAAATGTGTCCGGACAGGTGGCTCTTTTCTCCGGCACTGGGGGGGGGGGGGGGGGGGGGGGGGGGGGGGGGGGGGGGGGGGGGGGGGGGG
>JAOXYF010000007.1:26414511-26429444 GCA_028565775.1 Sternarchorhynchus goeldii
AGAGAGAGAGAGAGAGAGAGAGTGAGAGAGAGAGAGAGAGAGAGAGAGAGAGAGGGAGAGAGAGAGAGGGAGAGAGAGAGAGAGAGAGAGAGAGAGAGGGAGAGATGATAGGTGGCTGAGTCTGTTTAATACAGTGGTACCATTTTTTATAATAATCTTTCACCTCGCTAAAGAGTAACGTGTGACTCAGTAAGCAAATAAGCAATAAGCACTTCTTCAGGCTCGGTTTGAAAGAAGCATTTTGAGGCAGCGAATGAAACCAGTGTAGCACAGTTTCAGCTAATTAGGCCACAACCCACTTTCAGCAGAGTGGCGATTAGTAGACCAGGAGCAACAGCATGTCAAGTGGAGCCACAAGTGTCAAGTGTTAACATCAAATCAAGCTAACAAACGCACTGCCCCCAAGGTAGAATATGTAAATAAATCAATAAATAAATAAAAGAAGACAAACCCCCAAAGCATTAGAAGACTAGTCTTAAACCAGATATAATGAAAGTTTGTATATTTATCGAACAATGTAGAACGCAATGCTCACGTTGGGTGTTTACACTACAGTAACTAAACTGGATTTATATTTTTCCCTGTAACTGGAGCTGAGTGGTAAGAGGGTAGCTGTCTGAGCAAAACCCTCCTGTTCTCAGCCTTCAGCTAAAGACAAGCGTGAGCCTGACGAAGCCTGTCTTCATTCTGATGATCTTCTCCTGCTGCTTTGTTGACAGAGTCCAGAAATGGACGCGCACTTTTTCCTGCCCTGCACATAAGAAACAAATTATGAAATCCCCAAAATACTGCATACTGGTCTGACTTATTCATACAATTACTAATTTAGTTTTTATTATTTATTGTTATGATTGTTATGTATTTATTTGAGTTTCTGAAGGAAACAGAATGTGTTTCTTTTCAAGCAAATAGATTTTATTGTACTTACAATATGGTTATTAACAGTGCCCACAGGAACACAGGCATTTTAAAACAACTTTTTACTTTTGTTTTTCATAAAGCAATTGCAAAGCAAACAGAACATTCATTCTGTAGAGGCTCCAAGCCACAGAAACGGTAAAGGAAAACCAGCTAAGGAAAGATTAATGGAATATGAGTTAAGCATCTCTGTAATAGTTTGCTAGCCCAGAAAATATTATTGTAACCAGAACTTACCATAACAGTGACTCCTCATGCTAAGGAAAGCTTCCATATCCTATTAATAACCTACTAATTTAATTTCATTTTATGATAATTATCTAGAAAAGCCTATTATAGGTTTGCACATATTAAATCATCTTTAAATAATGCACATGCATTACTGTAAGATTTTATGTATTTCCTTATTCTGCCCCTAGTGGCATCTGAGTGATAAATGTCTGGCTATTGCTGTTGTGCTAATGGGTTGTCAATTACGTTTCAGTTTTCTAACGTTTCAGTTCTCGTAATGCTGTGTTTTCACATGTATTTGTGTTCTCCCTTAATGCTGTAATGTTTTCATCTTTTGGTTGCTTTTCTGTTGCGGCTTTGTTGTTACTGTAGACCTTCGCAATAGATTTTTCTTCATATTATATTATTTTGTAAACATGAAAGAACATCTAGTGACTTCTACCCACTGTATTCAAACAGAGCAAGCAAAATTGTCTGATGTCTGCTAAATGAAAAATGAAAACATGCAACTACTCTGGGTAAGAAAGAAAAATAGTTATGAGGGCCATACCCCAAAACACTAATAGGATTTATTATGACCGGGAGCTTTCTGAACTAAGAAACTAATATACTTGAAATGTTGAAGACTGAGGTTGCAAGTTGAAACTGTAGCAATATCAATGAAGGACAGCAGGACATGGAAAGCACAAAAAACCACAGGGAGGAGTGACAGAACACACAGACATCACAAAGCGAGAAGAGATCGGTTTTTTTGTCTGCCTTTGGAATCATCATCTCACAATGGGGAGTTTTGAGAAGAACCCTTTCTTTAAGGCTGACAAGGACATACGGATCAGTACTGAGAAAGAGGGAGAGGAAAAGAGAGAGAGAGAAAAAGAAAGAAAGAAAAAAGAAAGAGTGTAGGTATGTGTGTGTGTATTTGTGTGTGCGTGTGAAAGAGAAAGAGACAGAGAGAGAGAGAGAGAGAGAGAGAGAGAGAGAGAGAGAGAGAGATAGAGAGAGAGACAGAGAGAGAGAGAGAGAGAGAGAGAGAGAGAGATGCTTTCTTTCCTTTCTTGGGTGATAGACAGGCACCACACAAAGAAACAGCAGCAGAGTCCTCTTCTAATCTCTCTGTCAATCTGATCTCTCTTCTCACTGTCTCTCTCTCTCTCTCTCTCTCTTTCTCCAACCTTTCTCTCCTTTCTCCTCTCTCTCTTTGACTCTTGTCATTTCTCTCGCTGTAAATGATCTGTGTTTATTCACACAGTGCAATCACTGGATCAACACACTGACATACTGTAACTCAACGGTAAACACAGTATAATTGTCTCACATCTACAGACACTAGACAGACAATGACAGGGAGAACAAGACATAACACTTCATTCCTTCTCTCATTTTGGATATATCACTGAGAGAGGAAATACGTTCAAAGACTAACATGTTTTGTCAGGAAACTGCACAGTCATGTTTTATAACACGACCAGCATTCACCGGTCGTACCACGCTTTGGTGATGCATGTAGTTATTTAGGTGTACCGTATATATGTCATTACACAAAGCACATTAATACAACCATCTTCATCCTGTGAACCAGTATTATGTGTATTTCTTCAAAAGCTGAAGGATTTGGTAGTGCATGTCCCATACTGTCAGCACTCTGTGTTATTGCTTATAACAGTACACAGAATAAATGAAAAACAGCATGGTTTTCAAAGTAAAGAAAGGTGTGCTAATCTCGCCACTTGAGGAAAAGGAATAAAAAGTATCCATGATCCTTTTTGGTGACAATAAAGATGATAATAATTACAGAGCAATCAACTGAAAGCTGAACGTTCTTTGGGCTGAATATAAAGGTTATACATGAACGTGCTTTTACCAGTGTACAAAGAACAGGGACATTTGCACAAGAGTACAAAAGAAACTTGCACAAGTCAGATGAGACTCATGTGTTTGCCACTGTTAAGTTACAAATCATGCGTGCCGGACTTGGAGTGGGGACACTCAACAAAGGGCTCTCTGAGAAATCGTAGTTAACCCCAGGCTCGACGCGTCGGTGAGCTATCGAGTTCATTTGCCACCTAGGACAAGTCAAAGCCGACATTAGAGAACAAGCACGCTAAAGGTAGCACATAGTTAAATGAAGTCAAAGCACATGCCATATTTGGGCATGAGGACAAAGCAAAAGATTAGTTCCAGCAGGCATGCAAAGGACATACCTGTGCCAGTCTACCTTCAAAGGACAAGCCTGTGCCAGTCTACCTTCAAAGGACATACCTGTGCCAGTCTACCTTCAAAGGACATGCCTGTGCCAGTCTACCGTCAAAGGACCTACCTGTGCCAGTCTACCTTCAAAGGACATACCTGTGCCAGTCTACCTTCAAAGGACATACCTGTGCCAGTCTACCTTCAAAGGAACTACCTGTGCCAGTCTACCTTCAAAGGAACTACCTGTGCCAGTCTACCTTCAAAACCAATCCCAGGGCACTAGTATTTTGTCTCAGATCAAGCATAACTTTAAAATACTAACCTCAATTTAAGGTAGTTTTGAATAACATGACAAGGGACAAAAATGTAATTTTACTGTTGTTGTTTTTGCCCACCACTAGCCCCCTCTCTTTGGAAGAGACTACATTATTATTATTATTATTATTATTATTATTATTATTATTATTATTATTATTATTATTATTATTATAGCACTATTAAAGCACTTATTATTATTGTTGTTATTATTGTAGTAATTTATTATTATTATTATTATTATTATTATTATTATTATTATTGTTTTTGTTGTTGAGGATACACATTTTAGAAATATACAAATTCATAAGGTCTTCAATAAGAGGAGGACATGAGAAAAGAAACTAACTGTAGCAGTGACAACAATACAAACTACATTTTTAAAAATTCATTTAGAAATTATAGCTATTTATAAATTTCATTTGGAGTTATTTGGTGTTCATTTGGTGTCTGTATGTCTGTGTGTGTGTGTGTGTGTGTGTGTGTGTGTGTGTGTGTGTGTGTGTGTGTGTGTACGTGTACATGCATGTGTGTATGTGTGTGTGTGTGCTCAAGGGATGGGATGTTTGTGGAAAGGCCTGTTATGTGGAGTGTTGTATTTATTAAGTGAACAAGGTTTACCGGTTAAATTAAGTACTGGTAGTTGTTCAAGGGGATGTACTGTTCTTAAATAGATTATGTTGAATTCAAGGGATTTTAGAAGATTGTTGTTGTAGGAAGTTAATGAATGCTGACCAGATCAAGTTGAATTCATTGGATTTGTTTTTGATCAAGGCTGACAGATGTTCCATTGATATATAATCTATAAGTGATTTTTTCAATGCTTAATGTTAGTTTCCCTTCTTGTCTTCTCATTCATCAACAACTTTCTTTGGCAATGGTTAGGACTATGAAAAGAATTCTGCTGTTTTCCTTTGTTAGACTTATAGCTGATCACCCAGTAGAGTGATGGTGAGTGGAGAACGGACTGATTCAACAACGTGGTTAATTGATCAATAATTTGTTGCCAAAAAAAACCTGGTCATACAGTCCCATGTGGTATGTGTGTAGTTTTCAAGGGTGTTTAATGAGCAGTGAGAGCAGATTTCAGAGTCTGCGAATCTCATTGTAAATAGTGGTTGGTCCAGTGTAATATACTCTGTGGATAATGTTTTATTGTACAAGGTGTAGATTAGTATCATTAGTCATGTTAAATGTGTTTTTACGGATCTGAGACTCAGTAGTGGAAGTAATTGAGAGATCTTCTTTCTATTTCCTTCTTCCTGTTTTAATATATATATTACTGAATCTAGTTTGGATATTTGTTTAGAAGTTTTGGATGGGAGTTTATTTGCGGCAGAGATTTAAATAAAATCTGAAATTGGGGATCATACATTTGAAATTATTTGTTTATTTATTTATTTTTTGAGCATGTAGTTGATTTGAGTTGTAGATATTCTAGGTAAAAGTTACTTTCAATGCTGTATGTCTGGGATAGATACAAACCTGTTATTCTGAACACATAAAACTGTTACTCTGAAATATGTGTTTGAAATGTGTTATATGTTTTTGATCCATTTGTGTAAATCTGAGATTTTTTTGCTAAGTGGAAAGTCGAAATTCTGCCATATGGGTTTATTTTTAGTGGGTGTTACTGAGACTTTTGTGATTGTGTGTAGTTTTCACCAAGCTGTCAGTGGCAGCTATAATTGAATTAGTAAAGTAAGAGTGATCTTTAAATGTGGAGCTAATAAATACCAAGTCTGAGATTTGGGTTTCATAAGTCAAACTTTGTTCTATTTCTCTCCAAGACTCATCTGACTGACTGGGCTTTAGCCACTTAATGATATACTGCAGCTGATTAGCAAAGAGATGAAAATTCCAAGATTCGAGGCCTCCATGCATTTTAGATTTTTGTAATGCGGTTAATTTAGTTTGTGGTAGTTTGGTTTTTTTGAAATGCGGTTAATTTAGTTTGTGGTAGTTTGTTTTTTTTGTAATGCGGTTAATTTAGTTTGTGGTAGTTTGTTTTTCCAGTAAAATATAGAGATAATGGAATCTAAGGGTTTAAACCAAGCTAAGGGGGGTTGCATGGGGGTCACTGAAGAGAGTTTATTTTTGGTAAGATTACTATTTTGATGGTGGAAATTCTGCCAATAAGTGATAATGGAAGGTTGTAAGTTATAAGTTTAAGTAGTGGTTTATAATTAAGATAGTAGAACTCTGACAGCTACGTGGAGACTTTAATACCCAAATGCATTACGTGCTTCAAGATATTGCGGCAGGTAAAGTCTGGACTGCTTTGTTTGATATCAGCATATTGAATGGCAAGATGGTTGATTGGACCAGTTAATTGAATGATTTGATATTATGGAGTATTCTAGATTATTTCTCAATTGTTTGTATAGTCTCATAAATTGAAATGTTCTCTTTGTAAGTATTTTTTTCGTTTTGTGTCCGAATACCTTTGATATTTGTATTGTGGTGAACATAGAATGCTAATGGTTCAATAAAGATTGCAAACAGAATTGAGTGAGCACTATGCAGTGTGAAATTTTGAGATAATATACCATTAGTATTGACCGTGGCTTTGGGTGTGGTATAAAGAATTTGAATCCATTTTATAAATGATCTAGCTTATGTGAATAAAAAGTTCAGTGTTTGTAATGTGTATACCAGTATTTAAAATAGTGAGACACAGTATAGCTGTTACCATGGTACTAGTGAAAGATTTTCCAAATATATGTCCAAGCGCATACAGTGCTGAAGAAATCTGTTAATCTGTTCTCACTGTCCAAAGATGCCAGTGCTTTGGCAACTGACAT
The DNA here is from genome assembly GCA_028565775.1 of Sternarchorhynchus goeldii. Taxonomy (NCBI): domain Eukaryota; kingdom Metazoa; phylum Chordata; class Actinopteri; order Gymnotiformes; family Apteronotidae; genus Sternarchorhynchus; species Sternarchorhynchus goeldii. Next base: position 26,420,970 of record JAOXYF010000007.1, read on the forward strand.
TTGAAAGAGAGACTGCAAAAGTATTTCTTTCATAAAATGCCATTTGGATTTACCTCAGATATTTCAGAGAGAGATGCTTGACTTGTTCAAAGACCCACAGGACAATGAGCCATACATAAAAGTTACTGGTCTCCTGGAGAACCAAAGCACGAGTTGAGACTACAAAAAGTGTAGTACGCCTGGCCTTGAAAAATGCTGACTTGAACCTGATGGCTTGAGGACTGTCCTCTGGGGCAATCAAAACAAAACTATATATGACACTGCATTGATGAGAAAGATGTTTTAGCCAAGGTGAAAGTGACCTAGCCAAAAACTAGCCAAGGTGATAAAGATCACTGAACTGAAGTCACTATCAGATATTCATCGTCCACTACCTTGAACGATACCTTTCAAACCTCTCAGACATAAAACTGCTCAATGACATGTTGAAGAATGAACTGTCTGGACATGGTCAGCAGCACAAAAAAAAGAAGTAAAACTTTCTCTTGAGCACAAGCACTTGCATTCTCTGATGTTACAAAACCAGATATTAGTGGTGCAAAAGCCAGTAGTTATGGCCTTGGGGCCCATGTCAATACACCTGTACTGAGAATATTTAAAACCTGCAGCATATTCTGTTCATGCACGCATTTGGAGCCATGAAAGCCCCATGCACAAATAGCAAAAGTGTTTAGTGGTTGTGTGAGCATAGGAAAAGTTTTGCATTTATGTTCTACAGTTATTCACTCTTCAGTATGCACATGGAACATATGCCTACTAATGAACAAGAAGGACCTGGATGCTGTGTCACTGAAATGCCAGAAGTTCTTGCATGAGAATGATGAGGTTTCTGTATGGTGAAAACAGTGGAAGGCATGCACTTAAGGCTTCTGCCACCCACTGTCGACCAAGAAGGAGATGGTCTGCTGAGTGAAATGAAAATATTTGGTGTTCAATGGCCTTGGGTGTGCTCAGTCAAAGCTACGCCTCAGTAAACAGAAAACTCAGAAAGACAGCAAGTTTTCAGAGTATTCAAGGCTGTCCTAAACATGCTATAAGTGTTTCCCTAAGCACCCAGAAAGATTTTTCCTGGAATAAAAACAGGAATAACACTTGTATGATGATGGAATTTCTCTGCTACCCCGGACATTTGAGCATGTGGTGGCTGGGTAATGGTGCAAACTTCCAAGAAATGATGCATGCAAAGAGGCTTTTCAGAATGGGAAACCAGCTGAACAGGGAGAGCCACCGTTGTCCATCTCTCAGGCAGCAGGCAGAGTTCTGAGACTGTTTCTGTGCTCCCAAGGTACAGAGCAGCGCTGCTTTATCAGGGAAAGCCCCACGCAGCTAATGTTCAGAGCCACACCCAGCTGACGGAGATGGCCCTGCTACAGAGAGGGCTGTTCCCAAAACGGCCCGGCTTGAAGCCAAAGCATTTAAAAGGTGAGAAACCCAAACACAGCATCAAAAACATGTACGACAAGAGATGTAATGCTTGAACACTTCTCTCTGTCTTTCTTCTCTCCCGGTTTTAAGGTTTCAGGGATGCCAGAAGCTCTAGAGGGAATGAGAGTTGCATTTGAACAACCGTCGTACGATGTGATCCAGATCAAGAGAAAAATCTTTCTTTGAAACAGGGTGTCACATGCATTCCTGCCGTCCAACTCAGGGCCCTTCAGCTGATTTTAAAAAGCGGAGCAGGAAACAGAGGCAGAGACATTTTGCAACAGAACACAGTAATGACTGTACCACCCACAGCCAGTAAGAGCACTACAGCACTTACAACTGTCCTGAAGAGTTTCAGATTAAGGGTAATACACCCACATGCAAGACCAAAATACGTTTTAGTTGATGCAAGGCTTGCACAGTGAGGCTGAACAATCCTTTCCAGTTATAGATAACAAACCTTAGAGGAGGAAACTATATATTTTGGGGGGAAAGAAAGCTTTGTTAAGTTCCTTATAACAATGGGTGAATGTTGCTATGTGTAGAGAATGATTTTGAAAGTAACTTTAGAAATATGTATTTTGCACTTGATGTTTGCATGTGTTACAGTATAGGCTGCAGTATCTATTGGGATGTTCATTTTAATTATATTCCTATATTCCATAGCATATCGCCTTGGACTTAATGAAGTTGATGTGTAGAGTAATTTAGGCAACACTGCCTACTGGTGGTGCACAGATCCTGGTAGTGGACACCTTTGACTGTATATGTGTTGTGAAGTTACGAAGTTTTGTAACGTAAAATACCATTTTGAGTATTGCCTCTCTCTCCTTCCCAGGATGAAAAGGCCTGACTTGTTATCTGATGTGTTTAATTAATCACTCTGTATTAAATAATTGACGAGTCATCTCTGGACCTGTGTGGGCGGGCCCTCACAGAGCCTTGGATGAAGAGAAGCTGGAGGCGGGTTTCCTGTCGACTGGGTGTGGACTGGAAAGAGCCTGGGAGCTGGCTGGGTGCAAACTGACTGAGGCTAGCACTTTGAGAGAGGCCAGGAGGAGAGGGGTTTGCATGTGTACTGAAAGGGGGATGGGTGTGAGCTCAGGGGGCCTGTTGTGTGGGCTGTGCATTGGCTGAGAGTTGGAAGGGCTGGCACAGGGCAGGGATGGCCCAGGCAGCTGTGCTGCTTCTCCACGGGCTGTGTGTTAGCGGTGGGTTTATGTGGAGCTGAGATCATTAGGCTCCCCGCTAGGCTTGGGAAACAACAGTGTGAAGTTATTTGCTGTCTTTAGATTTATTCCTAATCACCTCACTCTGCTGTGACTGACAGAGATGCTCTCCAACCTGATTGAGTGTATGATCCCTCACACTCTCTCTCCATCTCTCTTTCTCTTGCTCACTCCTATTTTCCCATTCCTTTTTCCCTTCCCTTTCTCTACCTCTCTTATAGTCTCTCTCTCACTTACATGTTGCAGATGTTCAATCATAACTGAAAGAAATTTCTCTTTATCTCCCTTAATCATGCAATCAATAGTACTGGGATGAAGTTGTTTGTTAGAGTCTCTCTCTTTCTCTTTTTATCTCTCTTCATTTCCTCATGTTACTTTCTGCCTATTGGGAGAGGAATTTGCTGAGTCGGGCATTTGAGTGTTTGGAGTTGTAAGGACAGACTGGAACCCCATAACTGAGTTGACTTTCAGATTCACACTACTCTTCCTGTGTGTGTGTGTGTGTGTGTGTGTGTGTGTGTGTGTGTGTGTGTGTGTGTGTGTGGTGTGTGTGTGTGTGTCCTGCCGTGCAGTATCGGCAGGATTGATGTCACCTTCATGGATGGCGAATGGCCAGGAGCTATGGGAGAAGGACACTCTCTGTGCTGCTTCTGGTTACTTGAACTGTTAATCTCCAGATAATAGCAGTCTTAACTCAAATCGCACTACACATTGTGTCCCATGCATGGGAGCGATCGATCTTCTAAGTCTGGAGTTTGTACAAAAGGATATGAGGTTAAAGTGCAGAATGTCTGTAAAGAGAATTTACACATATTTTGGTTGAAACATCAAACCTTTTCATACATTGTAGCTGCTGGTAATAGGATTGCTGGATGTTCAGTTGGCCAGCTGAGTGTATCGTTGAACAATTCGTTCTTGCACAGGAGTGCTAATAAAAGGCCCTGATTCCCAAAACTAGCTCTGATTCCTGATGCAGCACTGGCATATGGAGCCTGTTACTGTTGTCTCTCAACAAGAGGACTAAAGTGTCAGGACTAGCAAGGCAGGTTGCCGTCAGTGTCTTCAGAATCAGAGGCTTATCCAGAGAAGCCACGTCAAAATCAATTGTTACATTGGTACATTATTAAGAAGCTCAGTACGGAGCTTTGCAATACCAAACTACCTGGAAAACCACTAAGGTGCAGCAATGGATGAGTGAATAATAAAGGTCCAGATGTGTCAAAGTCTACCACAAAGAGAAGAACACACCAGGATTATGCCTTAGGAGTTACCGCATGATCAAACCACTTGTAAGCCTCACCATCAGGTTGAAGTTTGCAGAGGAGCACTTAGCAAATGGTGATGTCACTGGGTTGCTGACTTAAGGCAATCATGGACTGGTCCCACCAAATGGGGGAACTGTAGAAAAAGAGGTTTATATGTGGTTCCTTCACTACACATGTATATTCTGTTGAATCAAAGCTGACATTATTTAACCTCATAGTTCTCGTTTCATTTCTGTGTCCATGTGACAGTCTAATTGCTTACAGACTGCAATGTAGATAATTATACCAACTACTGTCTATCTACATAATACACTTAAATAATTATGTTCTTTTGTACAAAGCCCACGTGAAGATCTAGTGGCTTTTCCGTTGTGTCTTGTACTGACAAAACAATGGTGTGTCACTGATCATGCAACCTTCAGAGCTCTCACTGGTGTATACATCAGATCTGTAGTCTGCCAAAACTTTAAAAGAGACAGATGCTGTCTCACCACCATGCTCTTCCATCAGAGAAACTTCTCTGTGCTGCTATGACTACATCAGTAAAGCCTAAAGCTCAGAGACACAGTTCTCATAAATGATTGCTAGAACTTGCTGTGAGGAGTTTTGAACTGTTTACAGGGAAAATACAAAAAACACTGTCCATGTAGTGCTGGATAATTTATTGTACCTGGAGACATCAGAAGATTTAGTTGTATGGGGAAGCGAGCTGGCTGTGGGTTAAAATACTTCTGGTTAAAAGTTTGGGGACACCTTCTACTTGTTTTTATGTTCTTGTTTTTTCTGTAATAAATTAACCTGTTTGTTGTCTGTGATGAAATACATTTTTGAAGACTAACCAGGTGTTTGTTGAAGAAAAAGGGTAAATATTTGTTACAAAAAACCCCAAAACAATTAAATTACATTTTAATCCACAACAACAAAAACTTCACATAACTCTACCTGCTCCACCCATTTTCTTCATAAGAAATGTTCAATAAACCTTCATTATGTGTTTTTAACAAGTGTATAGTTTTTGATGGTGTTAAAATATTTTAGGTAAAACCTTTTCATGCCAAGAAGAATACTTTCATGAAAACAAATGTGTGTTACAAAATAAATACAACATCCTATGTGGGCATTTGTGAAAATCCAAAGGAGGGGGGGGGGTGTCCGCAAACGTAGCTGGTACACATGGCTAAACCTGTATAAAGTATTTGTGTTTTGTTGTGTTTCAGCTCAGCCTGGGTAGTTCATTTTATTATTGTAAATAATGTCAGGGGGATACAGGTCCATTTCTCCTCACTGCAGGCAGGATTTGTGAGGGTTAGATGCGTGAGGTGATTCTTCAGCAGACAGAGTGACACAAAGTGGATAGGGTTAGATCCCAACTGCAGGCTACACCCCTGTTTGCCTATCAGTGATTCGTAAATTGGGGTAAAGACATGGACAGTTACTGGTATGATCTATTATTTTACAATATATATCTGGTTATTCCTTCACCACCTTTGTGTCCTCGTACTGTTTTAAAAACACAAGATGTTTGTGATGAACGTCAGCATCTAAAGTCATCAGGACTTTTAGTACCAAATTCATAGGGAATATTATGGTGAGGAGTCCAAGCATGACCTCTGTGCAGTGATGTCACTAATAACGACATTGCAGCAGGGATCCTGAGACTCTACTGCACCATCAGCTAATTACTCAGGCTTTGAGATCCAGTCACTCAGCAAGCAAAATGGATACTGGGCCAAATTAAACATTACAAAAACAAAGTCTCAATTTCCAGTATGGATAAGAGGACATAGGTATAGTAGACATGGAATATAGTGAAAAGGGGGTCTAACTAATCACTCAGGTAACTAAAAATTTAGAATTAATGGGTAGGACTATGTTTGGTTAAGTGAGTATTTATTAATTTATTCAGTACTAATACATTAAGTACAGTTATTTGCTGTTGTGCATGTACTCAGTACGGCACGTGACTATATAAGGTTGCCTTTTGGTTTCTGTATGTAGGAATTTTAATTAATAGTCTGTCTGACACGTCATTCACAGAATCTGGTGACAAAGATTAAATTGAAATGAAGTTTTTATTTTAGGAACCAGACCTGCTTCTGTTTTGCTGTAGACCCGTTGAAGCTGCGTTTCTTGTCTTGAATCTGTTGTGTGTGAATGTATCAGTTTACTGGGTTCATATCTAGAGTTCCGTTTTAGTTGCTTTGGTGGGTTGAAAACAGGCAATTTATGGACTAAAGTCTCAGGCCAAATTGCTTATCAGGCAATGAGGCCGTCCTGTTTCCCACTGAACTCGGATCAGCCTTTCAAAAAATCCTTCAGGACCACATTTAAAACTATTGGAAAGGCCTAAGTCATAAGGGTTAAGTCTTTTGATCCCAAATGTTGCAGTTGGTGATACAATTGATATTTTGTTATATTGTAATTGAAACAGTATGGAGCAAGTACCAGTGGTCACCTGCAGGGGGCGGCAGTGATCATGTGGACTGTTGTTTGTTTCTTCATTTGTCACTATGGTTACGTCCATGCCTCCCTCAGGTGGCGGTCATCATCCATTAGTAGGTTCACAACCTGAAGGTAGTTATGTCATTATGGTTGTACCTATTTATAACATGCTTTGTGTCGTGTCTATTGCTGGTCGTTACTCTTATGTTATGGGCTTTGTGTTAGTTTGTGCACTTTTATGTTCAGATTCATTCTAATTAAACTCTTCAGTCAGAAACCTGCGTTTGCTTCCTTTTCGTGTTTTGTGTTCTTGCACACGTTCCACCCGTGACAATAATTTTTAGATCATTTCAGTAAAATAATATTATGAGTGGAATTATACATATTGCTGCTATCTTTGGAGTTATACATATTGCCTCAAGGTCTCGTGTGTAAGAGGTTTATATCTCATTGGGATTCTAACATGGTTAAATAATAAATAACTACAATAAAAAAAAAAACAATTTCAAAAAATGTTCAGTGATGTTTCTTACCTCACATCTGAAAAATAATACCACAACTGACAAATTGACGTTAAAACTGATTATACGAGCATATACAGTCTGAAGAGAGGTAGAGAGAAGATAGAGAGAGAGAAATAGAGAAAAAAAACCCTAATTTGTAAAAATAGAACCAATTTCCCAGTGCTTTTATTTCAGCATGAAATGTCAAGATCGGCTTCCAGCTGTGGAGTGCTGTGCTCTGTGTACCCTGTTTCATACTCCTGAGTAGCTCCGTGTAATGAGAGCCTTTTGGAGATTGTACTACAGAAACAATTGATTATGTAATGGTTGAAGAGCCGTTCTCATCACACCCTCAGAGGGAGCACGCTGGCGTCTCAGTCCTCTCAGCCCTAAGACTCATTCACTTCCCCCTCATTCTTGGGCTGTAGGAGTCTCGCTCATGGTAGCTCTGCTGAAGCCTTCCTCAGAAGCCTGGCAGTCCACTCCTTCTTACAATCTTGCATAGGGAACATGTATCTTCTCTTATTTGTCTTATAGTATTCGATTAAAACCTACTGCTACAGTATGATGGTACATAACAGCTTTCGCCAGTCTACGTTAAAAGGAAACTCTTTGGGCTTATATGCCTTTCAGCCTAAAAATTAAAGTGAAAGTGAATGAATTTTCACGTGTCGGTGTTTGATTGCCACAACCTTAATTCACCCAAATCATTCCACGGCCTTCACTGGACTCTTCCGCCCATCAGAATGTCAGCGTTGTAATAATGCGCGACATTCCTTGTTGTGGCATGTGAATGAATTTTTTGGAAAGAGACTTCTGACTTTTTTGGAGTTGTGCGTTGACAGGAACCAGCCTCGACATTCCTCAGCACTTGGTGGAATGAAAATGTTCCGCGCTGAACTGCAACACACTGCTTTACCTGGAGAGAGGTGTTTATGGTGGACAGGCCTGAGGTGAACAGAGGAATTATGCATCAATAGTCCTCTCTATTTATGCACACATAAACACTAGCCAATTGAAATTCCAGTATCATACCTCTGATCCTGCATTGACAATGGACAGGTGTTTGGCTCAAATGAGACATATCAGTCTCCTCTAATTGCCAAGTGACAATGTATGTGTGTGTATGTGTGTCTTTCTCTGTGTGTGTGCATGTGTGTGCGTGCACGTGTATATGTGCATGTTTGCCTGTGTGTGTGATACAGAGAGAAAGCAGGAGAGAGCCAGGAATCGCATGACCTATGCGTGTCTGAATTCAGTGTTTCTCTTTTTGGATGAGTGCCTCTGAGTTAGAGTGCATTCATATCTTTGTGCATGACAAACAATAGACAGGGGAACCAATTAGTTTGTTGAGATGTTAAAAAAAATCACCTACGGTAAATCCCAGCAGATATGTTGTGATTCTTCTCCAGGAAGCATTTAGCTGACTATTTCTTTGTTTGCCAATGGCTTAATTATGGAAGCACTGTAGCATTGCATCTCCCTGGAGAGCTACTTGTTGGAAATGTGCCAATAGCATTAGGGGGATTGCTACTGTGTGTGTGTGTGTGTGTGTGTGTGTGTGTGTGTGTGTGTGTGTGAGAGAGAGAGAGAGAGAGAGAGAGAGAGAGA
>JAOXYF010000007.1:26429467-26449374 GCA_028565775.1 Sternarchorhynchus goeldii
GATAGATAGATAGATAGATAGATAGATAGATAGATAGATAGATAGATAGATAGATAGATAGATAGATAGATAGAACATATTAGACTCCATGCAATGTTTTATGCAGGAATGATTATATATCTTTGACTTTTTGTCTGCAAAATATTATTAATTTTGTTATGTTTTTGTGCTTTGTAGCAACACTATGAGAACTGTGTAAACCTCTCCTTTCATTATTTTCTGCTCACCTTTAGAAAAGCAACATTATTCTGTCTATCATGTTCTTATGACAAAATAATTTCAGTGAACAATCAAACTGCAGCTAGTGATCACAGTCTTCGGGGTGGTTTCTGTGTTCTGCTGCAGGGTTTATTCCCTGCTCTCTCTCTCTCTGTAGTTCCCTCTCTCTCTCTCACTCTCTGTTCTTCCTTCTCTCCTCTGTTCTTTATTGCAGATGAGTGTGCTGTCTGGCTAAGCCTCTGTATTGTGTCTGCTGGCTTTGATGGCAGTTCCGTTAGCTTTCCCCCAGGCAGAGTGCCGGTGTGTCAAAGCAGGTACACACTGGTTTCCAGGCTTACACACACACACACACACACACACACACACACACACTACACACACACACAGACACACACACACTTGTACTGCTATCTTTGCAGGGTATGCCTTGTGAGTACCTTTGCAGGGTATGCTTGGGTATTAGTGGAGTTAAATAATACTATTCCTGACCCTTAAGCTAAATATTACTTTAACCACAGTAAACACAAGAAAATATTTTGGCTCTTTTGGTTTTTCAAACAAAGCCTGCATTTTTATTATAAAAAATGTTCTTACAATGTCAAATATGTTAGTATTTCCTTTTAACTTACGGATATTTGGTCCCCAGAAATAACTAAATACACACACGTAGACACACACGGACATACACACATACAGACACACACACACACACACATAAATTGTCATACCCAGTGAACGCTAAATGCCCCCGGCTCAGTACAACACAATCATTGAGGTTTCTGAGCGGATCTGACAGAGGAGGTGCTCAGTGCTCAATGTTGCATATTTAGGAAAGAAAAGGAAGGGTTTTCTGGCACTCCGATCCCAAATAGCTTTTGGCTGTGTGTGTGTATGTGTGTGTGTGTGTGTGTGTGTGTGTGTGTGTGTGTGCGCGTGTGTGTGTGTGTGTCTGTGTGTGTGTGTGTATGTGTGTGTGTGCGCGTGTATGTGTGTGTGTGTGTGTGTGTGTGTGTGTGTGTGTGTGTGTCTGTGTGTGCGTGTGTGTGTGCGTGTGTGTTTGTGTGTGTTTGCATGCATATGTGCTTGTACTGATAAACGAAAAAATTGTATTGTTTTGGTTTGGTTTTGGAGCCCAGCACTTTGGACCATGAAAACAAAATACAGAATAAAACTTTAGTTTGTATCTACAGCAAATCACATATACATAAGTAATCTGAAATATTTAGTACTAGATTGGAAATCCTTTACATTCAATGGCAGCATGACGTGTGTGATCCTGGTAATGGAAACCTGGAATTCAGCCATTTTCAGTCACTTCTTGTGCTGATTACTCTTTGGCCTTCAGTCTTGTCTTCTGCTGGAAGTACATGCACACTGTGGTTCCAGGCAGCTGACTGATACGGCGAGTCAAGAACTCTACAGTCAAGAACTCTATAGGCTTTGCATGCACTTTTTGGAAAGATGTAACCTGGCCTTTCTGTTACTGAGGATCACTGGGGATTTGCATCCCGTGATAAACTGTCTAAAAGCCATAACAGTGTATTCTCCTCCTTATGTATTTTGAAGGACACGTGTACCAATTAGGTTTCAATTAGTCTGTAATTAATGATTTGTGGCACTGTTTAGACTCTATTTTATTGTGTTGTATTATATTTCTACTATATCAATTTAGAAAACAGCAGTGGAGAATGCACTATATTGAAAATTCCAAAATTTGATTACAGAAACTAAACTCCTCCCCCTCGCTGTGTGCAACACGCAGTCCTCCAAGGCTCCAAAACACCTTTCAGTAGAGAAGAATGTGCAAACATCAACGGTACTGGAAATATATCTTTTTTTAGACATGAAAAGCAATCAACAGCAATATCTATTCAGTAAAACAACTAGGACACATTTGGAGCGCTCAGCTAGAGGTGTATTCGATAACAAACTGTCACGAACAGTACTAAATAAGCAGGAAACCACTTACGAGGATATGTAGCTGTGAGAGCACATGAACACATAAATATCAGGGGAAACACCAAACCAAAATGACTGGGCCAAGATATTTTCAGCAACGTCCAAATAAAACAACGTAAACCGTTAGCCTTAGCAGTGTAAACGTTTACGCTCCTCCTGACTCTGGTTAGTTGTTTTGACTCAGGTGGAGCCAGAAGATGTTTATCTGTCTCATGTACTAGTGACAGTTGCTTTTATACGGTATATTACTATTACTGCTTTAACAAAGTACTATAGAAACAAATTACGTTATTATTGTTGTTGTTAGTAATATTCTATTCCTGCTATACAGCTGTTCACCATTGTTTTATTTTTCTTTAATTCCATAGATAATATTTTTTATATATATTTTAGATAAAATTCTTTGGATCTCTATTAAGATGATCTTCTATGAGCTATTTGATATTGGCAAACTCATCTGTGTTTATTATTATTATTATTATTATTATTATTATTGTTATTATTATTATTATTATTATTATTTTAACATGATTTGTCTTTGTTTTTATTGATTTATTCCTTTATTTGAACCCTCATATAGTCCTGCTTTAACATGATATTAACGTAACTTTGGTCACAACTGCAATAGACTAGTAGCAAATTTAACCTATTAGTTCGACGCTAGATCTTTTGTTAACTTTCTTGTACATTAACTAATTATGCATCATTACAGAGTAAAGGCCAATACCAACAGAGCAGCCAACAGTCCAAATACATATGGTCTCCTGGAATGGGAGGATGTGATTTCTGTAAATTTTCACCCAATATAGATATAAAGGCCTTTCAATTATAGGCAACATTTTGCAATTTAAACTCATTGTTCATTTTAAAACCCAGTGTGCTGGAGCACAGATCCATCATTGTCCAATTACATGTGTACTGCATATATGTACAACACATGAAATGCAATAAACAAGATGCTTATCTATTTTAACACACGTCTGGTATGGGCAGCCTGGTAACAAAATGACCGTTTGTCAGTGAATAACTTTGTGAAGTCACCTATATGATGGATGAGCTGTAGTTGTCTGTAGCTGTCTGTGCACTGGGCTGTAGCTCGGCTAGGCTTGAGGTCACAATCAGCAGCTTCTCAGCTGAGAGAGATTATAAAGAGTCCACTGAATGACTCCTGCTTAGGCCCGATGGGGGAGAGAGACACTGTGTGTATATGTGTGTGTGTGTAAGAGAGAGAGAGACAGAGAGAGAGAGGCAGTGTGAAGCACAGGTGGGAAGGAATGCATGTCTCTCCATACTCATGCATGGATGCTCTGGGGGCCAGCAGGGATGATAATGGAAGCAGTGGCTGCTGTGGCTGTATCGATTGCTCAGGCCACAAGTTTATTGTTCTAAGGAGTGACCGGCAACAACCCGCAGGGGCCCCCAGCTCTTCCAGGCTCCGGGGCTGCGCGCGTGCGGGACGCTCAAGCCGGCGGTGTAATTGTTTGTGGTGTTGCCTGGGCCGATGTTGGAGCCCCACAGGGAGACAGGTTGCTTCAGCCCGTGACCTCTTCTCTACTGAGTCCAGGCCTGATCCACAGATTGAGTGGAGAACATATCAATGTAGCCCTCTCCGCCCGTTCTCCAATTAACACACACACTCATAGGCACATACACACACACGCACACACACGCACACACACACACACACACACACACACACATACAGAGGCTCTGTCCCCAGGTTCAGGGCAAGATAGCGAAGCAGGAATACAATAGATCAGCTAATAGCTAATCATGGCTCTCAGCTCCCGGAAGCGAGGAGGAACGAGACCTGTGTTTATCCTGTCTGTCTTTTAATTGGGCTTGAACTGAGTATTGAGGATCGGCTGTACAGACAGGTGCTGGAAAGATTTTGTTCTTTTCTTTCTGTGTGTGTGTGTGTGCGTGTGTGATTATGAATTTCTGTCCATTTTATTTTCTCTTGTTGTATGATCTTGAATAATAAAAAATACCACAGTTATCAAAAAGGTGTCATGCTGAACTTATTTGTTTATCGAGAAAGTTAAGGGACTAATCGCACAATTGATCAATGATGCAAAAATAATCTATAAATGATTTTTGGATGATTTGGGGTGTTCCAGTTTATTTCATCATGAATCCACTGTATTTTACCTACAGTGTAATTTGATGAGTTTTATTTCTATAAATTACAGTCATAAACTACTGCAGCTCATATTCCAATTCCATGTGGTCTGATATGATGAGTAATGACACGGTCTGTTTTAGAACTGCACTTCACTCTTGTTCTTTTGCTGACAACCATGTAAGCTGATAAAAGATGACATTTCTCCTGTAGAAGAGTGTCTCACTTGAGTGCACGTGTGTATGTGTGTGTGTGTGTGTGTGTGTGTGTGTGTGTGTGTGTGTGTGTGTGTGTGTGTGTGTGTGTGTGTGTGTGTGTGTGCTGAAACCTGTAGCTTATCTGGATCTCACCCACTACTAAATGTAGATATCCAGCCATCCTCAAATGAGCAAACACAATTTGGCAAATAGTACAAAATGAAATTGTGTGTCGTGGGCTGTGCATTCCTCTTCAGGCTTTCCCCGGAGGCATCTCCCCCGGGTCCCCCGAGGAGCCAGGGAGTCCGGCTCCATCCCCACGCGCATTATCCGTGAGCGAGCGAACTCTATTTGGGAATTGGTAAAGCACGCGAGGAGAAAGAGAGAGAGAGAGAGAGAGAGAGAGAGAGAGAGAGAGAAATGAACAGCACGGCAAATTCCATTTCACATCTGAAGTGGTAGAGCTGCTGAGAGATCATTTGGTTTGGAGTGAGTAAACACAGAGGACTCCATCGCCTGCAATGATGCGGGTAAGTGTGCGCGCGCGCGTGTGTGTGTGTTCATGTGTGTGTGTGTGTGTGTGTGTGTGTGTGTGTGAGAGAGAAAGAGAGAGACTGTATATGTGAAAGTGTATATGTGAAAAGAGTGAAAGTGTGTATGTGTGTGTATGAGACAGAAGGGGGAAGGGAGGAAACAGTGAGCAGGAAGTATAAGAGTTCTGTGAGGAAATTTAGTGTGTCAGAAAACGAACGTTTTCAGATTAAACGGAAGTAGTAGTAAGACTCCATGTCATGAGTCCTGCTGCTCTGCTTCCTCCTGCTGTGTTAGAGAGAGACTGTCTGCTTATTGTATATTCACACTTTTATTTTAGTAAGATCAAGATTATTTGTGTAGCTGTAATGTTTTTCATGCATACACACACACACGCACACACTCACATACTCAAAGACACAACGCATGCACATACACACCAAACTTTTCTCTAGATCTATCATGCAAACAGGAGAAGAGGACTGGGCTACTGTGCTGTTATGACACTGAAAACATGTGATTTCTATGTCTGTATATTGACCATAGAATATTTACCTGATCAACATACATACAGACACATAGAAACACCTGATGAACATACAAGGCGTTGGAGATGAAACTCTCCATCTATAGTTGATTTATTCATATTATGCATCCACTGTTCAGATGGGTGATGATAAACATCAGGCGCACTGGGACTGAAGCATAGCCTTGATCAAAGAAATATTACATTCTTATGTATACTGACAATATGAGCAAAATGTGGAATTATAAAATGTACATGCAGCAATATCTTAAAGTGGAACTAAAACGATTTGCCACTTACTGATTTTGGATTATGTCTCAGAACTCACTCCTTGTGACAGAAGTCATTCCTTGTATCACAAATGCTTCAAACAACACCTGGTATAGAACATGCTTGGTTGTCTTCATAAAAGACATCTATGTTTTCAAACTCAAGAATGGTTATTTTATGCATGACACTGCCTTATTTGAATTAAATGTTTGATATTTAAATCAGCACAATTTACATATAATCACTCAAGCCATTTCAGTATGCTATAAACCCTCCCAGATCCAAGTCCTCAGTAAATCTCATCTATAAAATGTACCTTTGGTGTGCACTAATGTTACTGTTTGACTCGACGGTGAGTGACCATGTTAGTTTTAGTGGAGATCCTTAATCGTGGCGTTGAAGGTTTAGGCTGTGATTCACTGCTTCCTTTTTCCCCTCTGAGAGCCAACTGACTCTTCAAAACCCCATTATTTTTGCTAGAATCCTTCTAAGCTGAAGACTTTTGTTTCTGGAAGAGTTTCTTTGTCTGCATCTACTCAAAACTTCCTTAAGCATCTTTATTAGGAACTGCTGACAGACGTGACCTTTTCTGAAGTACAAAACCATGGAAATGTCAATAAACAAACATAAATGCTATGATTCAAGTATTTGTTTGTATTTGTAATGTATTATGTACCCATCTGTGCTTACACTGACACAGGTAGATACACTTAACTGTGTAGATATGATTATTTATCATCATTATTATTCCTAGCCTTATCATTGTTGATTTATAATTTATTTATTCAGGTTTTTTTTGGTCATTTCTTTCATCTTTAAAACAATATCATATGATAACTTGTAATACATTGCAGAAGATTGGACCACAAATGTAGGAAGATGTGGATTCTAGCTGTGGTCCTTCATTGCACATGAGACTTTCTCTCCCAAACATGTTCCTGCTCCTAGCAGAGCAAGAAAGGGAGAAGCGCTAATTGAACGACCTTGGCATGGGGTGGCCTTACACAAAAAGACCCACTCCAGCCTCAGAAGTGGCGAGAGGGAAAGAAGGTTGCGTCTTCATGGGTTTTTCAAAATTTCATACGTTTCTGTGGATACTGATGGATATTGCTGGAAATTACATTTTGTGCTTAACAGTTGTGACTTCATTCAGGGCTCCTCCTGGACAACAGTAAATATTATGAGCAATGCTGAGTATGTATGAAACTCACACAGGAGTGGCGGCCGAATACCTCTAAACAGGCGTAACTCACCTGGCCAGGAGTCAGTCTTTAGTCCACAGCAAAATATGGTTGCCTGCTCACAAGGCTTGTTTATCTAGCAGGACTTGTCTTCACAAAAATAAATTTAATATATTATGAGAAACACAAGTATTTCAAAAGAGGAATTAGAAACTAGATGAAACTCTGCACTTTTCTATTGTGTGACACTAATTACTCCAAACTCTTCAGCATAGCTCAAAGCCCTGCATCCTTCCCAGTGCACTTCTGTTTGTTTTCTCTCTCTGTCAGCCCATTAAATAAATAATGCCGTTCCTGTCTGCATTCCTGGTGTGTGCCTTTCCTGGCACCTCTGGGGGTGTATATCTGCGAGATATAGGATATATATTTTTTCTGAGATTAAGAGATGAGCGGGGAGGAAGGGGAGGGGGAGGGGGAGGAGGAGGAGAGGGTGAAGGCCTGGCTCCTGCTGTCCGACAGAGCAGGGCTGAAATGGCAGATCCATCAAAGCAGTGGAGCCTGTCTCACCTGGGGTGGGCTCGCACACACTCCGCTGAGAGTCCGCAGCCGAGAGAGAGAGATAGAGAGAGAAAGAGAGAGAGAGAGAGAGAGAGAGAGAGAGAGAGAGAGAGAGAGAGAGAGGATGGAGAGTGCTGTATTTGTGAGCTTGAATGTGAGAAAAACACCTGTGTGTGTATTGCAGGGAGTGAAGGAGAATAAGAGAGAGAGAGAGAGAGAGAGAGAGAGAGAGAGAGAGAGAGGGAGAGAGAGAGAGAGAGAGAGAGAGAGAGAGAGAGACAGGGGCGGGGGGTGTAGCGTGCTGTCCGCTGGCACGCGGCCAGACTACATTCAACACCATTGTCCTTCACCTTCCCCAGCAGCAGGCTGACGTGCAATTACAATAACTTTACACTGACCACTTGGAAAACGCCCCAATAACAAGAGCTTTTGTACTGGCGATGAAAGCTCAGAAAGTTTAATAGGTTTGGTCTTAAAACTGTGATATGTAGATTTACTCAAAAATTGTGAAATTTAATCTGCAGAACAACATTTTTTTTCTGTTTTATTTTTCAATACTTTGCAACCAAAATTGTCCTCAGAAAAATCAACCTCATGTTCTGAGTAACCAATCAATACTGAATCAATGACTTTGCAGAAGTAATTTCTGCAATAGCTTATACTCCATATCCACATTTATATCCTCATTTGTCATTTCATAGAACGAAGAAAATTTGAATGCCATTTCTCTGTCTTTATCATTAACAAAAACTGTGCATTAGACACCCTTTCCAACACACCCCTTCAGAGCATCACTCTGCCTTTCATACAAACTATTTGGGCTCAGATAAAAAAAAATAAAAAATTGAAGTGAGCTATATATAATTTGCTGTCAAAATAATATACACACTCTGATCTTCTGAAATCTCAAGTCCAATTTGTATTTGATCAGAGACAATGAAAAACAATGCATACAAAACCAAGCCAACCATCATTCATCTGTGTGGGAGTATGCTGACTTTAAATGATTTCCTACAGCCATGGACCTCTTGTGTGTTTACTTCCTATATGAGAAGTGTGCACTTCTTTCCCAGGCCTAGATTAAGTTTAAGTCTATAGACTAAGCAGAAATAATAATAATTAATGATATAATAATAATAATAATGAATAACTATAATAGAAATTAAAATGGCGATTCACTGTCGGCTCTGCAATTTGATCCAAATCTAATCCATGTCTAGGAAACTGGTCCAAAAAATACTTGAGTCTGTGTGAGGTAGACATGAGCAAAGAGTGTGGCCATTCCAAATATTTTAAACTGAATATCCTCTTTCCTGTAAAGTTACACAAAAAAAAATGTTGTATTTAACATTCATGCTCAATACTGTGGGAAAGTGACAATTGCTTATCTCCATGGCGATCAATAATGGCTATGGGTTCAGGGTGTGGAGGGTGTATGGCTCTAATACAGATAGGATGTCATTATTATTTTCTTTCTCCTAATGACGGTCATTATGCATGGCTACTGATTGAATTTCATTTGTTACCTGCATTTGAGCCGGAGTAGAATAATTACCATTTAAGTGTCTCCATTAAAATTCATACATGAATTTCATGGCCAGACCTCCCGTTAAAAATAACTAGAGTATTCTTTGCATGTCAAATGAATTGCATTTCAACCCAAGCCTGATTTAAATACTTGATTAAAGAATAGCCTGTCCACACTAATTATGATTTCTGAGAAGATGCTTGATGATCAACTGAAAACAACTTGTAGCTCCCATGTCCTCACATTCTTATTTAATATTTAATTAAAATGGATCTGCTTGTAAAACACAATCAATATCCAGCTTTCGGTCTAAATTGCATTTCCAACCTCCTGAGCCTCATTCAAAATAAACATTTACTATTTCATTATGACCAACATTGTCCAGAAGGCTTGTTCTCTTCATGGTCACTGCTTTGTGCTGGTTAAATTCAATAGTTATCAGAACGTAAGACTGTATGAATGCCAGAGTTACAGAAGTGTGAGTTTGTGTGTGTGTGTGTGTGTTTATGGGAGTGGGGAATAATAAAAGTTCAGACAAGTTCTATGGCAATATGGAATATGGTCCATTCAGGACAATCTAACAATGGAAGAAAAGAACCATTGCGGTACTATGGCTACACTCAAAAGTAAAAGTTTTTAAAGCATTCTTGATGGGGTTATGAGGTCCAGGATGCAAGAGTGTATGTATCAAACAACTCCTTGTTTGCTCTTTCTTCTACTCAACAATGACACATTGCAGTTTTTGGAGTCATCCAGTGATGTGTAAAGATAAACAAATAATGCAAAGTTAGTGATATAATGATATGCTTAAAGAAATCGAGTAGGTATGATCACGCAAAGGTGCAAGTTCATAACTCATGGAATAAACCAGTGTCCTCCAGAATTATTGGCAACCTTGGAAAGGATGAGCAAATGAAAAAAGGTGTTTGTTACCTGTTTGATTTTACAGGGTAAGAGTGAGTTAACCTTTTCCTTAAAACAATTCTAATCTAGGGGAAAAAATAGAAAATGCACACTTCACAATCAATTGCAACTCCTTCCTTTTTCAAGATAACAGCGCTAAATTTTCCCTTTTGATTTTAATTTGAAACTGAGTTGTTTGAAACTTCCATTTCATCTTGAAGTTTTAAACTATTTATAGCTGTTGCCTGGTGAATGATGAACAACAAACTCATATTATTTTATTTGTATATTTGAGTACAGGGTTTTAAGGCTGTATGTCAAACCAATGAACCTGGAAACCATAGTTACCTGATCATGAGGTCTTAAAGAATTGGGTTTGTTCAGAAAGTATGAGATGAATAGGAATATATATTTTTTGGCAAAAAAAAATCCAATTTCTAATAATTTAAAATAATGAATTTGAATGATTTCACTTCACTGGGTTTCCATATTTGCACTGAAAGACCAAGCTGCTAAACATCAAAGACATCATTTTTCATAGACTCCTTTTCCCATCTTTACCAAGGGTAAATCTGAAGGGCAATGAATACTGAATGTCAAAACCTTGTTCTCACATCCTCTGTGCTCTGTCACTGCACAGATTACAGAACCCATTAATGCCAGGTATTACCATTCTTTGGTAGTTAATTATATATCCTTAACCTGATACAAAATGGATACGTCTAACAGTATCCAAAGAAAACAAGATGGTTCAAGCTGGGCCTTTTTCCCATATGAGTGCAGCATTGCAGAAAGACTTTAAGCTGTTCTAGGGTATCGGTGTACTGGTTAATGCAAATCCAGGTAGTGCTGATTTTAACTCAGCTGAGGAACAGAAAATTATGTAGCACTGAACCGAAACAGAATGCCTGTGGACAGGTTTAATAGCCACTCTCAGTTTGTGTGTGGGCTGGATATAAACTGTGGACACTCTCTCTCCCCAGATCTCTGCCACCTTTATGAATCTATGTTCTTTTATCCCCTCCCTGGATGTCTTCAACACCAACAAGAACATGCCACTTCTTGTTTCTCATTTTACTGGACTCCGCTGCTGTGCCCGTCCACCCAAGTGGAATTAACTGTGTTTGTGTTGCAGGTAAATAAGGCATGCAGGGCCTTAATACAGCCTGGAGCCCAGCTGTGGCCGAGAGCCTACCCCACGGAGCGAGGAGAGGACGAGAGAGTGGGAGCTATAGTGAGACCTAATCAATCAATGCCAGATTACAGCTAAAGCCACTTCCATACCCATTAAAGGAGGACAAATGCAGAATTGCAACTGAACAACTTCTAGTTTTAAGCCAACAGTGGGACTTCCTGGTTATTTATCAAAGTCATTGCTGGTGAGCCAGGCTGCCTGGCTGTGCGATTGTTGTTCTCAGCAGAGAGAGGCGAGGGAAGGAGCCTTGCTGAAAGGCCTGTTTATGCCCTCAGCTCTGCCGCTGTCAGCTGGCTGGAATTTACTGTAAATCACATTGCTTTTATTGCAAGATTTAGTAGCTTATCCTCGGTGGGCTCCATTCACTCCGAGCTTGTCCCCATTAGGATGTTAGCCTCAGACCATAAAGGGACTCAGCTACACATCATCATACAATGTGAAACCAAACCTTTCATTTCTCTCTCTATCTCTCTCTCTCTCTCTCTTTTTCTCACTCTATCTGCTTTTTTTTCTGTTGTTGCTCCTTCTCTCTTTCCTCCTACCCTCCTTCGCTCTCTTCCTCTTCACCGCTTCCTTCGCTCTTCTACCGCCGTCCCGTGTTTCCTCCGTCACCCCTCGCTCTCTTCCTTCTCTCTCATTCGTTCTTGTTTCCCCTCCTCTTTTGTTGCTTGCCTTTCATTTCTCCTTTAAGCCCATTCTTTGGCGATCGCTAAGTCCTACAGCCTCAGACTCTGAGGCGGCTCCTGCCTCCCTTTTTTTCTGAATTGTCACTGCCAGTGCTTCCTTTATATCTATTAATGGACCTTGGCTGTTTGCTCCTGTGTTATTTATACAGATGTGTCAGAACGTAACAGTACTGAAGCGCTTGTTTTTTTAGGGCACAAAATGTTATGACTGGTTTTACCTCTCAGATAAAAGAAGCTACAGCATTTCCAATTACTGACTACAAACTCTAAGTGATATAAAACTGGATGTTGCCCTGGAGACCAATAGATTAATATTTTATTTCCAGAATGAGTAATGTGAAAAATCCTTCCTCTGAATACACAGAAATATAAAAAATCATCAAATGAGGGAAAAAGAGAAATTGTTGCAATTATCTGAACCCTACTAATACATGCATACCATTGCTTTTATACCCTGCAGATTTAACACCGTTGCACAACTAAAACACGCTTCATGAAATCTAAAAGGAGAATCAGGAGAATGGCATCTTCCCACTTCTATCAGCTTCATAATGGCACATCCATTACATATTAAACTTTATATATTTGATCTTTATGACTACAAAAATCAGATCCAGGCCTTTAAGATAATTAAAATACAATTGATGCCTCAAAGAAAGAGAATGTTAGAGAGGCGTTCCAAATGTACAACATGGAAAGTTTTATTGTTCTCCATGGTGTGCTGTTGTAAAGCAGAATATATGGCACAAAAACGAATTAAACGTTGCAAACATTGGTCTTTGTGAAAAGATGCTGCCTGGGGTTTTTTGGTTTTGTTTGTTTGTTTGTTGTTGTTGTTTGTTTGTTTTTTCTTAAGCATGCGTTTTCCACATGAGAAAAAAATGCCCTAGTCCAAGCCCAGATGAAGTGATGGGGGGGATGACAGAGGAGTCTGCAGGCAGAAGGTTAAAAAACAGCATATCACGTGACTGGGTAAACCCCTAACCTTGTTCCTGAGGAAATGGACAGTTTCAGTGTTAGCAAGGATGTGTGTGTGTGTGCGTGTGTGTGTTGGGAGGAGAGTCTGAGAGAACAACCATGGCAACACATTCCTATCAAATTAGAGCCTGATGCAGTGTGTATACAGCCCTGATCATTACTGCTTAACTGGTTAATCAGTTGAAATCCATTTAGATAAATGCTGTTCTTAATCACAGCTTTGGGATGCAGCTGAAGAGCAAACATTCAGTGTTTACTGTTCACTTTTCAGGCTTATGACATTTCCACGTGTAATGGGAAACACGTATCTCAACTACCAGTAACAACGTGTGCTTGCTGTGAAGATATTAAACAGCTAAATGTTATCACAGCCTAGTTTGCTCTTAGGTTTACATACAGTTTTTGTTCACAAAGATATTTCCTTAGGTGTGATAATTGTTTTGTCCAACATCTTCCCTGAATTCTTTTTTTCTCATTTTCTTTTCAGGCTAGAAATATTTCAGACAAGCAGACAAAAGGAACAACTTCACATCTGAACATACGCTGTTTGTGTGAGTGTGTGCAATGTCCTTATCATCCACCACAAACCTTGTGTGTGTGTGTGTGTGTGCGCGTGCGTGCGTGTTTGTGCGTGTCCGGATGATGTGTGTGTTGACGTGCCGTAGCAAGAGTTCAGGGAGGCAGCTGAGAAAAATAATTTAGAATGTCCTGCCTGCTGACACAAGGACAAAAGACTCGGGGAGAACTTTCTCATATGTGGCCACGAGACAATGGCGGCAGCTCGGGCTGCCACTACACAGCGGTTGTTTTCTCGCTGACCTCTCGTCCTCAGAGTGATGGCTGGAGGCGGCCGACAGCCTGCCGCTCCTGCATCCACCTCTCCAGCACTGCCGCGGCCACGCACACACACCTACAACCGTTCCAGCACTGATGAGCAACGTTCTCCACCGCTGCCAACATCTCAAGCAGGAGATTAATAACTGTTCTGATTGCATCTTCCGTACTGGTCATTCTCCCTTGCTGCCTCGTTCTTACCGTGTCAGTCGATAGCTTGTTTTTTTCTCTCCCCCCCCCCCCATTCTTTCGTGGCTTCTCTCGCTCGCTTTCTTTCTCTCCCTGCTTCTCTCTGTCTCTCCGTCCCTCTTGTACAGACTAGTTAACTGCTTCCTGTTGACTTGATTTCACAGTGTAGTCTAAGTACCTCACCGTGCATCCCCTCTCCCATTCATTATCCCCACACTGCTCTCCTCTCTCTCCTCTCTCCCAAAAAACAAGGTGTGATGGGACTCAATTAAACCAAGATTAGCTACAGCAGCAAAAGACGGCTGGGCCCAGAGTCTGGGAGAAATAGCCCCTCATACCAGGCACCCGCAAGGTAATTATTACCTTGGAGTGAGGCGGGCAGTCGTTTGTTAGGGAGGCCGAGCGGACCGGCGCTGGGTGCCCACGAGCAGGAGCTCTCTCAGGGACTGAAGGCTGCACTGGAAATGGCCAGTGAGCTCACTGGGGAGGTCTCAGGGCCAGATCAATGCATCACTCCAAGGCTCCTGCACATAGAGTGGAACAGGCACAAGGGAACATGGGTGACACTCTTCACAGCATGTGTCTAAACTCACCTCCTCAAGATAGCTTTCACTGCAACACTCAGAACCTCTATAGACAGATAGACAGATGTGCCCTGCAGTGATGTATGAGGTTTCATCCACCACTGTCAAAGCAATATATAAGTCTGGGCATGATCATAACATTTTGCAATTAGATGTCAAGTTAGCGTGGAATGAATATTGTAAAAGGGTTAATTTGTCAGAGTAGTTCAGTGAGGAAAGAGATGCCTCGAGAGATCGCCTGGGGTTGGTCGCTTCACTCTGAGTGGTTTTAATCTACTATTAAATTGTTATTACATTTGTTTGTGGCTATGGCATAATAATTGTCACATTTTAAGTTGTAAATATCAAGCAATACCAAACTGTGAAACAACAGAACATAGCAGATCAAAAAAATGTTTAGCTTGGCTCAATCCATTGAAAACATTTGAATATCAGAGCAGTTTTGTAGTGAGTTGTTTAATACAATTAATCTGTTTATACAAATAAGCAATACAAAAGCAAATACACACTGTTAAGACTGGAAACGTCTTATAGGTGAGCTTTTATTCACAGAACTGAAACTCGTGTTTAAGTAAATCTCACCGTGACCCGGGCAGCCTGCTTTGAATTTGGCTCTCTGGCAGAGCGCATGCGCAATTTGCGGCGTGCTGGCTTCTGTACAGCAGCTGTTTAGGGTTTGAAATTCCAACATGGCAGAGCCAGTGGTCAGTCTTCCCCTTACTAACTTGGAATGGTTTCAAATCGCATGCATCTGCGCTTAACCCGAACGACCATTCATCAGCGAACCAATCGGATCGATGTTGCTCTAACCTCTGAGGTTATCCTGTCATACACACAGGTAAGAGTTAATCCTGCTATTTCAACGATATTAACAACCTAAAAGCAACGGAGCTGCTGGACTACGGAAGAGCGCTTGCTTTATCGCATAGCATGCCTCTGTGAATCTCTTCCATGCACCATCCAAAAACTGCAGATCTACATCCGAGTCCAGAATTGAATTTGATTTAAAATAGGTTTGCGGAGATTGTGAAATGCAAAAGCGCACCTGGGTAGGTGAAGTTTAATATCGCCGAGTGATAGTTGGATTGTATTAATTATCGCAGCATTAGGTCTTTGATGAGAAAGTGGGAGCGGGGTGGGGTTAGAATTGTTTCAAAGTAACTTTTTTTGGCAAAAGGGTGCTCGGTGCATGTAATATTATCCCCTGAAAAGTTTTCCGTTTTTCTTATACCATTTGGCATTTTGTGTTACATGACTCTTTAAGGGCAGCAGTCGGTAGCAGACTGTAATCTGTTTTTAAAGATAAGGACATTATGCTGAGAGACTAGTAGTTCATAGCATAATTTTATGTCAATTTAAGGCAATCACTAACCACGTTCCCCCGTCTCTATCCCCGGTAGTTTTAACCAGACGGTGGGAGAAAACTGACATGAGCTGTCGTGGTCATGTGTTTTTATCCGACCAGTCTCTCCCTCTCTCTGTCTCTCTCCCTCTCCCTCTCTCTCTCGCCTTCTCTCTCTCTCTCTAAGCTTCTCTCCTCTTACATGTTATCCAAGAGCTTTTGTTGGTTTTGCCTTCTCCTTAATTATATGCATGTAGGTTAAATGAATACCTGAAGAAAGGCCCTCGTTTCACGGCAGTGAAATTCGATAGCGCAGAGGAAAAGTGGCTGTATTGAAAACCAACCTTTGGAATTTCTCCTCGTGAAAATTCCGATTCTGCTTTCCCCCCTTTCCTTGTTTTAGCCTGGCAGAGATGATCAGTACCACCGGTGTGTATGGTAGGTTTATGTTTGTGTAATTTCACTAGAGTAGCATGTATTTAGAGTTCTCTTGACGCATGACTGATTTAAATAATAATGTCTGTTTATTTAAATGCTAGTTACGGATACCTGTTTGAATGTCTTTTAAAACGCAGATTTTAGGACTGAAAACTATTTGCAAAGTAATCCTTACATTATTTTTATACAGTTTTACCGTAAAAGAATTAATCAAAAATGTAGACCAATAATAAGATAATAAGTACAATTACATTAACCGCATTAGATTGCATTAATCATAATGCAGTTTATGTGTTTTCTTTTGTATTTGTATGAATCCAATTTCAGTTGGGAAGGGTGAATACATTTTGGGATGTTATTTTTTTATTCTTTATTTTTTTTTACCTTGACAAGTTGCCATGCATAAGAGTCTGCAGCGTTCTCACTAAACGCACAGAACGGCTTCTTAAATCCGATTAAGGACACTAAAATAACCGGAAAAAGCAGAAAAACTCAACTCTCCAGATTTGGAGACGTAATTAATAGATGCCTCTTTAAACTCATTGTCATTATAAAGCTGGTGGGCCTGCAGTAGTATTACACTTCACGAACCTTTATGAATTTGGAGAAACAAAAACAGAAAATTATTTTTGTTGCAAGTTTGTATGAATAAGTTGTGGTATGTGGTAATGGCTTAACTGAAATAATCAAATGTGTTTGTGTAGGTGTGTGTGTGAGAGAGAGTGTATGAGATCCAGTGTGTGTGTATGTGTGTGTGTGTGTGTGTATGTTTGCTTGCATGTATTTTGTGATGGACAACTTTCATAGCTTTCCATGTTTGATAGTGGTCATTAGATATAGAAACTCTCTCTGCAGTACCAACCTGCAGCCAGTGTTAGAAAAGGTCCCTGTGTGGCAGCGTTCGTATATAAGGCAGAGAAAAGTTAGCAACAATTTCCTGAATGTAGACACATGCATTATTCAGCCTGGCTAGGGTGCTTCATCCATCACCAGTTCAGAGTAACGCCGTGTGAAAACCCTTTGTAAAGAGCAGGTTACAGTATGCTTGACTGTGTAGTTCTACATCTCAGAGATTTTGAAACGAATTTTCCTCCTTCCTTAAATCTTGCCTTATGGAGGTTGCATGTTCATTTTGTGCAGTTTTCTGTCTTGCTTGCTGTCTATTTCAACCCTTTAATATGTCACGCTTAAAGGGTTTTTCATGACAGGAAGTCAAACATTATCCTGCTTAGAGTGATCATGCTGTTATAGCAATATCTTTTTTGATTTTCAGTTGAAAAGTTGTTGGAGTAATTGTTTCGCGTGTTCTGCAGATATCCAATCTGATGTGTATAGGCTAAAACCATTATAACGTCCTGAAAGCATATTGTTGCTAAGTGGTAATGAAAAAGTGATGTGTACATATGTAGCATTTACATTTTGTTATTTAACCACACAATTAAAATAATCAGGCATAGGATCAAGTGTGTTTGCCAGTCCTCTTCAATAGGGAAATGTACATTTACGTTCGAGCGTTTTCAGTACGTTCAAGTGTTTTTGCTGCAGTGTGTTTTCATTAAAGTGGACATCAAACGTTTTTTTGTTTTTTTTTTTTCTTCCCCCTTTGTGAGCCATTAGTTGTTTGATACCTGTGCTATTAAAACCGACACGTTGCCAGTTTTCGTAGGCGTTTGCTGAGCTGGACCCACTGGCCTAATTTAAGGTGTGTTAAGTGCGCGTTGGTTCCCTGGTTGCCCAGCTTTATGATGCTGGAGTGTAACCGGAGAGGGGGGGCATTTCGTACAGATGTTTGTATAGTTTGAGGCATTTGTAGTCATTGCTGCCTCTCAGTGCCATGGGGCAGGTCGGCGGGATGCGAAGCGTCCGAACGAAGCTCTTTATTTTACCCCCTGGGTGGGGGTGGGCACCGCGGTGCTCGCGGAGGTCGGACGTAGTCCTGACTTAACCCCCGGTGCCACCTTTATCAGCAAGTTAAGCGTGGCGACAGCACGTGCGCCCACGTGCGCCTGATTGGTCATGCGGGTGTGCGCACGTGTTGACATGAAACCTCATGTTGAGTTTTACGGCGTGCTTTGATGACAGATGCTGAGCCCCTCCCCTTTTCGCCACCCTCTTTGCTTGATGTGGCTCGTGTCGACGTGCTCGAGCAGGCGGCCTTGGGAATACACACCTATGGAATACAAGCAGCTGGGCAGACAGCCCTGTCGCTCCTCTCTTACGGTCTTGAAGGTTTCGTTGCAGGACACGTCGCAGGACATTGTGCGAACGGGTGCCGTGGAAAGTCAGACACCAGTTTTCTTCTTTAGATTTTTTCGATGTAGTAAAAATCCGTTGTTCGTTTATCCTTTCTCATTGTCTTTTTTTTTTTTTTTTTGATGTTTCAAAAATATGGAAATTTTGGAAAGTGGTTCAGGAGTGGTTTTTAACATTGCTTTGTTTCAAGTAAAAAACACACCTTCTCTTGTGACTAGCAGGAGTCCCATATCTGCTTGACGGAGACAAATGACTGATCAAGTCTTAGATGCTATAAGACTCACATCAGGTTTTAATGATCCCACTATAAATTCACAATAGAAAGAAAAGCCCTCCTGGCTCCTCTATGGTATGGTTATTTTATATTCTGCGTTTGCCCAGGATAGCATGCTTGAATGGCCTGAGTATCTGCATTAGTTTATGTTCAAAAACTGTTGCATCATTTTTTTAAATTATTGGAACTGGTACAAATGTAATATTTTGGTTATGGGTGTTTTAATATATTTTTCTCAATTATTTCTAATCTATATACTCTTATTTTGTAACTGTGCATACTCACATTTTCTCATTAACAACTGGTGTACTATAGTGATGAATGTTGTAGTGGACAGTTATGTTCATCTTTAAGTAATATATTGATCCATAATGTAACATTCTAATTTATATTCTACTTGTGTGTAGAGTGAATATTTGACAGGATTATTGTATAATTGTTGTGGTCCAAAGGAAATTTGTCAAAACATGTTTTTCGAGCATGAATAACAAGCATAAATATAAATATTAGACACACTCACACATACAAAAATAGCTTTTTAGCCTCTGTGCAGTATATTATATTAAACATTTGTGTTTGGTTTAAAGCTGTTTCACCAATGTTTTTTGTGGGAATGTTTCCTCCTGTTTTTTCAGTTCAGAGAAAAGTAGACAGAAACCAGAGACGAGATTTTTACGTTTTCCGGCATCTGATCCCTTTGACATTTGAGTAACATGACATGCACATAAACGGTGTTGGGTTAACTCTTCCAGAGTCGAATTCAAATCTATAGGAGTTAACGATAGCGGCGTAGTGCTGGCAGTTTTGTTATGCAGCTGTGTCTTCCAGCTCGTTTGCTGCTACTTTGACTAAATCCTCAGGTTAAAAGAAAAGAGTGAAAAACAGCCCAGCGCCTGCGCTCGGTGTGTAAGTGCCATCCTTCCTCTCGGGATTGTTTGTATAAATGAGACTGGCAGTTTTTATCTCAATCCTAATGGTGACAATTAAAAGAAGCCTGAGACTAAGGCTGCTTTCTGCTGGACGAGCACCTTGGGAGATCTCGAGGGCTGTTTCAAATTGATGAAACACTCATCCACGCAGACGGATACATTTGTCAGTCTCTGTAACAAATCTTATTCCCCCCCCACCCCACCCCACCAC
>JAOXYF010000007.1:26449532-26461087 GCA_028565775.1 Sternarchorhynchus goeldii
CCCCCCCCCTCTCTCTCTCTCTCTCTCTCTCTCTCTCTCTCTCTCTCTCTCTCTCTCTCTCTCTCTCTCTCTCTCTCGTGGCAGCTGGCTGTGTTATCTTTGTGCGTTTCTGAGTGCACTGTCAGTCCTCTCACTGATCTAAGTTGGGCCGCATTAGAAAGTGGTTGCAGCTGTCTGTTGCTATACTGAGAGATGTGTGCTCTGCTGCAAAGATGAAGGACCTCGAATCCTTGACATGTTCCCTCTGCCTCCCCCTCCCCCCAACCCTCCCCCCTCGCACACACACGTGCACACACATGCACACTCGCGCACTCACACACACTTGCACACGCAGACACCAGCTCATTTGGACACATGCTGCCTGTCAGCTCTCAGAGTTTGTTTTTTTTTTTTCTCTCCATTTTTTTCATTTTTCTTCTTCCTTTTCCTAATGCCCCACACAATCCTCTCTGCAACTGACAGACTATTGGAGGGATATGGTGGTTTTTTTTTTTAATACATATTGTCTATTATCTGTGCTGCATCTGCGTGCTAATGATACTCTTGCCGTGCGGTTCTGCTGTCCAAGCAGCGATTATCTCTGGAGTCATGGAGCAGAGTGAAATTTCTCTGTGTATTTCAGGTCCACCGCAGGTCCAGGAGAACCATGCCTGTCCGCTGATCGGTAGTTGGCAAACCGCAGCAAACACACCCTCAGTTAGAAACTGTAATTAAACAGGACAAACCAACTTGTTATGAATTTTAGATACATTTGAATAAACAACTATTTTGCTGCTTAAACAGATAAGAGCCTGTTTAAAAAAAAAAGAAGAATATGAGCTTTATTTTGAAGAACCGAACATTGCATTTGTGTCGTACGAGTACTGCAAATATTGAATGAATGAATTCTGGAATTTTGAGATGCTAATGTCAGCTGGGTTTGTTCTTGTGTGTCTAGATCAGAATGTGTAAACAGTGCTGAGTGTGATGTTTCCTATCACAGAAACATACAGGATGTACTGTAGACGCCAATGTAAACAGAACTCTGTGCGCTCAAGCTTATTTCAAATCCCAAGTCTGTGAATAAGGGCTTGCTCTGATTTTAGTCATTTTTTTAGCACATTAATCATCGATAACTGAAGATAGTAGCGGGAATGATGCAGTGGTTTAAATTCGAGTTTTCAGCAGATAACTTTTCTTCCTTTTTTACGGTTAGCTTTACTCATGCTTTTGGTGTGATTGTGTTTTGAAGGCTTCCTAAGTAAGTGTGTGTGTGTGTGTGTTTTATTTGTTACATTTTTCGATCAACAACATGATCCATAGCTACATGGCAGTCTGGTGAGAGAAGCGCTGAAGTCCATGGCAGTAACTATGATTGACAGATTGCCATAAATGTGTTGCTGTGCACACTAGACTTCCATTCATTACAACGCATCGCCAAGGCAACACAACCTGACAGCATCATAACCACAGCAATCACGTTAAGCTGACATCAGGATTTGAGCTGCTCACATTCCAGTTTGGGATTTTCCCACTTTCCGAGATGGATCGCATGAAATTGATGATGAGGACCAAGGATGTCTGAAATAGACGGTGTCGCATTTTATTTAGAAGTAACGGAGCATTGTTGGAGGAGTTATATTCGGTAATGTCTGAAACTGTCAAAGCACGACAGCTTTCTCAGTGGTATTTGCTCCAACAACATCAACAGACACAAAGTACTGTTTAATTCCGTAACGTTTATATTGATGGACTGGACAAAGCGTGAACAACCCGGTGGGCTTTTATGGATTTTGCGCACAGGGAGAAGTTGTTAGCGCCGTTTTTGACACAAGTGCTGTAGACTATTAAATCCGAGCATAACCAGCGTCCTTAGCTGCCCCACCGCACCCCCCCCCTCCCCCCACCTCCTTTTCTTCTGCCATCTCAAACAATGAGCTGTTCCTCACTGGATCTGTCTCCCTGCCCATAAAGCAAAAAGACAGTCCACAGTCTGTTGGGGATTGGTTTAGAATAGCCAATCCCCAAGAGGGCAAAACTAGGTTTAGCGCGGTATGTTTAATCTGGCCTTCTCTAAGATATCCCCCTGCATCATCAGTAATTAGCATACCCCCAGTGGCAGGAGCTGAGACAGCTACCTAAATCACTGATGTCTTCATTTTTCCGTTTACATTCTAATTAGGTGTTATAAACTTTTGATTCTTAATGGTCTTTATGAAGGGAGATTTTTATCCTCTGAACTTCAAGGGAAAGCAAGGAGACAAGCAGATAGAGAGAGAGAGAGAGAGAGCTCTCTCAGGAGAGCTTTAATATATTTTTTCCTCTTTACACAGCTCACCTTGTGGAGCTACATCGTTTTTTTTTTTTTTAATAGTTCTAAGATGAAAATAATTATTTTTGCACTGGCCTAGAGAACAAGGCTGGTGCTTTTTGAATGTTTTTGATGTGTAGCCAGGGAAGCTGTGGGTTGTGCCAGTGACGAATTTGTGGGTGCTAGTGTTTTGTGAATTAGATTTTGGAATGACATTGGCCGCCAACCACGGAAATTTTTGCGTTGGCACAAGAATGAAATCCATGCCTTTTCCTGGCCTGATCAGGGATCAGTCCAAAAGTCCATCTCTGCTGTCGCTAAGACAGGGAATCTTTTAACCTTTGTCTCGTACTGGTTGTCACCGATTAAGAGCCGCTCTTGGCAGTTTTGTGGAAATTTCGCCGGTGTTTGTTGCTTGAATTGTGGAATTGAATGACTAGTTCCCAGCACCACCAAGACCTTGTCTCACTGCAGAGCAACTGTTGCTATAGAGCGTGGAATATCAGTAGTGCGGATATGTTGGCTGTGGGAGCCTCGCTCTACAGGAGTATGTGCTTTTATCGTTGAGGAGCCTTGAAAAGCAAGACGGGCATTTTCGGCCTCCTTCAAGGCGTTTTACTGTGTGCTCTCGAACGCATGGAAGGGGGGGGGGACCTGTGGCCTCAGCTCTGGTTTAGTGTTGATGCAGGCATTCACTATACTCTACCTGCTTAGCCAGTAAAGATCTTATTTGAATTTTGTTTTCTTTCTTCATTTATGTACTGTGGGCTCTTTCTTGATCAGATCCTTGAATTTGTTTCTGTGTTCCATGTTATAAGGATGGGGGGGGGGGAAACCTGAGCAGGTTTAACTGATGTAAAATCATCAGACAGCGTTCGTCTCTTATAGCACGAAGCATGCCCTGCAAAAAGTCTCCTGGTTTCTTCCAACGAGCGCTACTTGCTTATATTACATGGTGGTAAAAACACTTCTCTGTTATTCATCTGTTTGATGTTTCTTGACATTTAAATACATTGAAAGCCTTGTAAATTACACTAAGCCAGGGAAAAGAAACATAGCTACAGAAGATCACAGTCATTCGAAGCCTAGCTTTGAGAGAGAATTATATCATCTAATGAGAACATAACATTGTAATTAATGTATTGAAATTAGCCTCTGAGAAAAATTGTCCATTGATATGCGTGACAGAAAACATTCATGTGCTTGAATGAGAGTGCCAATATTTTGACTTCCTTTTCCCCTTCGTTCCCTCAGAAAAAAAAAGAGAAGAGAAATCCTTCAGGAATGATGAATTGAGTCATCACGTTCAGCGGCTAATTGTCTCAAATTGATATTTTGATGTACTACTAAAGATCACATAAAAGCAGTCAGATCTTAATTAGGATGATGATCATAGGGAGATGCGCGCGATTGCCCGCCCGGCTCCGCGCGCCGCCACGCTAACTTCCCGCCGCTCCATTCATCCTCGCCGGCGCCCGGCAGGCTGACAGGCTGGCACGGTGCCAGGGATTGACGGAGAGAGGCTGTGGGGTGTGGAGGAAAGACGCAGCGCTCCGATCGTCTGAAGGGGCTGATGGTTCGGAGCAGAGAGGGCGAGCGGGGCGAGGGGGCGAGAGCCAATGGAAAACTGCCGTTTGGGTTTATGGTGTCGGGCCTTTTGAGGGAGGCATGCCGGAAGCTTCCGGAGCCTGGTTAGCGCTTGGCGGTGCTGGACCATTAGACCAGTTTGTGTGGGTGTCTGGACCAGTTTCTGCAAGTGTCTGTCCTGGTCAATTTGCACTCTGAATTAATAGAAAGAATTGGATAAGACACCATTATGATGTCCACATAACCTTCCTATTTGATTGGAAAATAGTTCTATTTTGTCTAAAATAAGCGAAGTTCGAGCAGGTTTGGCCGTTGAATATTTAAACGCCTCCTGCTAGCAGGCCGTGACCGTGCGGCGAGTAGAGTCGCGCTGGCGGTAGAATCTCCGCGCCTAGCAGCGATCTCCGGCTGCACCAGCGCTCCTGCCTGCCCGAGCCCTGCTGGCAGCTCTGACTGGAGGCTTGTGAACGTCGGCTGGTGGGGAGAGGCCCCGGTGCTAATGATGGGCCGTAATGTAATTATCTCATCCCAGCCGTCTGCGGAGCGGCACTTTTCAGCTGTCGCGCTCACCGGCACGCGGCCGACCCCGGCTCACCCCGGCTTTTTACTGCCCTCCTCTCTCTCTCTCTTTCTCCCTCTTTTTCTCTCTCTCGGCCGACTTCCCGCACCTCCTGCCTCCGCTCCACGGCTTAATATTCAGCCTCCTCTGTGCTCCTCATGCCGGCGGCTCACGTTCCTGTTTGTGTCAGGATCTGGAAAGGTACTTCTTAGATTAGGTGTGTAATAAATTGGGCACCGTCCGCACCGTAGGTGTTTTGTCTTTTTTTTTCCCCTTTTCTCTTTTTTTTCGAGGCTCTGTGATTGCTACGCTGTAGAAGGTACTTCTGAAGGAGGCATAAGGAGCAGGCATGGAGCCAGCACCACTTCCTCTCGCGTGGGCGGCCGTCTTCTGTGACAGTCGCAGAGCAGGAAGTGACTTGCATGTTTGACTTCAGCTTTGTTGAGAAGAGGATTTCTACAACCGCCTCGACCCTTCTCTTCTTCACCTGCCCTCACCATGTGTCATCTCACAATTACTACTTATTTTTAATGTGATCTCCCCTCCCCCTGATAATTCGCCAGCTGTTTATAGACGATTCTAATTATAGAACTTCCGAGATGAACCATTTACAATTCAGGAATGTTACAAACAGTTAACATTTATTACAATGTGATATGGTCTGCATCTACACAGAATTTACATTTAACCCCGGCTACCTGGTTTATTGATTAAATACCCCATTGCTCATGTGAGGACCAATGGAAATATTTGTTCAACGCTATTTGCATCTGCTAAAATCCCCATAAATTATTAATGCAAATTTGCATAAGAGAATGCCGCATAAGCGAGCGTGAGCCTGTCGTCGCCGTGTTTCTCGCGCATGTCCTCCAACTGAAGTAATTAGAAAGTAAATGTGCGTTTGATGAATTTAATTGTTGAAACTGCCCCGCATGCATTTTTGTGTGTGATTATGCATTCATATTAAATGAGCAGCAGGGATGAAGCGCTAGCTACCATGTGCCCTGTCCACCCTTAGTCCACTCTTACCTTTGGCGCCAGATGAACACTGTCAGCCAGGGGACATTTTTACCGTCCTACAAGGGATCAGTAGCATTAATGTGGGCTGCTAATTCCTTTTTCTTATTTTCCGAAGCATATACTCATTAATTGTTACTAAACAAAAGGCTATTGGTTTGTGAGTCAGTTGATTAATTATGGCTAACGTTTAGGGTTTCGAGGCTTAGCCATGGAGGGCTGTAATGATCATTCCCTGGGGTCCTGGATGTGTTTTTATTTTTCAGAATGTCAGAAGAACGGCCCCCCCCGTCTCTCTGCCCCCCCTCCTCACTCCACCACCTCTCCATCTCTTTTTTCCCCCTCTCTCTCTCTCTCTCTCTCTCTCTCTCTCTTTCTCTCTTTCTTTCTCCCTCTGGTTCCTGTTGTCACTGCACCTTTTCTCTCTTTTTTAAAAAAAAATTAAATTGCTTTCAAAGAATTCCTGAAACTGAGCCTGATTCCTTGTTTGAAAGTCGAGTCGGTTTGATTTCAAATGAGCCTGAAGGTCCCTGTTAAAGTAGCAGTTTGGACTAGAATCTCATTATGTCTGTACAATATGGCTAAAAATAATCCTAAAACGTATGCATGTATGGGCACGTGTTTATAGTATACACACACACACACACACACATAGAGAGTTAGAGCTCTGACTGAGTGTTTGAGTGACGAAGCAAAACATTATTGCAGTAGGGAAGCTGTGAAAGCTTTAAAGGAAAACATGGAGGAGAGCATGGGTTACTGGGTTACTCCAGCACGACCATGCTCAGCTACCATACTTGTAGATGGTGCTTCACGGTTCCTATGCAAGCTACTTACACTGTGGAGGCGAGGTATAGACATTTCCTTGCCTCTGAGGTCAATGAAGCTCAGGATCATTAAATACTTGCTGCTGTGACTGTTACAAGCTGTTTCTCTTGTACAAGTGATTGTTTGATTTTAAAGATATAAACACATACCAGAAGTTGACATTTAAAAAAAATAGCCTTGGAATAAAGAGAAACATTGTGAAGTAGTTTATTTTTGTTTTATATCATTTTATTGCCTGCCGTACATCAGATTAATGCTCGTAGCTTTCTCTCCTTTTTTTCCTGTTCCATAATATTTTCTCAGAGTTCTTACAATTCAGTCTTGTATCATGGCTGTTTTTAACTTGCTTTTCATAATTAATGAAAAGATAGAGAAAGTCAACTATAGGCAATTGTGTGTGTGTGTGTGTGTGTGTGTGTGTGTGTGTGTGTGTGTGTGTGTTAAAGGCCCAGACATCATTTTTATAGTACTCATAACACATTTGCATCCACTTTGGCCCCCTAAAGATACCAATTGGAGCAATGTCTTCTCCTTTAAGAAAAAGCTTGTTTAGAATGTGGCCTACTTGACAGTCCCTTTAAGTGTCTACATGGAATTAGATTAATTTAAAAGAGAAAGAGCAAATGGGAAAAAACAAGAGCTCATAAGGAGTCCAGCATCATCCCCGAGGTTTATGAGGAGGGCAGACGCCTCCTTTGTGCTAATTATCAGAGGAACACCTTGGAGAGTAATGTTGACTCTGCACCATCCAAAATAGCATCTTCACAAGAGAGCGATGGTCCCACACCTCTGAGCTCACCTGCTCCTCTCTGGCCTTGAGAACCAGAGAAAAGACAGAGACTGAGAAGAGACTGAGACTGAGGGAGACTGCCGAGAAAGAGAGAGAAAGGGAGGGAGAGAAACTGGGAGAAGAGACTGTGAAGATAAAGAGAGAGAAGAAATGGAGTGTGGGGGGGGGCAATTATCTGAATCACTGCTATGAATTGCTCAACGTTTAAATGATTTCATATTTTGAGTAAACAGTGAGCCTGAATAAGTGAGCACTTGTTGAGAGGATGAGATGCAGACCTCTCTGCTCTTTTTCCCACCTCTAGTTTGGGTTCTGGAAGATCTGGTCCACAGTAGTAGCTTTTTCCGTCATTCTTTCCCCTTGCGAGATTTCATTCCCCACATATTTTTAATGTTCCCAAAAGCCTTTTGCCTCTTTGTTTCCATTATTCATTTCAAAGTTATGTGGCTGGGAGGCCAGGGGGGGTGAAAAATAATTTTGTGTCTGACGAAATTTATGTGGAGCCAAGTCAGCGATTTATGCAAAAAAAAAAACAAAAAAAACCTCACTCTGCCTTGGGAGACTGTGGGGGTTGTGCAGGAGGCCAGAACATGCTCACGTGTGTGTGTGTGTGTGTGTGTGTGTGTGGCAGACTTTTTGTATGTGCGGCATGTGTGTGTGTGTGTGTGTGTGTGTGTGTGTGTGTGTGTACGCGCACACACGCAGGCCTGTCATGCTGTCACTGAGTCCTAATGCCTCTCTCGAGGGGTACCTGGAGGAGAGCCGTACCCAGCCGGGCTGCCTTTAGCAGGGCACTGCGGTGACACTGGCTTCCCACCGAGACTGGAGGTGTCACTGCGTGTATGTAAACCAGTGACAGATGACTGCAGACACACAGACTGCGGGATGGAGCGCGAAGGGAAACTCTGCTTCTCATCTCCCTTCACATGCAACTAGAGCACTGACAGAGCGAAACAAAACAGTGAAACCCTGTGCCTCTCAAACACATACACTCACACACACACACACACGCGGTCTCTCACATATACACACAAACATACACACTCTCCCACACACACACACACACAGTCCAGAGCTTGCAGCACAAGCCTGATTACAGGCCGGTTTTGACTGCAATCTTGTTTAGCGCCATGTAGATTTCCAGCTCTGCTGTAAGGAAAAGGCCTTGGCAGTAATTGCAAACGAATGAAAATTTGGCGAGTGTGGGCCTCGGGCGGTTTCTCTGGGTCAAAGGTCACAGCGGTCAGTGTTACACTCTCCTTAGCCTTACTTCAACCCGCTCTCTCTGGAAATAGAACCTGCAACGTCACACCGCCTCCAGCACCATGCAATCCAACCTCCTCACTGCCCCTAGGCTGTGTGTGTGCGTGCAAGTGTGGGTGCGCGTGTGCGTGCGTGTGCGTGCGAGTGAGTGTTGTCAGATTCCACTCTAAAAGCAAGAAGCTAATGCTAAGAGTAAAAATTCTTTTAGCTTTAATGAGATATTGTAGTATTTTAATACCTCTGACCCATAATCTTTTTGTTATTCTAAAAACTAAGAAAATAACCTCTTGGACGCGTTTAAAATTTTAAATTCATTCTGGGTTTTTTTTTTTTTTTGGTTTGTTTTGGTTTTTATTTGAAGATTAATCTGAAGTAGCTATTAGCAAGTTTTTCCTGGAGCACTTACACACCAGCTTTTCTTGTCTGAGATGTGACAAAAACAGGTCCCATTGTGTTTAAGGGAGAAAGATAACACTTTGGACACTGTCCAGGAATCACAGAGACCACCATTAACACAATGAAGGCTAGCGTAATGGTGATCACTAAAAGCAATTCTACACTCACAAAACCGCACCACAGTTCCATGAGTAACTCTGGTTTTTTATTGCGCATGTGGACAACTGCTTCGTTTAAATTATTGGTTAATTTTCCATTAATTTGCCTCATTTGGTTGTCTTTCACCCTCTGTTTATTACATTTTGATAGATCGTTTAATATTGTTGACCACTCTTCCTGAATGGGCTCCAGAATCCTTGTAATGATGATTATTCTGTTTTTCCAGGTCTGTTTGGCAGGTTGTGTCAAATTAACTACTCTCTCCTCACAGGCCCAGAGGACCTCTGTGAAAAATAGAATTTATATAAGTTGAACATAACCAAAAAGAAATTGGTTAAATATTTCGTATATGTGTCCCTCCAAATGATTATTGTGTGGCTTTGGTTAAGTGAAGCCGTGGGATGTATCCACATGTCTGCAGAGGTGTGTGCGTGCGCGCGCGTGTGTGTGTGTGTGTGTGTGCGTAAACGTTTCTTTTTTTTTAACAGCGTTATTTTTAGTGACTTCAGTGCAAGGAAACGATTCTCATTTGAGCAGTGGCTGACCCCAGGTTGTGTATATTGATGAGTGGGATTTGTTCCTTAATAGAATTGTATCTAATTAATTAGCTTTTAATTGGGAGAATACAGAACATGCAAATACAGCACATTCAGATTCAATCACTACTTAACTGCATAAATAATTGTACATTCATTTGGTCTTAATGGAAGGTGGCCATTCTTGAAGGCCTTTTGTAGTTTATTTGAGCTGATAATCAGTAGCTACGTGTGTGTGTGTGTGTGTGTGTGTGTGTGTGTGTGTGTGGGGAAGGGGGGGATTTGAAGACCAGTTCAGTAACAGCACATCTTTTAACATTTCATTACACTGTGTAAATACAAATGATTACTCTCTTAGTGTAAATATAACTCAGTGTAGACTGCTGACTGCATGCTGAGGGAGGATGGGAGGCACCTGTTGCTTTCATTCATTTAGCTTCTCTTTTCTTAATCATGTAAAATTGGCATGGCTTTTTTTTCGCTTCTAACCACCGTTCCTGCATCTTATGTCCCTGGTCCCTCGCTCCCCCTCCCCCATTCCTCTCTCTGGCCGT
Organism: Sternarchorhynchus goeldii; assembly: GCA_028565775.1. Taxonomy (NCBI): domain Eukaryota; kingdom Metazoa; phylum Chordata; class Actinopteri; order Gymnotiformes; family Apteronotidae; genus Sternarchorhynchus; species Sternarchorhynchus goeldii. Next base: position 26,459,512 of record JAOXYF010000007.1, read on the forward strand.
CCTTCCGGACTGACTCCGTCTAATGCTTTCAGCTTACTGCCGCCCCACTGCGCTGTAAACCTGCTTTGCTTCCTCGCAACGCTCCGTCCAGGGACATCAGCCATGAGCCGAGGGCCTCTGTTCGCGTTCCGTTTCACGCACGGCAAGGGAAAAAAAACCTTGCTTGATCAGAAGCGAGCGCAAAAATAAGTAAAGAAATATATAAATGAATAAAAATAGTCAATTCAATATTTATCCGCTCTGAAGTGCAGTAGCGCTGTTAAGCGGCGATTCGGGCCGCGGGCTGTGATCTGAGCCCTGCCGGGAACGCACGCTGGCGCTGCCTTTATGGCTCTTAAATAGAGCCGAAAGTGGTGTGCAAATGAACGCTATTAATATTTATTAACACTGTGGACCGGGAGGTTAAAAGCAGCGTTTTTGTTTGGCCGTTTGATTTATTGTGCTGTGGATGGACTACGGCGATGAAGGTTGATCACTCTCTGACGTACTAGTCGTAGGGATACATGTGTCTGTGCCCTTATGGAAACGTCAAATTTTGTTCTTTTCATTTGGGAAGTTTAACATTATTTACACATCCATGGACAGTGTTATATACTTAGGATGATTGCTGTTTTATATCAGTTGTAATTTAAGTGCAAGTCTTCCAATTATCACCTTTAGTAGCTATACTTTTAAGCCAAGTCATGTGGAAAGCGACTTCTTGCTGCTGGAAAAACATCAGTACTGTCTGTTTCATTGACGAATACACACACACATATCCATTTTAATATTATAGAAAAGTGAGTGTGTGGTTGGTCAACATGCAGGCTGCATGCGCTCTTGAGCATCGGTTCTGAATTAGACCTTTTCACTCTCATCACATCAATATGAGTATGGTAGACAAACCCAGGCTGAATGGTATCTCTCAGAGAGAGAGAGAGAGAGAGACAGTGAGAGAGAGACAGCAAGAGAGACTCTCAGAGACCCCTCAGGGAGCTAGAGAAAGATGAGTGGTTCTGCAGCTGATCCAGAGTGTCACTGGGCCTGCTGAACACGTTGAGCTGGAGTACACTAGGAGATACACACACAAACACACACACACGACGGGAGAAGGCTTGTGTGAAGGCCATAGAATTAGACCACCTATAAGACACTTCCATTCCTCTAAATAACCCATTACTCTGAGACTGCATAGGGCAGTGAACTCTAACACCTTTGATACCTCAAAATTTTGCCCTCAGATTGAGCTTGTGTTTAAATTGCTGCTAATGGCCAGTTCCTTATGTCTCTTTACATGTGCTGATGATTAAAACAAACAAACGAACAAGAAACCTTAATTAAATGCTGCATCGGTAGGCTTAAAGGGTGATCTTGGTTGATAAAGCGCCTAGCAGCTTTTCCAGAACGCTGACACCCAGCTCGCCGCAACCCCTTCAGTAACATATTGTCGAACGGCGGCTCCGAGCTCAGATCTATATTCCCTGACGTGCGCAGCGTGCTCCTCTGTTCACGCCAGGCTACACCGTGCCTGTGGCTGAGCCGATTTCCCATAACACCCCCCCCCCCCTTCCACTTGGCAACACGCTGGATCCCCTCC
>JAOXYF010000007.1:26509871-26521932 GCA_028565775.1 Sternarchorhynchus goeldii
AAACACAGGATGTTTTGGACAGAAGTTCCCCATCAGCTGGGCAAGATATATATATATATATATATATATATATATATATAATTTGTAAAATAAATCAAATAAAAATATATTAAATGCATGTGATGTTTGATGTTTGTCCTGTGAGAGCTACAAAGCACCTTATGTCTCTATGTTCATGAATGAGTTCATGAAGCGAAGAAAATTCTACGGGAAGTGCTGGGCCATTTTGGCCATCAGTGACACATGACAGAATCTGCTACTTTGTGAATGTACAGGCGTTTGAAACATCTCGATGCTGTTTCTCCTCGGCTGTAGCGACGGAGCTGACTGTGTTAAGCACCTGTGGTGTTGCGCAGCGCCGAGCCCGGGGAGAAAAGTGAATTTCTTTTTGCATGAGGTGGACAAGGCTTTTCCCTGCCAGCAGCCAGCGGAGCCGCTGTGGAAGGGGTTATATTATTTAATGCGTTTCAAAAGTTTGTACGCTAGAAATTAGCATGAGTTTAGATTAGGAGGCGCAGTTGCTGCTTTATGCAACTTGCCACCTTCATCTTGGCTAGGATAATTCCCTCCTCCTTGAAGCTACATGTTTGACCCTAATAGACCTTTCTTTCTGACAATTGAATTATTATTGTGCTGCTCCTAACTGCATGCACAGAATTCTAATTAGGGTCTAGGTGTGCACTTGTTCCATATGCTAACTAGGACAGCAAACCTCCACCAGCCCCACCCCCACCCCTCCATTACCATATCATCTGAATGCAGTTATCTGACACAATAAGGTGACATGGGTGGGGATGACACATCAGCTCCATGTATATGTTGGCGTGAGAAATCAGCCATGCTCAAAGTCAAGTGGATCTTAACACATCGAACGGCCCAAGTCTGGCCACTTCACTTCACAAAACTGGGCTGGCTTTAATATGATGGCTTTTTAACCAGAGGAGACCCTCTTTAAAGAGGAAATTGTGGTTTTTAACCTCAGAATATTATCTCCTCTCTTCCTCTGTTCTTTGTGCGGGTTGTGGGCAAAAGTCTGGGAGGAATTCTGCAGGGCCCATATGGCGCTGTCTCTGATAATCCCCAACTCTTTAAGTGCTGATAAGACGAGCAATTTAATGTAATTATAAACTGGGTGGCACAAATTGCGCTACAGTATCTTTAAATGGCGTAATGTGGTAAAGTACACTGCTGATGGGAATCGCACTCTGAGTCGACTCACAATTACCTCCCGGACGACAATGCGGCTGTAGAACTAATTTTGCTCAAAATTTGACATTATCAACATAATTGGCTCTTACTGAAAGCTTGCGTGACACATTCATCAAACCGCAGCCTGTAAATACGGCGGCCGAATGCATTAAGAGGCAAGGCAAACACCACTCATCTCCGCAATAAATGCTGTTGACTAACACTATCATTACCTCCGAGCTTAATTACTTTTTGCTTTTTTGATTTAATTGCTTCAATAAAAAGATTCTGTAATGCATTTTTAATTACACTGTCCAAGTGACCTATGTAGAGAGAATTTTACAACAGTAGGCCAATAATTAGCCTGTCACGCAGCAGTTAGCGGGTATTGTCTGCCTGTCCCTTCACTGGCCTGCTCCTGGTATGGCCACCAACTGGAACCTGCTGTATTTTAGCTCCTGTTCCTTTTTCCACAGTTTTTTTTTTTAATAGTCTGACAATAAGTGCAGCATGAGAAGATGTGCACAGTCTAATTTGGGTTTGTGTCAGCTATTCAGAGCCTCTGGGGCAGGACGGCTCCTCTTGGGAAGAGAAGCAGCGGCCGCGCCCGAGTTCGGGGGAAACGTCTGTTTGAATTGCATCCTCACTTACACTTTGGCATAGCTCAAACTTGAAAGGAAAGGATCTAAAGTTCTGGGTATAGTCTAATATCCTCATTGTTTTACATTGTCCTGTGGATCCTGTGGAGTTCTATTGTTTGTGCTGGCAGTAGAGTGATGTTAACATGATTTACAGCTGTTCGTCGCTAGTTCTGAAACCCCATGACAGTGACTGTCACATGTGTCACAGCTGTTATCTTTTGTAATTAATCAAATCGTATGTAAGCAAATCGCTTTTATACACACAGGATATACACATTCATTTCCTTTTTCCCCCCTGAGTGAGCCCTGCCACCTTCGAAGACAATCACACCTCACAGTTCTTAATTTTCAAGCTGCATCTAGACTACTCCACACTCCACAATAATGTGTGTCCGTAAACAAATACACAGACACACACGCGCACCCACACACACACACACGCAGATGCAGCCACAGCAACCTGACCCTCAGAGCTCCATATTCTTGAGTATGATTCTGGAAATAATAAATAATAAACACTAAGGGGGACTTGCAGTGCAGGAAACAGTGGCTTGTGCTCCTGTTGATGTACTGACTATTCATCGAATAGTCTCAGATCAGTGCACACAATCTCTACTGAGCAGAACCACAATAGAGCCCCATGTCAGCAAGCACCACAGCCTCTGTGTGTGTTTGTGTGTGTGTGTGTGTGTTTGTGTGTGTGTGTGTGAGAGAGAGAGACAAGAAGAAGATATTTGTGATATTTCTCTAGGTACCGTTTGACCAATCAGCCGCTGCTTAGGGAATGAGCTTTACAGATGATGAGAAAGTGTCTAACAGGCTTTGAATGAGTAGACCTATCATCACCCACATCCAACTCAAACTACAACCAGCTACGACCACCACCACCCCCAAAAGTCTTCATGGCCTTTTCTCTCACTCTACATTCACTCAAGCGCAAGACATTTCCAATTCCAGTGTGTAGACTGTACATGAAACTAATTCGATGTTCAAATTCCATGCCAACAGATATTAGTTTTCTTGTGCTTTTCATTATTTTTAATTGGACCAATGCCTCTTCCCAGTTTGAATCAAAATCTAAAAATAAAAAAAGAAGAAGAAGAGAGGGGAAAGCGGGTAAAACGAAGATGGAGTGTTATGGATATCCTCTCCCATCAGCGGTACAGTGAGCAGCAGTAGTGTGAGGGGTCTGACCTTGTTATTCTGAGATGGCACTGGCATGCCGCCATATTGATTGCAGTATTTCTGGGCTCCTCTCCACTATCTCCAGGTGCACTCCTGGGCTCCAGTCCCTGAGAACCTCAAACCAAACATTCTATCTTTTAAACGGGGCGGTGGGGGGTGTTGGGTGGAGGTGGGATGAGTGAGGAAGAGTTGGATGGAGAGAAGGACCAGACCTGCTGTGGGACTGAAGGAGGACCAGAATGATGGAGGGGGGGGGTCTGCGTTTCATGCTGCGATGCTCAAGAGCTGCCGAGAGCATGGACAATTAGAGGAGTCCCCAGTGCCTCTTTGCTCTCTGCCTGCTTGGTGGGTTTGCTTGGCGAGTTGCTGGCGGAGGTAGCAGGGAGTGGTCCGTGCCCGAGGCAGGGAGCTGAGGGAGGCCCGCTCCCCATAATCCCCCCCCCCTCAACCCCAAGAGGCTCCTAGGCCCTCCAAGCCCTTGGAGAGCGAGTGTGTGTGTGTGTGTGTGTGTGTGTGTATGAGACTCTCAAGATGTGCAGATGCTGACAGAGACCGACTGATGACCAGATCTTCTTAAACATGCCTGCCATATCTTTGTGTATCTACTTTAGGTGTTTAGTTCACACATTTTCTATGCTGCTGTTGTACATTATGTTCAAAGGACTTCAAGAAGCGCGAGACCAAAAGAGAATGTGAAACGCACTATATAAAACACATTTAAAAAACCCAACTGTAAATGCGCAAAAAATACATATCACTTAAAATGTACCTTCCTATGCTAAAGGAACTCAGGTACACACCCTAATTCATACAAGAATCCTCTCAGAACCCACATCTGTAGTCTCTGTCTGTTTCTTTAACGATGTCATTTTGCTGGTTGAATGACTACTTTCATAATATCTCATTTAGTATGTTGAGTCGATCACCGTAAATTGAATGTGTGCGTTTGTCGTCTGAAGCGCCAGACTGAGAGCAGTCCCTCTTGGTTCCAACGCCTGCAAGCCTTCAAATGAGCCCTGCTCTTTCTCTGCCTCAAAGGGAAGTGGAATCAGTTCTTTAAATTCCCCAGTTCCGTGACATCGTTTAACATCTCACCATCTATCTCTCTCTATATATACACCATATACTCTATAAAACCACCCTGTTGTACAACACGGGCTAAATTGCCCCGATTGAATATGACAACAGCCAAAACCATTGCCCTAATTAGGGAGCTACATGCCTAAGAATGTGCAGGGAAACTTAGCACAAATGGGGAAAGGTGCTTTCATCCCGGCGAGGCTGGCAGCCTCAGTCCCTTAATGTATTACCACCAGCAGCCGCAATCATCGTAGCTGAATCTAAATGCTGATGATTCAGGAGTGAGCGGGCGCGGGCCGCCTCACAGCCACACGAGAGGTGATTTAAAACATTGGCTCTAATGAGGGTGACCGCTGGCCGTCTGATCTGAATGTGATGGTGGAAATTAGATGAAGGCTGGGGTCAGGGATGGCGGCGGAGGGGGCAGCGCACAAACCCGACGCACAGGACAAGTCTACTGTCAGCAGCTCTGTTTACCGCAGTTCAAGTAAATAGAAGCTAGTGGCCTTCCATCTCTGTACAGATGAGGTAATCAATGTGTTTATGTCCGGGTGTGAGAGAGAGCGTATGTTGTTTGTTTGTTTGAGTGTGTGTGTGTGTGTGTGTGTGTGTGTATGTGTGTGTGTATTCCTGTGTGTGAGACAGGGAGAAAGAGAGAGGGGGAGAGAGAGAAAGAAAGAGAGGGAAGGAGAAAGAGAGCATAAAAAACATGGTCGCGTGTGTGTGTGTGTGTGTGTGTGTATGTGCACGTGCGTGTGTGTGTGTGTGCGTTTGCATGCTTTCACCAGCTGAGAGTCCCTGGTTGTGGAGCCACAGCAGGTGGAGAATAGATTGCCTCGGTTCAGTTCTTCAGGTTCTCTGAACCCTCTGAACAAACGGTGCATTTCACACTGACTACCCAGCAGCCTGGACACCTCAGAAATTCACAATAAGAACAAACCTGCCATGCCCAGAAGAAAGAAGATGTCACCCCATTCACTTTACCTAAGAAAAAGGGAAAAATCTGAGATTGTGCATGACTAGCTCCTAAACAAATCAAACATGATTTATCACAGAACACTTAGAGCATGCTGAATCTGTTGGGGGTTTTTTTTATATAGTCATTGTCAATCGAAGATTTCTCTGAGTGAAGTATCTGAGGAAATCAAAATCAAAACATCCTCCAAATCATATAGGAACGTTTCAGCCGTATTGTGTCCAACCCAAGCAGAGAAGGGAGTTCCCAGAGCCGAACCCGAGGCCACAGACACTCGGCCGCTGGCTGATCCCTGCCATAGTGATTGACAGCTTATGACCAGCGCTCAACCGGCCCCGGCTTCTCCACTCTGCTGAGCGCAGCAGGTGTTGCAGAGGCTCGGGGAGATTCACAATCAACTGGACATTACAGAGATAAACAACGCTGGTGCACGAGAGAGGGCTGGGCGGGAGGTGCGCACTGCGCACTTCCATCACACCGTGCTGTAAGGGTTCATTGACTCCGCCACTCGTAGAAATTGCAGAACGGATTCACTGTTCTGTTTGGTAAAGCGGAGAGAGCTTTAGTCACAGTGCGCTATTTGACGCAGCGTCTGTGTAGATGCTGGGTTTAAAACACTCTTAATGAGGTGTAAAAAGGTATGAAAGTGTAATGTAATTGTATGAAAGTGTAGTGTAATTACTGAATTATTTGTATAGCTTGGTTGAATGGAATGGATAGTAAAGGTGTGTTTTTCTCCACAAAAGTTTATAACAGCCAATTCTATAATTCTATAATGAAGGGAGGAGAAATTTGTTATGGGCCAATTAGTCATTGTGTGTGTGTGTGTGTGTGTGTGTGTGTGTGTGTGTGTGTGTGTGTGTCTGCGTGTGTTTTTCAGATTCATCGTATGTACATCATTAGAACAGGTTTATAATGATGACTACAAAAGATCCGACTGCTGGACATCAGTGATATAAGGAAAAGCTCATGAGTTTTGAGAGTCAAACAAAATATCCCCGCTAATATTGTTTTTTATTTTTGTGGCGTCTGACATGCGGCAAAGCTTAGACTGCGTTTGTCCTTGAATCCGTCATTAGCAACCTAAAATAGCGTCCACGTATTAAAAATAATCATCAAATAAATAAATAACTAAAACGTGTATAATGCAGGTTACGTAAGTGTCATCTTTATCTGGTAAACATTCCCACGGGCCCTGGAAAGAAGAACTCAAGTTCATTTACATCCGTAATTCACCCATCCATTAAAGAGACGGATGCATTGATACCATTGCAGTGTTTATCGGTCGTCTCGAGGGATTCATTAGGACCAGCACTCCCTTCAAAACATAATCTATTGCTTAATTAAACTCCCCAAATATGAAATTTGAACCCATGTATAAGAAGAGAAGTTATTGCTTTGTTGTTCCCTCATTTGCACAATATTTTAATGAACGCATAGTGGAGATGTATTACTATCAGCGTGTAAATAAAGCTTTTCCTCAATCACTTAAGAGCTTTCATTGGACTGTCGCGGATCGCAGCTCATCTTTTTCATGCTCGACGGATCTCTGTAGAATAAGAATTCACGCGCATTGACTGCGGAGGGACATTTCACAGCTTGTGGCTCCGGCGCACATCATCGCAATGTGTGAAATTTTAATCAGAGATGTTGTGAAGAAACAAGGATCATCTGACGACCATAATTAATGACTTCTGTCATAGAGATTATGATGGCAAATATGAATGCGCAAGTGTTTTAAAGAGCAAGAGAAAAAGCATTAACTAAATTGCATAGCATGAAGCACCAGTGAATTAGAGCCATCACGGCCGTGTATTAGTATATGGCTGCACTAATATCCTTTGTTGTGTTGGATGCCATTAGTTTTCATTTAATTGAACAACGTTTTCTTGGGCACACTCCATGTTTTGTTCACTATGCATTAATTTCATGCTTGGGTTATTGATGCATGACATCTTCCAAATGAACAAAAGCATGTTGCAGGAACGAAGAGTGATCTTAAACTTTAGCTTACCTGCTACAATTACCATACCGTTTACCCATACGCATCGCCTGCGATTAGGAAAACGGATAGCACTGCTGGTTTGAATACATTTACCGTATATGCGCACCAATATATTTGCCGTAATGAAAAGACTGCTTTGTAACAATGACAGAACCAAACTGCTGTTGTTTCTACCGCTATTTATTTACAGTGCTCACTAGCTCATTAAAATGCAAATTGTGCATACGCTTTCATTTTCCAGGACAGTAATCTGGTACTATTTATCCAATCACCAACTTTTACTTTACTGGCTGCCACAACGAGAGAGAGAGAGAGAGAGATAGATAGAGAGAGAGAGAGAGAGAGAGAGAGAGAGAGAGAGAGATTGTACTCAGAAGCATGCACACACTTTGAAGTGGCCACTAATCATAGGCTGCAAACTCAAGTGTAGTCAGAAAGTGTTTGTGTCTGGCCCCCATTACGCAGTGCCATTGGCCTCTCTGAGCCCAGAGCTGTGCTTCAGCTCCCCCTGCGACCCGAAGGCTAATACGTGCAATCAATATTTTAAGTGCTGCACGATTCATTTGGATCACATTCTCTGTCATAGATGTAATGTGTGATTAAATTGATGGTCAGAGAGTAATCTTTGTTAAAGCTCGAGCCTCTAATGTGTGATGACTGATTGTTAATCAACTAATATCTGAGCGCACACATCACTGTGTGAGGACTGTGTTTTCAAATTCCCTTGATTGGATAAGGAACACATCAAATTAATTCACATCTTTAATGAAGCAAGGATCTTGCCACTCTTCAGCCATTTTCTAGTGTCTTCAAAAAGTTCCCATTGTGTCAATGTGAAATCATGCTAATACTCAAGTATTTGCAGAGACTGAAGGTTAACAGATACATATTCAAACTATTTGCCCAACTATGTAACTACATCCGTCAAAAGACACGGTGTAGCTACAAAAACTGTGGTGAAGGTTAGCAAGTGTCGTAATATGTCTGTCAAATGCAGAGAGAGATGGAAAGGATAGATTACATGCTCAAATCAACAATGATTTGAATAGTTTGCATTAATATTCCACACTTGGCACTTGGTCTGCCTACAAGGTAGAAGGTTAAGACAATGTATTAAAGTTGAGTCTACAGCTTTTGAGTTTGTTCTCTCTGATGTAAATTAACAGCATCTGTGCTGATGAAGGAGACCTGACTCTTTGTGAGATGACATATCTGGGGATTGGCTGGATTGGTTGATTTCACTGCCAATCAATAGGATTGAAGCACCTCTGAGAATTCTTAATAGTGGGTTAGTAATGCAGCTCAGCACTCGGTAATTGACTGATCGATTTTGAGCTCAAGCGATATCTTGATTCTCAGCCCCAAGTCCTCAGCTAATATAAAGGGCGTCCTAAACGCCGTCTCACGCCCAGGTGCTTGCGGATCCGAGCACCGGGCCGGATCTGGATCGGCGTGGAGCCCGTAGCCAGAGTGCCAACTCTCCCTGCCTTTTGCTGTGTTTGTCAGGAGCTCTGACAGAAGTTGGCACAGCCCGGGCTCTGGGAGCGAGGATGCCTCTGAGGCTTCCTCCCTCCCGTCCCCCCTGACGCCCGTCGCCGCGGTGCTGGCACGGAGCTGGGTCGGCATGGCGCCGGGCGCTGCTGCTGGCAAGTTGCCCAGCTGTTCCCAACGACGCGTTCGCTCTCCTGTCTCCACCGCTTGTTTCACAAGCCTCCTAATCAATTGGAGAGCGGCCCTTTAGAATGATGCCTGGCAAGGGGTTGCCTCTTCCCATTGTGGTGCCTGTTTAGCGCACGGTGAACAGCACAGGGCTGTCAGCACGCACTCCAACTCCACCCCCACCCACCTCCACCCCGTACTGTCGCACGGAGGAAATTAAACACATTGTACGCGATTGTGCAGGCAGACGAGCGTCGTTTCTAACGGGTGGAGCGTGAGCGAACCTGTCCTTTCTGGCTATTCGTCTCACATCCGATTGCGTGAGCGCACAGCCAGGTGTGCGCCCCTATTGTGCCTGGCTGACAAGTGGTGTTAATGAAATCAGGAGCAGGTCCGGCGTGCTGCGGGACGGCTCTCTGCAAGAGCGTGCCCGCCCCCCTTGCCCTGACGCTGTCGCCATGGCGGCGAACGACACACGCGCCATTATTTACCACACGCCGCCGCCATTAGTCCCGGTGATCCGGGTCTGACGGATGCAAATTGCCGGCCGCGTCCTCGTCGTGCCGGAGTGGCTCGGAGCGGGAAGACGGATCGGCCGTCTCCGGGCGGCTCAACGGCACCGGTGGCCTTGCCGGTCTCCGCGCGCTCGCGCCGACAAATTAAGGCCGACTCGTTCCTCGGCCCCTCCGTCGCATCCCTGCCTGGAGATCCATCATCCTGAGTCCTGGCCGGGTTTGTGGGGGATAAAGGACGAGGACACACACACACGCGCGCGAACACACCCACACGCGCATTAGCGCCGTGATAAGCCGATCACCAGTTACCTGTTCGCGCCGCCGAACCATCGCCGGTGATGGTATCGATCTCAGTTACATAAATCTTGTTTTCTGTCGACCGGAGTGAATCAGCTCTGACCCCCGGGGTTAACAAACATTGTCACGGCTCTGGGGGCCACGCTTGGGCCCACGCGGCCTCATGCATGGTAATGGTGCTGCCCTGTCCCATCACCCTACACTGCCTCCGTGCCACGGCTAATTGCTGACAATCCACATGTGCGCACAAACACAGTGACAGGCAGAGGAGGTAAGGAAGGCTTGGCCTCCGCTAGCCAGCCACTCTCCTGTAGCCCTAACGAGGACCCTGAGCGTCTGTGGCCAAAAACAATCAGCAGTGCATGGGAATCTACCAGCAGGAGGCACCAGGCCCGAGAAGCCACATTAATTGGCATGAGAGTTCCCCGCCAGAGAAGCGCCACACGGCATTAAGCTGATTGAGGTTGTATCTGTAAAACCTGACAATGGTGCTAAGAACCTTGTCCAAGCTGCAGTGTATTATCCTATTAGATTTCTGTGATGAGTAGTTGTTCGGCCCTGCAAAATCAGGCTTCCACCAGCACCAATTAGAGTCTGGTGCTCGCTCTATTTCTCTCTCTCTCTCTCTCTCTCTCTTTCTCTCTTTCCAACTCTCTTTTTGTCTGTCACACATACTTACACACAAACACTCACAAAATACAGCCCCTGCAAGCAATAATACCAGCATCATGACAGTTAGTAATCCACCAAATTAAAAAGGGCACACCAAATTAAACCAAAGCTGAGTGTCCTCTGTGAAAACATCACAGCTTCGCTCCATTTATAAGTGTGAAAGAAGCAAACAGGTGAAATGGAGTTGTTTAATCTCCTGCCTGTATATGAAACACATTTGTCTGAGTGTACTTTGTGTGCGCGGAGAGAGCAGCAGCTCCAGTGGGTTCTCCTCATCATTCCTCATGGCCATGGACCTCCCCGCTCATTCCCCGCTCCCCCAGTCCTGCAAGACGAGACCCTGTCACTATGCCACTCTTGGATTATCCTGTCAGCAGGAATTTCACCCGAAAGACATTTTAAGGTGAGATTCATCTTAAGGCAGTGACAGTGAGAAAAAAACAAAAAATTCTCAAACTATTATATTATTTATTTTGTTGTGATGTTTTCGATCTTCTAACATAATGGAGGTTAAATGATGTGCAGGTGATCAGTGGGTTACACATAAACAGGTTCATTAAAGGAAACCGGGGATCATGGGATCTTTGCATCTGTGCTACAAACACAGCAGAGAGCTCCAGGAGACCAACCACACCCCAACGAGCATCTCATCACACGTAACGGCGGCAGTGTGGGGCAGAAAAGAGATGCTCACCGTTCTCCACCTCTGGAATAGAAGGGCGTAGAACTACAAGGGATAAGAATTCACAGCGAAAACAGCCGAGGGAAGATGATCATGATCAGATGTTTTTTCTGAATCTCATCAGAACACCATCAGTGGCTTAGAGGCAACGCTATACCTTATCAAACAAACAGATAATCACCTGTACAGTATTCTGTCAATTACCCACAGCAAACTTATGAAAAAAAAACCCCAGCTACAGCTGCACATCTACTCAGCCTTCTAAAATAACAATTTTGTACATGCGTTCCCTGCCATAATATTATTCCAAACTACAGGACTGGCTAAACAGCTCGTTTCAGGCATTTGGTAACAATATTGCTGCATTTTGCTGTATTATTGAGTATTTTGTCATGCTGGTTCACTGCTCAGGACGATGTGGTGGAAAACGTCACACACGAAACATGTGGAGACTTGGACAAGGACAGGATGAAGAATTAATGAATTAAAAATGCATAAATAAAAGTCATACTGTTTATGGACTTGTACGTGTTTTTATACAAGACAATTCTGGTGAAGGACCTACATGTAAATATGGAACATATTTTTGGCAAAATTTTGTATGTTTTTGTGACCGAACATACTTGATTTGGTCTGTGTATCTGAGTCATGGTCTGTTTGCGTTGTTTGCCTTTGGTGCGTCCTACTCCCTGGTAACCCAAGCACACGCTGACGTTCCTTCAGAATGACTCAGTACACATATTACCCTCCACCAGAACACTGTCTGGAATCCCAGAGTCAAACTTGGCCAGAGAAACTGTAATTATGGACTGTGGATGAAATACAAACAGGAAAAAGGTCTGTTCCCTCTGCCTTATTGGACAAATTTGCTCATATTGCCTTAAATAAATGAGCAAATCAATTCAGTGACTGGCTCTGAGCTGGAGCTGGGCAGCGCACAATCACACACACACACACACACATGCACAAACACACATATACACACGCTAACACTGTTATTAGCACTTTGGAAGCGAAGAGAGTTCATGAGCAGAGTCAGATAGCATTAATCAGCCTACTGCACAAGCTGACAAAGAAAGCCTGCGTGTGTGTGTGTGTGTGTGTGTGTGTGTGTGTGTGTGTGTGTGTGTGTGTGTGTGTGTGTGGGGGGGGGGGGGGGGG
>JAOXYF010000007.1:26522032-26555048 GCA_028565775.1 Sternarchorhynchus goeldii
CTGTTATTCGCTCTTTTGAAGCGAAGAGAGTTCATGAGCAGAGTCAGATAGCATTACTCAGCCTACTGCACAAGCTGACAAAGACAGCCTGCGTGTGTGTGTGTGTGTGTGTGTGTGTGTGTGTGTGTGTGTGTGTGTGTGTGTGTGTGTGACGGGTGGTGGGGTGAGGATGATGTGGGGGGGTAAGGATGATATGTCAATGAAAGTGTATGTGCATGTATGTGTGTGTATATATGGACACATTTGTAAGAGAAGGAGGGGAATGGCTAAATGGATAGAAGGATGAATGGATGGATGGATGGATGGATGGATGAACTGATAAACAGATGAACAGATGAACAGAGGAACAGAGGATGGACTGCTGGATGAATGGAACCTCCAGAGCTTTACTTGCTCACTGTAATGCAGATCCCACCCAGCTTATGGCCATGCTGTATTTGTTCACCAGGGACACCATTTACCCAGAAACCCCTGCAGCGAGATGGGGGGGGGTAGGAGAGGGAATAGAGCGAGATCTTATTTACTGAGAGCTTCAGCCTGGACAGCCACCAGATACCGAGGGTCTTCAGCCTGAGGTAGTGCAAATACCCCCACTTAAATCTAGAGAGAGAGAGAGAGAGAGAGAGACATAAAGAGAGAGCAGAAAAGAGAAAAAGAGGAACAGAGAGAGAGGAAGAGAGAGAATGGCTATAGTCATGGTCAAGCACTGATGTTTACTCTGGATAGACTCCATCTGAACAGCTCAAAGCCTCTCAGCATGGCCATCTTATTACAGCTAGCGCCGAGAGGAGACAGGGGGCTACGAGTGGCCTCTTCTGTCCGTTAAACCTGCAGTGCCAGCAGTCTCACTGATCGGCCCCGCCACCCAGGGAGACTGAGAGATAGAGAGGCAGAGGGAGAGTGAGAGAGACAGGAAGAGGAGAAGATGGAGGCATGTGTAGGGAGGAGGAGGGGGAGGGGGGGTGCACAGGAGGGGAAAAGAGAGAGAGAGCTCAGCTAATGACTAGTTCTTATGCATCAGTGCTCTTACTAATGAGCTTCCAGGGAGAGTGAAGGAGCAGCAGCACAGGGCTGCTCGGGGATGTGAGAGGCCTGGGCCAGCTCTCCCCCACTGAGCACCCTGCCTCCCTAGTCTCAGAGAACCCTGACTCCCAGCCACTAATGAGGGAGAGAGAGAGAGGGCGAGAGAGAAAGAGAAAGAGGGAGAGAGGGGGGGGGGCGCCTCTCTCCTCGCCGCTGCGCTCAGCTTAGACTGCTGTTGGGGTCAGCCGCATTCCTCCGCTCTTAATAATTTACATTGTATTGATTTCCTTCAGTGCTCTGACACCTTCTCTCTCTTTCCCTCTGTCTCTCTCTCTCCCTCTCTCTCTTTCTCTCACCTGGATGGACTCACTAATTCTTTTTTACAGTGAAGCACAGTTTCCTTGAGAAAGAGAGGGATTACGACCAAAGACTGCGAGGCTCCCCACTCGGCCCACATCTAAACGAGTTAAACATAATGTTCGCTTTAACAGCGGTTCTGTCAGAGCCGAACGCTCTGCTGCTTCTGAGACCACGGACAGCGCTTAGCGCCGCTTCCTTCGCAGAACTGGCCTTAGGGGTTTTAAACTCTAATTAAGACGTTCCTACAGTCAGTTTTGCAATGGATACAAATTCGTCCACCACATTTGGTGTCATGTGGCCATCCTGCTTTGTAGGAGAAGACAAGAGAACTTTTACTTGTCCTGAATTGTTATGTAAAACATACTCAAACAAGGTGCTCCTTTATTTATATGCCACACATCCTATATATTAATATTAAAGCGGAAACGACTCATCCTTCTGTTTTACAATAAAATGTAGGGTACACATAGGTTGGCAGTCCAAGCGAAGCCTATCAAAGGTGGGAAAAAAGGAAGAAAAGAAAATAAATTATGCAGTCAGCGTCCTTTTTAACCCCTCAT
Organism: Sternarchorhynchus goeldii; assembly: GCA_028565775.1. Lineage (NCBI taxonomy): Eukaryota > Metazoa > Chordata > Actinopteri > Gymnotiformes > Apteronotidae > Sternarchorhynchus > Sternarchorhynchus goeldii. The sequence continues at coordinate 26,523,976 of JAOXYF010000007.1, forward strand.
CAGACACGGAGCACAGGAAATTAGTATTCATCCATTGTCAGTGTTCTGATCTGTAAACTGCATTCTTTAAATATTCATAAATTTGGACCATAGTCTTCCAGTCTTCCTGATTTATTATTCAAATGATAGGAACATTACACACAATGGCATTTCCACCATTTCAAAAGTCCTACTTTCTGTTACAGCTATGAAAACGTGGTTTTAAAAGCCACTTAAATATTATTAAAACGTTGTAATGGTCAATAAGAATGCTTCATGGTGTCATCGGGGCAAGTTACATTGATGCGGGCAAAGAAAATTCCTATGCTTTTTGTCTTCAGGAAGTGGACACATTAAGAGCATCTCTGGATGTATTTTGTTTGCTAAACACTACCCCCTTGTGGATAAAGGCAGAACAACACTGTTCAGTCCAGGAAGCTTACAGCGTCGACGCCTGAACTGAAGAGGGCCACATGGCAGATTCGGGCATCGGAATCACAAACTTACTATAGCATGTTAATCTGATGTTGTTTGTCCTGGCCAACCAGAAAGCAGATACGATAATGAGTCGAGTAAAGGTTATAGCAAGGCTGGTTGTTTCAGGAGGCCGGACGAACGTCGGCTGTCTCGGGCAGAATGGCTGAAAACAAATCTGATAATGAGTCATGTATTTAGGTATGATTCAGGGGTCACAGAAAGGTTACAGAAAGGCTGACAAAATTTAGCTTTTTTCAGGGGCCTAGCTGAATGGCTCTTTCGGGGGAAGGTTCTGGACAAATCTGCTGTTTAATGTTATTGTTATATGTAACCATTTTAACATGTACTGGTAACGATATGACACTATGAAATGAGCGTTTGATCATGTGACCACCCTAGTGGGCTTTTTGTTAAAACAACATATGACCTTAATTTCTGGATGCCAAAAGCATCCGTAAAGACCGACAAAAGAATTCAAAATTTGATTAGCACAAAGCATTGTGCTGGGCGGATTCATTTTTCTGTGGAGCTCATCTTCTATCTCCCGTCTACACTATGCGGGCCACTGTAGTCACAACAGAGTTCGCCATACCACTACAGCGCAAACTCGTCCGACTTTAAATAAATGCTCACCTGCTCCGTCTCTAGTGCGCTTTCAGGCTTTTCCTTAAGCTACACGAAATACATAGAACAGATTAATTACACGTACGTTTTGCCGCGGGATGCCGTGCAGATGTGGTCTTTGTGGAAGTGCGCGGCTTATCGTGGATTCCATCCGTGGTTGCACGTCCCTCTCTGGCGGACAGGATAAGAGCCACTGCTTTAGCTAATGACCCTTCCCTTTACGCTCCAGCGCATCAGAATATTAATTTTGGCTGCACAGTGTCCTTAAAACAACCTAGTAAATTGCCCAAGCAGGACTGTAATTGTTTATGAAGCTGTAAATTGCTTTGCAGTGGGCGAAACTAATAGCCTTTCTGCTAGGGGGAAAACGAACAGTGCTGTGAGAGGCTATTTTCCTTATGACTGGTATTTTTCTTTTTTATTAAAAGTACTTGTTACAGGCTGCCAGTAAGCTGCGTGTGTTTATGCTGGGGTCGGGGACTTCCACTGGCCCAAACCATGCATCTGATTCTACTTTCATTGCACTAATGGGGGTGGTGGTACGAGTTATCCACTGTTCACTATTAGCTTTGCATAACAATATGGCTAGAAAATAATGATAATGCGATGAAAATCAGACAAAAATGCCGAGGCTTTATGTAGTTGTGCAATGTGTGTGCTGTTTAGAAGGGGGAAACATGAAGGTATTTTGCAGTGCTGTTTAGCATTTCAGTAAAAGGGACTGACCGATTATCAAAAAGCTTGTGAAGATACCTGCAGTTTAACTCATTCATTCAACCACCACAAAAATATATATGTATATATATTATATATTTTTTGTATTCTAATATGGTATTTCAGCGAACCATTATAGTGTCTCCAAATGCAGAAGAGGTTGATACATTTAAATATATTGTAACATATCTGACTGAGAATTGTTAACCGTGAGAAGTAACCTGCATTTAAATCAAATAGAATTGGTAAAAAAAAAAAAAAAAAACTAGACTTTTTCTCTTCACCTGTGACTCACAACGATGAAAAATGTTCTCAATGACACTAGTGCAGATATAAAGACATGTGACCCGGTACACAGTGTTGATTATAAGTGGTGCCAGTGTAATTCACGGATTGATTACATGAATGACAGTGTATTGTCAGTTCAGTAATGCCACCCTCTGCTAATTACCGGAGCTTTAGCACCAGTACTGATGATCTGTTAGTAAAATCGTGACTGCGGTCTGACTGGCAGCAATGCACACGAGCAAACTTCCAACTCATACTAGGATGGTTTGCTATACTAATATCTCTGATTACCACTCCTCTCTCATGCAAATTTGGTCTGATACGTAGGCCTACATGAGAGAAAAACAGTTATATATAAAACTGAAACATGATTTCTATGTTTTCTTTCAAAAATGTAGTAGGGTTAGAGTCGCTAAAGTAAATAATTACATTTATTGAAAGTACCTAATTTAAGTCAGCCTGGAGGGTTCTGACCGGGAATATTTGAGTTATGACATAGGTGCATTCAGATAAATAATATGAATGTACATTTGCTTTTTGTCTAAATGTATTTATTTTTTATACATTTAGGCAAAAAGCACGTATATATCATACGTGTAACTACCCAGTACGCTTTTTACAATAATGTTGCTGTAAACTTGTGCTTTACAAGAGCGTAAGTTACGCTTTACAAGAGAGCGCAGGTAACGTTAAGTACCGCTTCTGTTTTTGTAATCCTGAAGTACTTTCAAAGTGATCTAAACTCTGAATGTACGTGCTCTTGCGTTAGTTGTTGTTGATTCGGAATGATCTTTTCTTAGGAGACTGTTCATAGCAAAACTTTTAAACGCCCTTTTAAAACATTTATGCAATAACCAAACAAGCGCTAGGGGTTAGTGGTCGTGCATTCGTAGGCTGTTTAAGTTTAATTTGCATGGATGCTCTAAGATGGCTAATATCTTCAAACATTTTCAGAGGAAAATGGTTTTGAATTGGACTTCATTAAAAATGTAACTGGTAGTTATAACTTGCTGTTATCCCGAATATTAGGTTACTCATACTGTTATTCATAATTATTTTTTCTCACTGTTAGCTATTAAAATGATAATTTACCTTGAGTCAATTGTTGAGCCACAAATGAGTGACATCAGATTTTGTACTGCGCACACTTACTACTTAACAGGCAGACGGATGTGTCTTTGACCAATAGCTGTGATCCAAGTAACATTTTTGTCATTTGAGATCAGCATAGTGAATAAAAACCAAGAGCCCTGTTTTAGTGAGTGTTTTGAAAGAGAATCAGAATATCCACAAGCACTGAGGTGAGGCTGATCCACCATCCAGAAATGTGCATCCTGCAAGAGCTTGTCAAGGCACACAGATGAAGAGCTGGAGGATGACTACAACAGATTACGCAAGGCAACAAATCCCTAATACCTATGAGAATCTCTTAAGAGATATTCCCAGTAAAATAAGTAATGAGTGTAAACATAAAAAATAAACATTTAAAAGTTTCTTTTTCCTTTTTTAAAATTTTTTTACATAATTAAATTTTTTTTAAATAATTAAATGCTAGGTTTCTGGGTCAAATAGTGTCCAGAAAATAGAGATTTCAAACAATTCATGTATCTTCAACATTTTAGAGGCTTTTCGTTAAGGCCTAGTTCATGCTCAGATTATAAGAGATATTCATGCTAATCTTATTATTTTCCTTCTAATGCTTTTTGATTGTTTGTTTTATCATAAATGCTGATGTTACATGGCAAATGATCATTTTGCTTATGTGCTTTATCAAATTAGCATATTTGACATATTTAATCATAGGCAGGGCTGAGAGATTCCCAATACAGTCTCATTGTTACTCATTGTTACTCCGTGCTGGAGATAATATCAGTAACATCACGGTTATAGAGTGAATGAAGTTCTAAAAAAATGGATGGATTTGTAGAATTAATAAGGCACAAGTTTGTCAGTTTTGACCTTGTCACAGAAAAGCAGCGAGAAAACCCAAGTTACACTCAAAATGTACAGAGCTCTGTAATCCACTAGAGGGCAGCAAAAACTTTTTTTTTCTTATTGAGAGGTTGTGTGCCGTAAAGGCTAACTGAATACTGTTGAATGGATTTAAGACTGAAGATCGTTATTCTTAAACTTGAAGAGTGAAATCATTTTAGCCTGCTTTTCATTCACTGATGGCCGCAGTTAGTCAGGTAGCTACAGTAATTATAAATTACTCTCACAGGCAACGTCCCTCTTTTAATAACCACATGTACCTTTAATTATATTCTCATGAAACAGTGATTAGATATATGCAGCTAAAATTAAAGCAGCAACTGCACAGTTCTGATGAGATGAGTTTTAATATCCTCATCTATAAATCTGCTCAAATTTACTGCGTTGTTTTACAGTTTAAGTGAAAAGGCAAACACTGAATAATCAATTATTGTCAAGAAAAAATATGTTTAGACTGACATGAAGATGGTAATGTTTAAAAGAAGCTCAACGGTTTAATCACTCTACAGTTGCAACCTTTCTGCTGCATTCGATCTGAGGAAGGGATAATGCCTGTATTTACGTCCCTATGTTACAGACACTAGACTGATAATACAATTTATACTTCATATCACAATGGTGTGAACCTGATATTTTTTACGTTTACTATGTTGATGAGCTGATGGCTGATGGGAAATGAAAGAGGCGGTTCTTCTAACAGAACAGAGAGAAAGAGAAGGATGGAGAGAGAGAGATGAATCAGAGAGATGCATCTTTGGCTGCTAGCCAGATGTGCTGTTATGGAGACAGACCATGCCCAGTCACAGTGCCCTCTTGAGGACCATGACTGAGCAGGAGGGGAATGGGGGGGGTGCATTTGTGTGTGTCTTCTGATTAATACACTCATTACTCCCAGTAGGAGAGGCTCTGTGGAAAACCGGTTTGACCTCGGAGCTTCCACTCTGTTACAGCTTCCACTCTGTTACTGCTAGAGTATTAGATGAAGCGTCCTGTCAAGCCTCATTATACTATTCATGAGCTTCATCTCAATAACACATTCACTCTCTCTCTCTCTATCTCTCTAACTCTCCCTCTCTCTCTCTCTCTTTCTCTCTCAAACACACAAACACACACACAGATACACACACTCTCACACATGCACTCACACATATACTAACAGGTGCATTAGCAGCTCACTCATAAACATCTTTTTACGAACAATGACTGAGCGATCTGTGCGAATCGTCACCATGTTTGCTGACTGTCTGGTGCTGCGGATGAGCTGCTGCATGTAGGGCCCTTTTGAAAGCACACAGTCCATTTACATTGAGAAAAAGCAGACTGAGGTGGCGAAGCACTGTTACTATGGTTACGTGTGATGGCAGAGGCCTGGTCGGGCAGGGATAAGCATGAGGTAACAAGTCCATTGAGCAAACACACATACACATGCACACACAGAGACGCACACACACACACACACACACACACACACACACACACACATACACACACACACACACACACACACACATACATACATACACACACACACACATAAACACACACACACACACACACACACACACACAGGACCCAGTGAGCTCGGTGTGTGGTTTAATGAATGTGCTTAGTCCTCAAACTTCCCAGTGGGGCAGTCATCTCTGCTCTTCCTTTCTCTCCTGGGAGCAGGATTACAGAAATCTTCTCCCAGAAGGACCTCAGGGGCTGTTACCACTTCCCTTCTTTACTCTCCTTAAGTGATCTGTGAAAACAGCAGGCCTGAAGCTTACGAAGCTTACAGCACAGAACTCTCTTACCACTCCCTTGCCAACAGTCTTCTTCAAACAGATCAAGGTGAATGCAGTCATTTGCTATGTGTGATCATATGTCAGTACACTTAGTAAACTGTGTGATCTGTTCCCATGAAGATAATCAGGTGTTTCACCAACCTCAGCGTGTCTCTGAATACCTCAGGTTGTAATCAACATAGCACTCCAACACAAACTAATCTACCATCTTCCAAGTATAAAAATTCCAAGATTACTCATTGATTATTATGAAATATTAAAATGTGTATTTAATTATACATTTACATTTTTTGGGGAGGTGGCTTTGCCATAAGAGTATATCCATTAACACCTAAAGAATTACACATAAATATATTAATATATATATAGGTGGGTATACTATATATTAATATATATATAGGTGGGTATACTAGAGGGCAGTCAGGGTCACCCGGTACATATGCCCTCTGTTTCATTCACTGAATTAATCAATAGAGCTCTAAAAGCCTGCCATATTCTCATCTATCTGCAGACAGACCATGTTGGAATCCCCCGTATAATCTCATTTACACACCAATCACTATTCAGGAAAGGAAGGGTGAGTGAGAACGTGAGGACATTAGTGTATCTGACCTCTGTGTTTATCACAGAATTGTTTCTAAATCCCATGTCTTTATAATCCGGAGATGAATCTGCTTGCGGCAAAAGTTGCACAGATGTTCATTTTCAAAGAGCTTGTTTGCCAATTAGACTGTAATTCATTTTTTTTTAGCCTTTCAGAGTCTGTGCTCCCTTAAAAACTCCTCACTGCAACAAATGTAAATTAAACAATTAAACAGAAATAATGGTAAGCGGTTTCCTACCAGACATTCTTGAATCTGTGCACATAAGGGTTATTTATATGTTTTTCTGGGTTGCTGTTTGATTCAGTTTGATTTGATTCAGTTTGATTTGATTCAGTTTGATTGAACTGTTTCACTTGCCAGGGTATAAATCGGGACGTTAGCAACCTAAATAACGCAAAGCAGTATTTATTGGTTGCTACATGAAGAGTGTGTATGTGGTCTCACTCTGAGGGACCATTTGGCCCGGGTGGATGTCAGCATCACAAATTCTGAGCGGAGCTATATTAACACAAGCCCCGAGAGGCGGGACAAGAGAGGAGGAAAAGAAGAGCCCAAGGCGGTATATGGGCAGGGCCAGTGGCTTTCAGGCAGGGTGTGCCGGCGCTTCTGCAAACCCGTGGTTCCTGCCAACCTCCTGCAGGGCAGACGCTCAACTCCCCTAAGGCTGAAGCAGTCGGCCCCCATGACACCACACTCACCACCTCAGCAAGCAGGTGGAACAGTACGTACAGAGGGGAGCTCTGTGTGCAGCAGCCTCAAAACAAACCCAGCACCCATGACAATAAAGTGGTTTTGTGTTGCTGGGTGTAAGACCATTGCTCACTGCCAGCAATGGTCTTAAGTGAGCTTTTTTTTAAACAGAAGACAGTGTAACTGTTCCTAGATGGTCTTAAGTGAGCTTTTTTAAACAGAAGACACTTATCTGTTCATAGATGCTGTGTTGAAGATTGCTGTTAAAAAAAAAAAAAAACCAAAAAAAAACTTCTAAAGAAAGATTTCTAAACAAAAATGCAAGAAAGAAATTGCAAAAATTATTTAAACAGAACAATAATGGGACATGGAATAAATAAATAAATGTTTCAAATATAATGTGATGCTGATGTCTGTTATTGACAAACTTTAATTACAAATTCTTTTACCCATATCATGTAGCATATTAGCAAAGGCTTACATGATGAAAGACTGGAAACAGCACTTTGAAAGGCAGGAGGCATTAAAGCACAAAGAAATGGCCAAGCATCTTGCAGCCCTTTATTGGAGCTTCTTCCTTGCCTTTCATTTTATTTAGACCAGATGGTTTCCCAAGCAAGTGGAGACCTAGTGAGAGAGAGAGAGAGAGAGAGAGAGAGAGATGAAAGTAGAGATAAACTTAGAGGGCTAACTGGTTTCTCTGGTTTTAAAAAGGTGGATCCTAATCAGGGTGGATATAAAAGAGAAAGAGAAGAGAGAGAGCAAGAAAGAGAGAAAGTAAGAGAGAGAGAGAGAGAAAGAGAGAGAGGTGGAAGTTAGAACAGAAGGAGGGGGGAGGAGCTAGCCAAGTCTCTAGCTGTAGAAACTTTTGATTATATGGAGTTTCCTAAAGATAGAATATTTTATTCAAACATTAACTTCAAACATTCACTTGACTTAATGCATCATTCCCTGAATTTAACAATTAGTTCCCTTAATTTAATAACTCATTTCCTCGATTTAATAAATCATTCTCCCCATTTCTTAACTCATTCGATCAATATAATAAATTATGCTGCCAATTTATAGTTTCTCTCCAACTGTATGTTGCTGGACATAACATGTAGTACAGCTGGTTTTAATGGACTGTTTGTTGCGTTAAATTTTGGCCCCACAGAAATTTTGCTCGTGTGATTTCTAAATTTGTATTTCAAACATGAGATAACATGCTAGAGGACTGGCAAGGTCCAGACTTATGCCAGGGAGTCCACGTTAGTCATGTGTTCCCTCCCATCAGACTGGGATTAGGTGCTGTTCTCACTGCTCGAGAAATTGCTCCACATTCGTACAGATTAAGGGAGAGATAAAGTGGAACAGGGACAGCTCGGTCCAGGAGAGCATCCAGCAGCTATTCCGTGCGTCCGCTTGTCTCTCGGTGCGAAGTCAGTCGGTGGAAAAGTGCGTTCTGTCTCCGAGATGTGTTGCTATGCGCCCTGCAGGACTTTTTAAAATACATTGCCTTAAAATATTTACTGAGGCAATATGAACATTGTTTGATGACATAGGAGGCAAAACCATATGTAAGACTTGATCGTCAAAGGGAGCGTTTGGGATGCAGTCCAGAAGCCTCAGTGATGCTCTAACTGCTGTTATTTACAGCCCAGATGGCAGTTTGGAGTTGGATCAATCAGACTGCCCTAAGACAATTCTCCATACAGAAACGTGGTGTGTGTGTGTGTGTGAGAAATAAAGGGGGGGGGGGGTGTTGCCGGTTTGTTATGGAAATTCTTAAATCTATGTTGCATTGCAACCCTGCAATGCAATATGAAAGCCAAATTCGGTTTAGTCAAACTTTCTCCTCTCATTGCTGAAGCGTATTGTGTCAGCATCCTGAAGTCCCTCTTTGTGTCACTCATTGATTGGTTTCATTAGGAAGAGGTTGTGGTGATTACTCCCCCAGCTGTAATAAATGGCTGTGTGGTAAGTGTCCACAGCAGCAAGATCACTTCATAACACTTCAGGGCGCTCCCTCTCAGCCAGACTGTCTGAGCAGCCATACAGTCTCCCCTCTCCACCCATCACGTCTTTCTGCCTTTCACGCCGCTCTCCTCCATCAAGAGTCTCCGCAGCGACTTAACAACCTGGATAGGTTTAGTATTCCCCTCTAAATCCCTGCAGGGCCTTAGAAAGAGTTGTGTTCCACTAGTCATTTTTAAGGACTACTAATGTAAAAAAAAAAAAATACATATTTTCATCCAGTCTATGTCACGTCCGTTGTTAGATGTTTGTTTTATATTTGGGTGCTTTTGCCTTACAACACATAACTATTATGCTCTCTGGTGAATCTCCTATACAGGCTCGGGGTGTATGCTGTCTGCACAGCGTGAAGTGTGATCATTAGTGTCTTTCCATAGCATCGTGTACGATAAACACTGTTGTGTTCTAGCATGAAGTGTTGGGATTACAGGCCACATGCTTGGTATACGAAGGCTGGGGAGGGGATGGTGATCTCTGGGCTCATCCTGAGTGGTGCTGATTTGCACACTCCAGCAGCTGGTGTGCAGAGTTCTGCTGGGGTCACTGTGGTGTGTGTGTGTGTGTGTGTGTGAGAGAGAGAGAAAGATAGAGAGAGAGAGAGTAATTGGTCAAATACAGCAGTGGCCCCAAGTGTGATTTAATAAAAGCACACAAATGAAACTGTAGGACTTGAGGTACAAGCCCAGCACCCATAATGAGAGACCTGAGCACACACACATACACACACACACACACACACTGTAATACATGAATGTATTAACCAACATATCCACCTTCATTGTCATTACACTCTCTCTCTCTCTCTCTCTCTCTCTCTCTGTCTTTCTCTCAACTAGTCCTCAGAGGGCACCTGGGGTATCATTCATTTTCTCAAGTTTCATGTCACGTCAGGAGAAAATTACAGGCTCCCAAACCTCTAAAAAGCCCTCATCTCTCCTGAATTAACATGAGTGGCAGCTCAGAGCAGGAGCTGCCTATCGAGTCACCAGGGAGACCTCTGTGTGTGCTTCTTCTCCTTCCATGTGTGTTAAAGGCTTGGCTGGTAGAACAGCTGTTTCCTTTCACCTGGTGCAGCACCATATCCTACTGAGGTTTCTTCTGCATCTGCAAATACAGTAAAAAAAAAAAACAAGTAAGTAGTAAGGAGCAACATTTTTCTGTTCATGTTTATAGCCTGTATGTCTGCATCAAAATGTATGTCATGCAAACCATGATTACAAAAATTCATAATGCTGGGTATTATAAGCTATTTTCTTTCCCTACAAATTGGTTATATATTGGTTAAGATCCAGACAAACTGGGAAAATGTTGTTAACTGACAAAACAGGAGGAACAAGCTCCTACAATAAAGATGGCTGTTTGCATCCTTTTTCATTCAGTCCACTTTTTTGAATGGAGCAGATGGTTGTTGAGTCCCTTTGAAATACTGGGACAGATGTTACAGTCAGTTAGACCTCCTACCCTGCACAAATTTGCATGTTTTTAAGCGCAGTAACAGCAGAGGTAACAGCGACGGAGATGAGCTGTCGAGAGGACATATATGGATTAATTCCTACAAGACAACCCATTCACTAAATACGCACCGTGTGGGCTCGACCTACGGGCATTAAAGGTTCAGAGAATGTAGGTCTGACCAGCACATAAGCCTGTAACGCCGAAATGCACGCTCAGGCACGGCTGAAAGATCAGGACCATGGACAGATCACAAAATGTTTGCTCAGTGGCGATCCCTTGATAACTCGTGCGCTGCACACTATATGGGGTCATGTTTTCTCCATAGAATTATGGTTTGTTTAATGTGCTACAAGGTGTGCTGCACTGGCGTCCGTAGGCAATACTTGTGTTGTTCAGTGGAAAACAGCCACGTGCCGTGTCATGAGAGCAACCGCTGACCCTCCCCTACGTATTAACGACGAAATGTGCGCCGTGAACCTAAGCTTCCTTCAACTACAGGGTTAGTCTCGCTCGAGGTGGCAAAGCTCTGCGCGGTATACTGAGCCACTAGTGCACCGCCAGATGATCTGCTGTCTTCCGTTCGCTCTCAGCACGGCGGGACTTTATCCATCTGCGGAAAGCGATGGTCTTCAAACCAAAACTAACCTTTGTTATGCTCCACGATTGTTCTCGGTGTCGGCAAAGAGTTCAACCAAGGATACGCTATGCAGCTGTCTAATACCGTGCTGAAGTAACATAAACAAATACCACTGAAAGTGGAGAGATTGAGCGAAGCGAGCATGATTTCTTACAGAAGGAATAACATTCGCCGTTAACTTTTTTGGAGCAAAACCGTCTTCGGACCTGACCAACTGAAGATTTTCTAATCATGCCTGTGCGAAGAGGTCACGTCGCGCCACAAAATACATTTCTGGGAATAATAATACGGAAATTCGAGGGGCAGAGTGAGTATTAGAATAAAAGAACGTTCTGTCATTTTTAACACAAAACTACAAAAAATTGTCAGTTTGAAAAGTGTACCTTATGGAAACAGGGTGAGTTGGATACGTTTGTGCCTCGCTACTTTCGTTGTACGAAAGAAAAATGTAATTGTGAGAACACAGATTAAAATAAAATTGAACAGTGAATTAAAATAAACAAATATTGAATGGAATCGTGGTGCATTCTAAATCATAATGTAGTACAGGCGTCCGTGTGGGCTACATATATCATATAATGTAAGTATCCCGACTTAACAAAAAAAGCGGGACAAATAAACAAAGCAGACAATGGCCATCAGCTGTCGTAAGGATACGAACAGGACTAACAGCCTCATATTTCTGCGTTTGATTTCTTATCATGATGTGTCTAACTCTAGTCAGAAGTTATGTAAAAGTAGTACAAGAAAATGGTTATTGTGAGTTGACGAGGTTGCGATTTACGGTGATTTATATTTGGGTGCGATTTCCCTTCGTGGTGTAGATAAAAAAACAACGTCAAAAGAGCGTTAAGCGCCCCCTTATTAAGAGAAGCTTCAGCCTTCCCCTTGGTGAACACTTAGCAGAAATGAAACATTTTTCCTACATTTGTCAGCAAAGTAGGTTATGTTTTAATAAAGATTAGGGTGAAGAGATGTGCGTTTTGTTGGCCATTTCAGTGTGGCGGTATTTCTGCATAGTTACTTCACTTCGCAAAAGCAAATAAGAATTTTTTGGAAAACCTTTGTGTTGCCTTTGGCTTTCTATACTGAAATCAAACAAAATATATAAATAAAATAAAATAAAAGCACACTTTTTAATGTCTGCAGATTTTTATAAAAACACTTTTAAAAAAGCCCCAGTACTAGAAAGTGTAGTTGAGAGTGCCTTGCATATCATTAACCAAAAACAGTGACAGACAGAGATGAACAGTAAAATGTATACAGTAATATAACTATTATAGCATCAGGATCAGCTGGAAGGCTTTTCTAAGAAAATCTAATGCCATAGACATTACAACAATTACACTAATGTTAGGCACAGCTAGTCTGTGCATGACAGCTGTCACATAGTATTACCTCTGATCTGGTCTTTGAAACATCTCATGATAAAATTTTTAATGAAATATTGATCATAACCCATGTCCAATATAAGGCTAGAAAAGCGTTGTCTCTTATTGTCTCTTGCTCTTTCACTCTCTCATGGTTGCTGTCTCTAAAAACACCACCATTACATTCAAAGAAAGTAACTTTGATAAACAAATCCACTGACAATACATTTTGACCATAATTACAGATCAAAATGTATACGTGCGGAAGTTCTATATATCTCTTTAGAAAAAGTAATGGAGAATAACAATTACGCGAATGTCTGGGTGGATGTAACCCTCCATTTTCTCATTGCTCTGCAGATAAGAAGTTCATCATAGCGAACGCACGTGTGCAGAACTGTGCAATCATCTACTGCAACGACGCCTTCTGCGAGATGACGGGATTCTCCCGGCCGGACGTTATGCAGAAGCCCTGCACGTGCGACTTCCTCCACGGTGATGGAACCAAGCGCCACTCCATCGCCCAGGTGGCACAGGCCCTGCTGGGCTCTGAGGAGCGCAAGGTGGAAATTACATACCATCGCAAAGACGGTGAGCAGTCGCCTGTGATGGGTATCTTTCTGAGCCCGGGACCCATACTTCCTCTCATAGCGTCCCTGACAAACCTGAAACTGCCCTGCAAATTCTGAAGGGAAGGAAGAAGAGGGAGAGGTAGAGAGCAAGACTAAAGAATCACTAGTAAGACCTCTTAGAGGTAACGTGGAATCGTTATTGGACTGTATGAATGAAATTGAAGGGGTGAGAAGGAGAACCTGGGACTAGTTCTTGGTCATATCTGTAACATGGTACCTTCTGTGTCTCTGGGGAATTTCGTTCTCTAGCTTGTAACGTATTATTCCGTAACGAGGCTAATTTCTGCTGTTTTGTGCGGCAGAGTGGACAAAGTGCCAGAAGCCCCTCAGACCCATTTAACCCCAGCTTGTGCTGTGTGGCCAAGCACAGTGGATTAAGGAAACACGTAGCCATGTCTGCTTTTGAAGCTTCTTTGACAGGAGCCACCCCCCCCCCCAATCATAAGTGAATGCGGAGCTGACATAGATGCGCCATTATTGATGAGTTATTGCTTCTGTTACCAATCCACTAAAATATTGATTAACCAATGCGTATTGTGTTGCGAATAGTCTGGATGATCTGTACCTTGCTTGTAGTGGCCACTCAGTGGCACAGACAACATGTTTGAGGTGTTTTGGAATGGTCATGGTAATTTGAACCCAGTACATTATTGATCGTACTAGTTAACTGCACTCTCTTGCTTGTGCTGCCTTGCACTACATTGTGCAACTCTGTGTTTTTGACCTTCCGGACATTTGCCGACAGCTGTAGAGGGAGCTCCTCTCTTTAATACTGCATGCATTAACGACTCTCTGGGCAGGTTACCGTATGCAGGCCTTCAGTGTTTTTATAAATTATGAGGTATGGTGCTAAGGGAATGTTTCAGAAAAGGAGAGAAAGAGAACAGGAGAACCTCTAACAATGATCTCTGTCTGAGGAATAAAACACACATTGCATAACAGTGGAGGTGTAATCACTGGCTCTGGCAGGTACAGCATCCCCTAGCTGAACACTGCAATTTAACAGCACCTGCCGGATAGGCAAGAAGGAGAACACACTACAATCCAGCAGCTATCATCCCCAGTTATGGATTTTAATAAGTAGTAATCTTCCATCTTCATTATTTAATGAGTAGCCTCAACATCAGTAAAAAATAGCCTGCGCTTCATTATTCTGCCATTATTGTTACTATTATGGAAATTTACTGAGTCAAGAATGCAACACTTACATTCCTTGTGGCTTACAAGACAACAACATATTTGGGAGCAATCTATATCAATTGAGAAGGAATTATGTCTGGACAGCTTACAGTGGCCATTCATAACAGAGATACGAGTTATGAATAAGGATATTCAGTGATTCAATTTTGGAATGAGTAACTTCAGTGAAGACAGATGGGTATGGTCCACACAAATGTACGTATGCAGTATGTTTATGGGAACAGATCGCATGACATATGGAAACATTAGAGTGTTTGTGCCTTACATGGGCTTTAGGGGTTTTTGGTAGCTCCCTGTGGTTGATAAGTGTCCTCAGAAAAGGCCAACACTAAAACCTACTGTAGAGCACTAACTAGTGCAAAACATAAGGCTGTCTCTCACTGTCTCCCCAGCTGCATCCCGCATATACTGGCAAAATCATTGCTCCCTGGTGTGTGGTTGGGTAAAGTGCCTTGGTTTGGGGCTCTGGATGCAGACAGATTGTTTCAGAGAGGGCGGTACCACAGAAAAAGCCAGTCTATAAGTCCTACCCCACTCTCTGTAAGTCACCTGTGGCCTTCTGAACACCGTTTTAATGAGGATACAAATAGCTTCCTGCTAATCGATTTGCAACCCCAGTGCCACTGTGAGAGTAAAATCAATGGCTAACTGTGGGCTCCTTGTCTCTCACTATAAAGGCCTTATAAGCCAGACGCACCTTTACACCCTTCCTGAGCTGATGCTGCTGTGATGTCCAGCGAACTGCCCTGACCTCATTTCGGGGGGAGGGGGGCTTGAGATTGGGGTAGGGGGCATGCTTGTTTAGATGGTCCCAGGGCAGAGCCTGGCGGGATGGAGTAAGATGTGTGTCTGTAATTGGCTCCAGTGACACATCAGCGGTGCGTGGCATATGGAGATGTCAGCTCCTGAGCTGCCCTAATTGACTCATTCCACCTGCAGGCCCTGACACCGCTCCACATCAGCCTGGGTTGTATTTAAGTGCCTGTGCAAACATGATGAATCTTCTCCAAGTTTCCGAACAGGACTTTTCCCACCGCCGTGCGTGTGCTCACGCACCATGGACCCGCCTGAGCGCCGTTGCGACATCCCGTTCCGTGCAAGGAGACCAGTTCAGATTTCCAATCAGCCTCCCTTTTCCAGCTTGGTGAGCGTTAAGCTCTGTCTTAGGCGGATGTCTTCCTGGAATACCAAGCGCTTCCATCGGCCCTGGGTTTGACAGTACAGCAGGGGCAGACGCTGCCGCATCTACTATTGAAGAAGTGGGAGATGTATTTACATGCAAGACTGTGAGCAGTTCTATGGAGCACAGACGTTCAGCCTATCCCTACTGCCCAGACCACTTCACTGTTCTCTCAGGCCCAGACACAGTACACTCCACGAGGGTGCCCATCCAAGATGCTTTTATATCATAAGCCACTGCAAACCAAATGCATACTGATTTGAAGTCAGTAACAAAGAGTTGCTAATGAATAATAGATTCTCATGCTCAGTCTCTGCCTGTTCAGAAAGCAGTGATTCTTCCATATTCTTGTTCCAGATCACATCCCTTTAGAATTGGCACAGGAATGTTACCAGTTCAAGGAATCTTTGATCAAGGAGGCATAATGTATTGGAATAAGCGATGATGAATTTCAGGTCTGGTTCAGATACAAGCTGTGACAAAAATGAATGAAACACATAGAGAGAGAAAGAGAGAGAGAGAGAGAGAGAGGCCGGCAAGCACAAAGCACAAGCGAAAGTATGGGTGAGATAGCAAATAGGGAGAGCGAGAGAGAGCGAGGCTGTGAGGACAGGGCCCGGCCGAGAGACGAGGGCTGATTGATGGTTTTCTTGAGTGTAATGGCCCCATTGATCAAGCCTGATACGGCAGCTTCTGACACTGACAGAGCGAAAGAGCTGTAGTGTGAGAGGAAACAGTGGGGGAGATTTCACTGATCAATCCAGCACCATCACCACGTTGCTGGTCTGGTTGGACATGCCGTAGACCCACTCTGAAATGGAACCATGTACGCTCTGCACTTCGAAACTGAGACATGGAGCTTCTCCTGTCCAAAAAGCTGGGAGTGGGTGGAGAGGGGTGTGTGAATTCTCTACGGGGTCTCTTGAATACAAACATGGATGTTGAGGAACAAATCTGCTATATCAGCAGCTGTTTTGATGACTCATTCATCATCACTAATATACATGCTTTCCCTCATTTTCGTAGCATAGTGTGCACTTAATATGTTAAGTGCATGCATTTGTCATTTTGGTAGTAGCAGCTATCTTGTGTTCAGGGTAATAAAATTTCGTAACATAATATGACACCCAAGCCGTGTGTGTGTGTGTGTGTGTGTGTATGTGTGTGTGCTGGAGCTAATGAGATAATGGGTTGGTAACAGTGCCACTGCTGTGGGGAGCCATTGATACATGTGAGGACTGTGGTGAGCAGAGGTGAAGGGTTGTACTACCCCTGGTTCCTGCAGCTCCAGGCACAGAGTGCCAGGCTCTATTTCATGTCCTCCCCACCACATGTGAATGCTCGTGGAGTGGCTTTGAAGGCTGGCATGAGGGGTGCTCAGGGGGAAGTAGGTGAAGCCTAGAAGGCCAGTTCAGTTGGTATACTTCTGGATGGCTGATTCTGAAAAGCTTGGTATGACTTATTTATGTAGTCCAGACTCTTTGGTTACATGTGCTGCAGAAAAAGTGGTGTGTTTGGGTCAGTTGGAGGCTAGTGGCCCTTTAGGAGTCAGACTGGGATAACACTGAGGGTGGTGTAGTAATTACAGTCATATCAAGTTTAGTGTGAGATCAGGTGATGTGTCTTTGGGGAATCACCTACCTGTCGTGGAATGAAACTATACCTCTGATACACACACATACACGTAACAAGCCTTCACTGTTATTTACTTTTTGCCATTTAATGTTGCAGGAACTTTGTGTCTTTGCTTTTTTCAGGTCCCTGCAGTAACTGTTAAAAATAGATCTCACAAAGAAACACACATATTTGGTTTTGAAAATACGAGCCATTCGTCAGAATATCTGACTGATGGAAAAAATTGTGTTTATTGATTTGGTGGTTAGTAGTCCATGGGTGGACGATGGTCGGTGGTGGTTAGTAGTCTGTAAGTGGATGATAGTTGGTGGTGGTTAGTAGTCTGTAAGTGGATGTTGGTTGGTGGTGGTTAGTAGTCTATGGGTGGATGATGGTTGGTGGTGGTTAGTAATCTGTAAGTGCATGATGGTTGGTGGTGGTTAGTAGTTTGTAAGTGTTCGATGGTTGGTGGTTTTTAGTAGTTTGTAAGTGTACAATGGTTAGTGGTGGTTAGTAGTCCATGGGTGGATGATTGTTGGTGGTGGTTAGTAGTCCATAGGTGGACGATGGTTGGTGGTGGTTAGTAGTCCATAGGTGGACGATGGTTGGTTCTTCTATGGCTGGATAGAAAGCCATAACAGGCACATGCTGTTGGCAGACTGTGGTAAAGCCTCCTCTCTCTCATACTCTGCAACAGTGATTGTTACTGTTCAGAAGTGTGCTGTGTGATCTTTGCTACAGATTTATCTGAAAGCATGACAAGCTCCTGTTACTGCAGTGCGGGAAGGAAACCAGTAGTTATTTGCAGGTGTTACAGCTGGGAACATAAAAATGTGAAGCAGTGCTGTTTATTTCTACCAGAGCTTGGCACACCATATCCACTCATTTGTAGGGTCTGCCCCTTTCAAAAAGCTTCTGATGTGAATTTATCAAAATCCTTAATATCACCATAATATATATTATACAACACAAATGTAGTCCCACTACCTACAGCCTGTGGATAAATATTAGAGTGGTGGTATCAGATAATGTTCCCCTCCAGTTTCATTTTTTATTATGGCTATTCACTGCGGCGCTACTTTACAAACTTAGGTTTTTCGGAGTTTCTGATTGCTGTGTATGTCATGCAACTGGAGGATGGGTGATGGATGACGGTGGGGTTGAGAAAACCAACAATTCAGGAGAAATCACTATCTTCCCGTCATTTTTTCCGGAAGCCTTTTTGCTACATTTGCATGACAAAACAGAATGGAAATGAAATCGCATCTCAGCTGAATTCTTTTGCTCGGTTCCTGTAGTTGAGATTCATGACCTGAGTTTGCCGCGATCAGCGAATGTAACAGGACCTGAGTGGCAGATGGTAAGGAAGTGATAACTAATCAAGGGCATATGCCTATCCAAAACATCACTATACCACTGTACACTATCAGTGCTGGTCAGCTCAGAGAGGACCTATTGAAAGAGATCCAGAGGCACCTTGGCCATCTGTTCCACCAGTCCTGCCAAAGCTAGCTCACAACCCTCTCTTTTTTACACCTCTCTCATTCATTGGACCGGCAATGGGCAGGCCTTTAATCTGACTCAAGTGCTGTGAATCTAATCCAAGGGCATGAAATGGGACCTACCGAAATGTGAAAATTTTACAATCTTTTGGACATGATAGATAAATGGAGTTCTTCTTTCCAAAACGTGATGCATCACCTCTCACAGTAGGAAATAACCACTAATCAAGGTTTGGCACAATGCGATTGGTCCCGTTGTTTGCATATTAAAACAGCGGGCGAAGAGAAGCAATGCTACAAGTCACTCAGTAGTCCATGCAATGACTTCAAGCGAGACTGATTAAAAATGAAAGTAGGAAGCACTGCCTGGCTTGCAGCAACCCCTCATTAAGACTAGAGAGAGAGTCATGTGGCCATCAGACCGCAAACAAAGGGTTAGTCCCTCTCCACCCACCACCATCCTCCCCTCCCTGCATTGCTAAGCTTTCATTGGTCCTTATCCAGAATGGGCATGTGTCTGATTGGTCCATATCAAGAATGGGTGTGTGTTAGCTGCAGCAGAGCATTCGTGCAACGCAAACCCTGTCAGAACATATCAGAGAAATGTGTAGGGGCGTGGTGACGACCAGCATGTCTGGAAGGAGCCCTCTGAGAGTTCCTCCACCCACTCACACCCATACAACTGTTGTGCCTGATAAACAAACGTTTAATAAGAAAGGCATACTTTTTGCCTTCAAAATTTGATTATGTCATCAGCATTGTTGAACTGGGCGGCCTGTGGGGGTGGGGAGCGTGGGGGGGCTGGGGTTTACCTGGGACGGCGACTCTCACGTGTGTTTTGTGTTTAGTCGTATGAACAGCATTTATCGGTTAGTTCAAGAGATTTGTTCTTAATTTGTTGCATCTGGTCCTGTATTGTGGTTGTCACAATGTAATATGAACTAGTCGGGCTTTTGTTGACCTGCAGATTGTCCTCGATGTCTCGCGTGCAGACATGGCTTTGTGACCCATACAGCATTTGCAGTGCATTATAATGTTGGTGCATTATATCCATAGCATTCAAACGAACAGGTTTAAAGCGACCATCTGCCAGAGATTAAGTTAGTGTACTTTTCAATTGGAGTCCACACATAAAATTCATTCATTCAGAATTCAGCTGGCCAGAACAAAGTGTATCTACCCAATCTTCTATATCATTTTGTCTCTTTGCTGATGCAACATTAAAATGCCCGTGCTAAATTGAATTACTCGTAAAAAAAGAGCACCGGCAAAAGCCTATAGCTGCAACCTTTTGGTCATTACGCTCTGATTGCTTCTCTGCTGACTGATATGGTTTTGTGTGGTAGAGAGTCAAACAGAGATCCATCCTTCCTCTTCATAATGACTTGAACACAGCCTTTCCTGAAGGCACAGCTACACCACAGCTATTTTTAGCCCTTATGCCTTCAAATGCCTGTAGCCCTCACAGTGAATGAAACACAATCTTTTCTCCCTGGGGGTGCAGAAAATCAATCGGTAACATTCAAAGTAAATGAGCAAGGCTCTTTCAGCATATTGGCCCAAATTACACAAGATCTGTAAAGACCTGAAGATTACTGAAATATTTCTTAACCCTCTTTTTAAACAAAATGTTGTGTGATTATGCTGTTTTCTGAGGTAATTGCTTTGGCACCTTATAATGACTTGATTTGTACTCCAATAAAGACTTCACTTAAGATAACACAGGTAATTAAAGCATAACACATTTGCATGTTCTGTCCAGAGTCCATTCTAACACTTGACAGTCATAAAATGGACACTATTGAGGAGCACATGTCTGCACATGCCCTGCTATGTCCTGTCAGATAAAATTAGAAATCCAAACTGTATTAAATCAGATCAGACATTGTGCTTTTGTAGAATATCATGCTTTCATTGTTACAAGAGTAATTTTATCGCAATAATTGTATCAGTATTGCAGTGTTGATAATGCAGTAGGCTGTAAAATGCACAGAAACCAACCAATCTTTTTTTTATTATTTGCTCTCAGTATCCTCTCTGTATTTAATTTATTCCATATGAGTGTCAGAGAGTCTCTGTGAGTAATGATACAACAAATGTTTTGGTCTAAACAATCCAGTCTTTAGCATCTTCATGTTCTGAATATACTAAGTGTCTAATATACTGAATGTACTGAATGTCCTTTAATAATGCAGCCTCAGTTTGCAGTGATATATTGTGCTGTTTTTGCTCGTATCATGCTGCCTTATTAGCTGTGGAGTGCCAGGTAACTGTTACTTCTGACCTCTTTCTGTCAGGCGGGCGTTTTGACTCTCTTTGACTATGTAAATCTGTGTACCTGGGTACTTCGTATTGCTGCTGAACTTAACACAGCTCTGCGCTTGACCTACGCTGAGGAAATAATTTTTACACCTTGTAGAGTAGACTAAATGTCAAACGGAAAAGCATTTTGGGCCCAGACAGACATGGGTCATAACCCTTTTCACTGTAGTCAGTGGATAAGATGGAAATAATGTCCTCAGGCAAGGTAAGATGATAAGATACACTACACAGTGTCCTTTACTATGTCCTTTTCTGCCCTATCTCAATTGTATCTTGATTTGTGGATGTGGACTGACCAGTCTTTAAAGTGACCCACAATGTTTTTCATTGCCTTACAGTGGTCTTAATGCTCTTTGCTGGACATCCCAAAGGTTTCCCAACTATTACACCATGTGATTTCATTACTATATATAATTGATTCAGTGGAGGACCAAACAGTAAACACTTCCTTCTTCAGTAAGAGCCAAACTGGGCCATCGATGGCTTCGTTATGGTTTAATTATTGATGGTGGAAATAGGTATCTAATTAAATTTCCATTATCGTGAAAGGGCAACATGCATGAGGCATGAAGGATAGCGTCATGTAGTTTAAGCTGAGATGGTGGGCAAGCAACACACTGGTATTAATCCCAATCTCCTATACTTCTCTTTAATTTAGCATGTAACTAATTCACAGTTTCAACTCCCAACTAGTAACTGGGAGAGAAAGCTCAAAAATCTCAATGAAGAATTTCAGCACCAGAGTGTGAAAACAAGTTAGGATCTCTGTGAAGTATTCCAGAACTAGGATGAGAAGCCCTCTCACTTGAGAAGATGAGAAAGATCTCACTTGCTTCCTGACCCCAAAACAGTTTTTACAGCAAATGAGATTGTTTATAGGGGAAAAGTTTTTCAAAGTGATGTACACAATGCTAAATGGCCTGACATGGGAAGGATATCTGAGGAGAAAAATGAGAGACGATAAGATTTGCATCCCTCTGTGACCTGAACATTTGACATTCTCAGTCCCAGGTAGAGAGGAGGGAAGGTGCAAAACCTGATATCTTGTGTGTGTGTGTGTGTGTGTGTGTGTGTGTTTGTGTGTGTGTTTATGTGCATTAGTACATTAGTGCATTAGAGAAGGGAAGATTCTAAGGGAGATATGACTATGCAATGGATACAGTGTGTAACGAACACTCTGGGCCCAGGATTTACCCCATTTTGACTGACACACTGTGTGAAATGTGACTCGAGTTGAAGAGAGGGTGTAGAGGGTGTAGTGTAGTGTAGCTAGCTGGTTGACACGCATAGCGGCTCACAGTAACACACTGTATCGCTGAAACTGGAACGGCTTGATTACTGGGGTATACAGTTGTTAATTCTGAAGGCCGTAGATAAAGATAAACTCAGTCTCACCACCTTTAGCAGGGCAAGAGAAATTCTAGTTTAAAGAGCATATCTGGGGTTAACTGTACTCCTCTAGGCTGTATAATGGGCAAATTAAATATTTAACAAGGGTACCCTGTCTAAATTTGTTGGGCAATTTGCAGGTAAATTATTGTAGCTGACCTCTTAAACAAAACCTGAAAATAATGAATAATAGTGAATTCTTTAGTGCTCGTCTTTAGGTTGTATTAATTGGCCATAATTATATGCTTTTATTTTATAAACAAAAATACATGTTTATATTTTAAACAGCATTTCTTCTTAAGCCGTATTAAATTCGGTCTGGTGTTCTTCAGTTCTGTTTACATTCTGACAATATACCTTCCTGACATTAACCTCACATACTGATGGTATAAGTATTATAAAGGAGGAATTCATGTGTTGAAAATATATTGTGTGTGTGTGTGTGTGTGTGTGTGTGTGTGTGTGTGTGTGTGTGTGTGTGTGTGTGTGTGTGTGTGAATGTGAGTTAACCATAGCAGGAATATCATGTAGAGAAAATCTGAGACTGCACTGCAGTCTATAAAATAAAAAATGTGAAAGTTCTTTGCAAGGTTATGAAGAATATACAGATATATTCTTCACTGTGTTCGTTATATGTGACAAAAAGAGGTATCAGCATATACTGTAATCAAACTGCTGCACATTGGCATTGCAATATGACACT
This sequence comes from Sternarchorhynchus goeldii, assembly GCA_028565775.1. Classification (NCBI taxonomy): domain Eukaryota; kingdom Metazoa; phylum Chordata; class Actinopteri; order Gymnotiformes; family Apteronotidae; genus Sternarchorhynchus; species Sternarchorhynchus goeldii. The sequence continues at coordinate 26,547,152 of JAOXYF010000007.1, forward strand.
TTACTGAAGTAGTTATATTGTTAAACATGGGAGAACGTAGCAGGAATAGAGCTCACTATACATAATATTTCACAAAACACCTAGTTTAATAGTGTCTTACTCCCAATATTGCAAGTAAGTTAGCAATGTTGATCTACCGTACGTGATAATATTTTATTCCAACCGCATATTAACTTGACTCTGCCCCAAGTTGACTTTGTAACAACCAACAGCCTGTGAAAATGAATGAAACCCTTTCTGCTCATTTGAATTTCAGAGCAATCCAAAAAGAGAGATAGAGGAACGGAGAATGAGGCAACTGTTGGAGTTCCATCACAGTATTGTTTGAAGTCTTCACTCTGCATAAATGAATAATATTAATTGTTTAATCTGATTATGTATTATGACTTTTTAATTATTCATTTGCATCAAGCTAAAAAAAATTTTTTCAAACAGAATCCATTAATTTAAGATAGTTTGCGCAAAACCCACAAACATGAAGAGACCCTGTATGAAAACTAAAAGGTATGCCGAGAATATTCCTTCAAAATGTAATGAAATGTGACAAAACATCTAGAGAAACATTTTATTTAAAAGTGCAGTAACTAGAATTTTTTATTAGAACTTAGGAAAATGAGCACTGCTTGACAACAATAACTTTTAAATAAGCGCTGCTACATAGAGAGAGGAAATGAAGACTCACATCAGTCTGTGAACTGGACTGTAGTCAGGAAAAGTACAGCCACTGGACTTCAGGTGCCTTGCTGTGAAAGCCATGTCACGTCCCCAGGTTCAGGGACATCCTTCAGTGACGTGACTTCATTTACTCCAGAGCCGTTATCAGGCCATTCTAATCTTCACCAAAGCGAAAGACATTCGAGATGAAATTCTCGTGTATCTGATCCATCACCTCCAAGGTGTCCCTTATCAAAGCATGTTGCAAGAATCGCATGTGTGCGATATCTGATTGCAGTTATACACCGATCATTGTTAACAACACTGACCTCACAATCCTCATTATTTCATAGCCATGTGATAGCTTATAGATGATCGTGTTTCTATGTTTCTAGATGATCTTCTCATGATGATCTTCTCATGGTGGAATTAGATGAACTGGGCAGCAGTGGAGCTTTAGAAATACGGTTGTTCATTAGAGGCCCTGAACCACTCGCAGAACTCATCTTCCATCTCCCCTCAATGGCCGGCTACAACCCATTACAGATGAAGATCATTATTAATTAGGGCAATATGGTCCTGATCCAGTGCAACTTAAGTTGTAGCATTTCAGTACTTAGTACTTAGCTAGTGATGCTGCTCAGTAGTCTTTAAGAAGCTGAAATATGGACAAAATACTTAAAAAGACCAAGCTGGTGCAGAGAGACGTTGTCCTTGTTTAATTTAATTATTAATGATGGAATGAAGCACTTTAATGTTAACAGTGAGCATAATTGCTGTGAAATTTAATGGTGGAATTTTGACACCATAAATTTTTAAAGTTTTACTCTGTAAGGCTGAACTCTGTTCTTCTCTGGTTTTAGTTGCCAGGGTATCCTATTATTCTGTTTAATGGTAGTTTAAACAGGTCTGCAGTTAGCTTGAAAAAGTATTTAATGTTTAAGTGCAGTCTGCAGGATGCAGTGCGCCCGTGCTGGGTAATAACAATCTCACAGTCTGTTTAATAACAATCTCAGTCTCCCATAAATGAAAACTGCAAATTATGGAAGGTATTTGCTTGTGAGTTAATAATCAGTGATCTTACAACACTAATTAATTTGATCTGTTGACTTCATTCTTGTAGACAAAAATATCCTATACCAGCTCTATTCTTGACAGTGCCAGAAAACCACAAAATGTGATCACTGCTATGATGCATGTGTATAAAGGACGACTTTCATATTTTTACACTGTAAGAGCATCTTTAGAGCATCTTTAATTTAATCTAAATCGGATTGCACATAAATTCGTATTGTGTAGCCTCCCATTGAATTTGGCAAAGATTTTACTGACATCGTCTTATGGAGTATCACACACAAAATGTGATTTATGTAGTTTGTAGCAAGCTTGAGATGTACTTTATAGTTCAGTAAGGAATGGAATGTGTTCAGTAAAGTCTAACACAGTGCAATGTGTGGTAGTCTGTGTTTTCATATCTACGTAAGAATTTACACAGTGCACAGTAATGCTTTATTTGCTGTTGTGAACTCTTTTGATGGTCACCTTCAGATAAAATATTATATGCCTGGTATTTTTCCCAAAATGTAGAAATTCTTAGGTTTTTCTCAGCACTAAGCTTCTACATCTTTGTAGTGTCCGAACATTTACCAGAGCTCCCTCCAGAGTAGAACCCAGACCCATTAAAGGCTGACACAGACAACGTACTCCAACAGAAGCTGGTTATATTTAGTCTGACGGCAAGTGTGCTGCTAATGAAGAGAGAGGTATGAGGGAGTTGGATGTGTGCAGGGCTGAGAGTGGGCATGGCCAGGAGCATGCGAGGCTGCGAGTGGGTGGAGCCGGGAGCATGTGGAGCTGGACGTGGGTGGGGCCATGAGCATGTAGGACTAGGAGTGGGCAGGGCCAGGAGTGTGCAAGGCTGGGAGTGGGAGGAACCGAGAACGTGTGGAGCCGTAAGTGGGTGGGGCTAGGAGCATGTGGTACTAGGAGTGGGCTGGGCTGGGTACGTTTAAAGTCAGAGAGAATTTTTGCGTTTGGAGAACTTTTTTTATCTGCTGCTATTTTGCCAATCTGGTAATCTCCTTGAAGGAGATGGGGACAGAGAAAAGCGGGCAAGCAAAAAGCCCAGGAAGCACTACCAGACAACCCCTATTGCAAGGAACAGCATTCTTAAAGTTGGGTCATTTGGGCCTGTTCATGCTCTAGAGCAGCACTCCTGTCTATTCTGTTCATATCAGTTATAATGAGACTTACTATACTGTATATAGACATATAACAGAATGTAACTTTTTCAGATCTAATCCATTCCTTCAGTTCACTGTAAAGAAAATAAGACTAAGCTTTCATAATAAATGTGTATGCCTTACATGTCTCTCATAATGATGGGCATTTCAGACAATATTGATTTTCAATTGATCATTTACGATTGATCAGATCATTTATTATGAAGAAGATAACAATAACACATGCTCCAGATATCTCATTTGGGATTTTTTATGTCATGGTATTTAACAAAGCAAGGTGTATGGGATGCAGCTCACAGAGAGAGTGAGAGACAGTGATACACTGTCTGAGGCCAGAGGAATGATAAGCATGTTCCCAAAGCTTTAAATACACTCCCCCTGCACCGTGGGTTTGTCCCATGTCGTTTCTGTTTTTGCTGTATAGAGACGAGGCCTGAGGTTCGTGTTTCCTGCTAGCCTGCGTGGAGCTGCCGAATCCTGTCCACGCTACACCCTTATTCAGCACTGTCATCGGGCTAAAAAAGACCAGCTATGAGGGATTTCAGTTCGGTGTTGGTTTTTTTATGGAATTATGGGTATAGCTGGAAAGACCGCTGCGTTAGAAGAATAGAATGCACGCTTAAAACATTCAAATCAACTACATTCTCATGCCGTGAAGCAGATTCATCAGCAAATTTTGCTGCACAATCCTCAAAGAAGGGCAGTGAATCTTTTTGTGGCGTTAGAGGTTATGTTAATGTATGCATCTGACATACTGCGACCTCAGTTATCACCATCACTGCATCAGTGTTTCATTATTAAGCACTTCGAGTTTGATTTATAATGTAATCTAAGTTGCTATAATAAGTCATGGACAAATGTGTCTGCGCTTCATAATCCCCCACCCCTCTGCTCAGCGATTCTGCAAGAACAGAGTATAACCATTCCTGTCCTGTTCCAGGCACCTAAGCACTTCATGGGCCTACTAGGCTCCAGCTATCCTCTCATCAGGAGTGAGAGTCGGGGGGGGGGGGCTTTTTTGCTAATGGACATCTCTCGTCTCTAAAGGGACGGAGGGAGGGGCTTAGCGGATGAACAGGACTGGACTCAGAGCAGAAGAAGACAAAAAGAGGAACATTAATGTCAAAGAGGACAGATTCATCGTGCTCTTTGCATCCATTTGCTTTTTTGTCTTTTCACCGTCACGCGGAGGACAGAGGCCGGTTTCGGGGGCGATGCCAACAGAAAGGAGCCCAGGGTCATGAGCACTGACCTGCCTGTTCTCACTGGTTTTATCAGTACAACACACTCACCACCCACCATTATGGTTTACATCTGTCCTCTGATTATCAAGCATGTTCAGAACACTGCCTCTGCCACTACTGCTGATCTTAGTGATACAAAAGTACTAGTACTGTTACACCGTTACTGTTAAAGTGTTATTGTCATACAATTTGTCGTGTAAGATAAAATTGTTACAGACTTGTAAGAAGAGCAATGCTTTATACTGTATAGTAAGCATTGATTCATAATTTTGTGACTTTTTCTCTCCTCTCCTCTCCTCTCCTCTCCTCTCCTCGCTAGACATCTAGACTCATATTCATTAGTGGACTCCAATTAAAGCAACAGATGGGAGTTATAAGGGACTTAAATTAATTAGGGAGGAGTGAGGCTGGAAGGAGGTCTGAAGAATGACAGATGTCTTTATGCCTTACCCTTCTCTCTTATGCTGGTGTGCTCTCTCCAGGTTCAGAGTTCCTCTGCAACACGCACATTATCCCAGTGAAGAACGAGGAGGGCGTGGTGATGATGTTCATCCTGAACTTTGACTACGTTCTGGATGAAGGGAGCAGCGATTCGCTGGAGAGACTCAACCTCACCCCTCCCGCCCAATCGGAATACAGTAAGTCTGGATTCCTACACTCATTCAAGCTCCTTTTCACCCCTTTCCCAAGCTGTTTCTCACACACCCGTTTAAGCCATAATGGGGTTGAGGTGGATTTCTATGGCTATCTGAGCATTCTGAAGTCCAGTTAAGCAGGACTGACATGACCCCCTCAGAATCAGACAAAATGGCTCATAAGACTCTGAAATGGTGCAGTGAATGTGAGTTTTGCCTCAGCCCCAGGGGCACCTGAAGCATGAGGACCAGATCGTTAAAGACAGCTTTATCGCAGAAAAAGGCGTCCTTATTCAGGTTGACACTTCCCAGGGCGGCGCATTCTGACACAGTTGTGCTTTTTCTCCACGCTCCCTCAGATGCAAACATGTCTTGATTAACATGTCACCCGTTAGTCATAGGGAGGCTTTAGTTCTCCTGCAGTAGGTGCTTTCCCAGGTGAGTACTCTGTGCCCGAATCACCCGTGTTATCGCGGCTGTCACGCTGAGGCCGGGTGGGCCTATCCCACGGGCGGGCACCAGAGGCCCGCCCCAGCCTGGGCCCTCGGCCAGGGGTCAGAAACAGAGCGTGCTAATTAGACAGAGCCCAGAGACCGTGCAGCGAGCGGGAACGAAGCTGGCAGCCTCTCCTCCTCACTCATTGTGGCAGTGATGGTGGGACTGGCTTCAGCACTAATAAAGGATTAGGCACGCTCATCTGCGCTTTGGCGGGGGAAAGGGGAATTAGCAGACCGTGCCAGAGAACAAGATTAACTCCGACGATGTGTTCTTATGATGTCTTCTTTTTTGTTCTCTTGGAGATTTCCCATGTCACCTTGGCTGACTTTTCTAGCACACTGGGTAGGGAGATGTAATTAAAACTGTGTGTCATAGTGGATGCACACAACCCATGGAGCTGTTGTTATATATGATCAGAGTGTTCTTCTGTTTGTTTTTTTTTGGCATGGCCGCTTTGTTTCCAAGCTTGATTATGATGCTGTGTCCCATGCATTTTTCCTGTGCAGTGCCTGTAACCATGTAGGTGTGAACACTGTTATACGCTTCAGGATATATTACTAATGTTAAGTTACAGTCAAGCAGTGTCATGGGGGTTACCCATAACTCCTCACTTGGCATCCGTTATTATGTGTGTGTGTGTGTGTGTGTGTGTGTGTGTGTGTGTGTGTGTATGTGTATGTGTGCGTATGTGTGCCTGTGTGGGTGCGTATGTGTGCCTGAATGTGTGTGTGTGTGTGTGTATGTGTATGTGTGCGTATGTGTGCCTGTGTGGGTGCTTGTATGTGAGTGCATGTTCCATTCATCTCATTAGCGTTTTGTGGCTTGTTAATGTCTGTTTATGTACACGTGTGTCTGTCTCACGTCATGTTGTGTCTCAAAACCTGTTCCGTATTTTATTTTGAAATAAAATGTTAGAAAACGTAAGAAGATTCTTTAGCATCCAGTCTCACTTCCTTATGCTGTGCTACATGTACATCATGATAAATAGGCACAAAACTAATTTTACACATTGCAAAAATACATATTTACCTAAAAACAGACAAGGTTGATAACTGAAGCTGTAATGGATTCATGAAATTATTTTCTAACAAAACATTGCATGTAAACCAAAATACTACATATATTATATATGGAATATCAGCATATCAATACAGGCCAAACCCACAGACCCAAAGCTTAGAACCTGAATGTATCACCATTATCAGGTGGGTCAGTACAAATTGTGTTGTTTCAGCATTCTGTGGGCATAGGATGTACCGTGGGCATAGGAAGAAGGAGATAATGTATGTCTGACAGGCCGTTTACCGTTCTCTTGCTCTGGGTCAACTTTGTTATTTCTGGAATTTCACTCTTAACGCGTCACGTTCTTTTGGGTAGCAGTTATTCTTAGTTCGTGCGTGTGTGTGTGTGTGTGTGTGTGTGTGTGTGTGTGTGTGTGTGTACTCTGGGCAGCTGGGTAGAGTCACAGTCAGCTTCCTCAGCCGCTTCTGTGTCTTTTTTTTTGTCAACAAGGCGTCATGATGGATGCCTGACTGGAACTGTTAACCCACAGAAACAGCTTTGCCCAGAGCACGCCACACCTATCTACATGTGTGCGTGTATGTGTGTGTGTGTGTGTGTGTGTGTGTGTGAGAGTGTGTGTGCCTGTCTGTATGTGTGCGCGAGGGTGCGATCCTGCGAAAATCCATGCCAAGATTCTCTTGCATTGCCTCTGCCAGAGATACGCGAGAACCTTGCGCACCTGTTTGCTTCGACACATATGCAGGCGTGTGTATATACACGTATGCACACGTGCTGATCTGTGTCGATTTTGACAGCCTTAGTCAAAGCTGGCTGCTCACTTCCACAGCTGAGGTCTCTTCAGAGGCGTGAGAGATGAGATACAGCAACAGCATTCTGCATGACAGGTCGTTACAGCCCTGGACACACACACGTATCTGCCTCATTTAACAGCCGCTAACCGTGCACACTGAGAGCATATCCATATGGGCACATTCAGGTCCATTGAAAAGTCACTTAGCGATAAGAAAGTAATTATTTATATAGCTTTTGTCGTATCATAGCAACAAACAGAACAGTGTGAATAATGTAGAGTAATGCCTTGGGCTCCTGTGCTGGCAGACTTCCACTACAGGCTTCTAGGCTGTAGGAAATTCTATTACCCCGAGCGAGGATATGAACATCTCTAGGAAGTGAATTTATGTGTAATTCTATACTGTAGGCATTCTAACTCTGTGGTACACTGTGGGAGCAAATATATATATGCTATCAAGATGCTATGAGGAATACAGACGCTTTTTCAAACTGCTGCCAGCCTAACCACCTTTTTACTGCAGTGCTAAATATGGTGGTTATATGTCCTTTTCTTTAAATGCCAATGTGAGGTTTTGGTATGCATTATGCTGAGGGTTTTTGATTTGAAGAGCTAGATTGTTTTACTCAAGTTTATGATTTGATTTTTTGATTAAGGCTGAAGAAACCATAATGGGAACCACTCAGCATAAATGCGGGGTTCATGTTTCACACTCAGCTTGGATCCAGCAGCACCAGTTGGGTCCAATAGCACAATGCAGACCCGCCCCAGTATTTCCAGTGCCAACGATTCACTTGATCAACCCACCCC